>JACTAT010000013.1:275728-352461 GCA_014526335.1 Chrysaora quinquecirrha | reverse complement strand
TCCATAACGACATTGGGCTGGTCATCAATGGCCAAGACTTTCAAGGTTTGAGTGCTTAGATCAAAGGCCAAATATAAAGGAGTTTCTGAACAATCCCGGCTGACGTCCATCATTAAGTTTAAGACTGAATCTACCAATCTAGACTACTGTAGAATTATCGGACTTAATTTTCAGATTGTTGATACTTCAATGCATGCTATGAATGAATCTGAATTCGCCCAACTTTTCTCCCACACAGCTCAACGTCACTATCACCAAAAAGAGAAACTGGCACCGTGTTGATTTTCGTTTGGGTCACGCATGCGGTCACCTGTTGCGTCACCATGTTGTTGTGTTGGAGGCGGAAGCGGCAATGGCAGCGGAAGAGGTCTGGGTGGGCGCGACATTTTTCTGGAAAATGGTAGATAAGCACTTGATTTTTCTTAAAACAGTAGGAAACATTCCAGCAAATGCTAAATTCTTGGCCATTTGTATTTACCGGCATTGGAACTGTGGCATCGGCATTGGAACCGGCATTGGCAATGGAATTGGCGCCATTTTTCTATCTAAGTCAGAATGCAAACACAACTTACCAGGGGGGTTGCATAAAAGATTTTAGCTCCAAATCTTTCTCAATTGTGTTGCTTTGTTACTTCCGTTTTTAGTTTTTTGGCTTTTCGAATGTGATGGGATATCCAAGGGAGCAATGTTGGGGGAAGGGCGGGCAGAGCAAGGCAGAAAAATGCTTCATATGACCTGTTTCAGTTACTATTTTTCTCGAGGGGCAAATCACTCCCTAAAAAGCGTACGTGATTTTTAATCAGGGGTTATTTTTGTATGATTAATGTGATTAATTTGTGATTAATGTGATTTTTCGTGATTAATATGATTTTTTTATGATTAATCTTGAAAGCGTTTGTGATTTTATTTTGATTATTTTAAGATTCATGTGGTTACTTTTATTTATTTGATTAATTTGTGATTATTTTGATTATTTGTGATTAATTTGACTTTTTGTGATTATTTTGATTATTTGTGATTAATTTGATTTTTTGTGATTAATTTGATTGTTTTATGATTAATTTGATTATTTGTGATTAATTTGATTGTTTTGCGATTAACCTGGAAAGTGTGCGTGATTTTGATTTGATTATTTTGTGATTAATTTGATTATTTTGTGATTAATTTGATTATTTGTGATTAATTTGATTATTTTGTGATTAATTTGATTATTTGTGATTAATTTGATTATTTTGTGATTAATTTGATTAATTTGTGATTAATCTTGAAAGTGTACGTGATTTTAATCAGTGGTTTGCCCCTCGATTTTTCTGGCATGAGTACACTTGACAAAATGAAATTAAACTAGCTCAGAGCTACTGTTCACGACATCGTGGGAGCACTACGATCTGAGCGGGCACAGAACAAGATCTTTCAATCACAGATCTCAAAATTTATAACAGGAATAAACTTGACCTAAAAAGGACAGAGCATGGAGCGCACAAACGGGATCTGTCACGAAAGTAAAGAAGAGTCACGACTCAATAAATGGAACGTTCTTTCTTGCTTTTGTTTTTATTTCAACATATAACCAACAAATGCCAACGAACGATAATACATATTGTTAAAGCGTAAAACCAGTGAGAGTTTCAAATGAATGGCTGTGAGAAAAATTTTTGGACAGAATACACTCATTTTCTTACAAGAAATTACTATGCTCTTGAACATACACGTATTTTGTTAGAACAAACTAACAAATTCGTCCAATACTGAAAGTTTCTTAAAATTGCAAATTTTGAGTACTGAAAGTTTTTTAAGAGTTTTCTAAAGTATCTATACTGGAAGCATAGTAATTCTATCTGAATGGTGTTCCCAATACATTTATCGATCGTATTTGACTGTTTGTTGTTTGTGGCTTTCCAATTTGTCTGGTTGTCACAAAATTTCAATCGGCTCACGGAATAGGAAGTAGGAATGGACAACGGAAGTGCTGCATACTTAAACAAATGCTCGGCAACTGGCGCACCCTGTGAGATGCTTCAACGGAAGTGCTTGTACTTTCTTCCAGACATTTATATCCCGTTGACATGCCAAGACATCACTTTTTTACCAAAACACAACAAGTTTCAAAAAAAGGTTTTGAATTGAAATGAAAAATAGCACTTTATGAGTTTGTACCTTATGAGTTTAAGTTTGTCTTGCTCTGTTCTTGTTCAATTTTATACGAAACTCTGCATATTGTGTTCTAATATTGTTTTGAATAGGCTAATAAGTAAACCAAATGAAACCCAGTGAAGAATTAAAGGGGAATTTTGATACCTGAGAACATTCGAAAAGCCAAAAAACTAAAAAAGGAAGTAAAAAAGCAACACAATTGAGAAGGATTTGGAGCTAAAATCTTTTATGCAACCCCCCTGGTAAGTTGTGTTTGCATTCTGACTTAGATAGAAAAATGGCGCCAATTCCATTGCCAATGCCGGTTCCAATGCCGATGCCACAGTTCCAATGCCGGTAAATACAAATGGCCTAAATTCTTCAGTTTCCTTCTTACTTTTTTACTGTAACACCTGTCCGTTAATTTAATCCATGTTGACAGATCTGTTAATTTGTGTTGATGCGATTTTCTCTTATAAAAACTCCGAAAAGTCATCATCATAACAGTATTTTTGTTCAGTGCTCGGTGCTGCCAATACTTACGATGTTTGCTTGTGTTTAGATCGGCATCGTAATAGACGTCAAACTCGTTCAATTGTCTATGAGACACCCAAGCTCGGCATACCGTAAAAACCAGACCCTAGGACGTGAGACCCCTGAGACCTTTAGGACCATTAAGTACTGACATCAAAAAGGACCGTTAACACCAGAGGGTATTCGCCTTTTAAGAACAATAGAAGATCGCAGTAGGCTGTCAGTCCGGGTTTTCTTAGTAGTGATACTTCCGCTAGTTGGCTGCCTGCCCTCTCTTACGTCTCTCAGTAGTCAATATTTTTAATTATTGATTTTTTGTTGTTTGGTTGAATACCTCACTGTCTTAGAGCTATGGCCCAACAAAAACATTTCTTTTCAAGTTAATGCAATTTTTTAAGTTTCGATAGATGTCTGTTATTTTAGCGCTCTTTTTGGCTGTCTGCCTTCAGGTGTTTCAGTCTCAATTTATATCAATTTCCCTTTATTTGCCTTTATTGCAGCGAAGACATTTGCGCAAGATAATTTATACGAAACATAGGTATCGTGAATTGTCGACGTAAAGTAGAGGTGCGATGCTGCAATGCAGAAATTGACAAGATTTATGAAATTTTCATAAGAGAACAAAGCAAGTTTCGAAAAACTGTTTCAAGATTTTTTGTTTCAAAAGCAAACCAGACCAAAACAAGACTATGTTGGGTGATTCTTGGTTTGGCCTCGCGATGCAATATGTAAGCTTATGGATTTGAATGAAAAGCGGCTACGACAGCTGCACACCTTGATAATATCTCAAGAACCCAGAATCTAGTTTTAAGGCATCTATCGATACTTAAAAATTGCATTAAACTGAAAAGAAATGTTTTTATTTGGGCCGACAGTTAGCTATTCAAACAACGAAGATTGATTAATAAAAAGTATTGACTTAGAGACGCACCAGAAGGCAAGCAGCCAAATAGCGGAAGAACCACTACTAAGAAAACCCGGACTGACAGCCTACTGCGATCTTCTATTGTTCTTAGAAGGCGAATACCCTCTGGTGTTAACGGTCCTTTTTGATGTCAGTACTTAAAGGTCCTAAAGGTCTCAGGGGTCTCACGTCCTAGGGTCTGGTTTTTACGGTATGCCCCCAAGCTCTTCGACTCTGATATGCATTTTGAGAAAATTGAATTGCCCCTTGCCGTAACTGTGAATTTCGTAACTCCATAAACGCATAAGCAAAAGCTATCATTCTATGTAACGAACGCTGTCGATTTTGTTCTAATAGATAAGCACAGATAAAAAAAAACACTAAAAATTCTTCGTCAGACAATTCGCTTTTTGTTCAATTGATACACATACAGCAATGAACGAATGAACGATAGAAAAATCAGAACTTAAAAGAACGATCAGACACACACGAGGACAGTGTTAATCCGCGCTGACAGAAATAAGAAAATAAGGGATGCTCTCGAGCATCCCTAACGGCATACCGTAAAAACCAGACCCTAGGACGTGAGACCCCTGAGACCTTTAGGACCATTAAGTACTTACATCAAAAAGGACCGTTAACACCAGAGGGTATTCGCCTTCTAAGAACAAAAGAAGATTGCAGTAGGATGTCAGTCCGGGTTTTCTTAATAGTGGTTCTTCCGCTATTTGACTGCTTGCCTTCTCGTGCGTCTCTCAGTCAATACTTTTTATTAATTAATCTTTGTTGTTTGAATAGCTAACTGTCGGCCCAAATAAAAACATTTCTTTTCAGTTTAATGCAATTTTTAAGCATCGATAGATGCCTTAAAACTAGATTCTGGGTTCTTGAGATATTATCAAGGTGTGCAGCTGTCGTAGCCGCTTTTCATTCAAGTCCACAAACTTACATATTGCATCGCGAGGCCAAACGAAGAATCACCCAACAAAGTCTTGTTTTGGTCTGGTTTGCTTTTGAGAAAATCCTGATTTTGAAACAAAAAATCTTGAAACAGTTTTTCGAAACTTGCTTTGTTCTTTTGTGAAAATTTCATAAATCTTGTCCATTTCTGCATTGCAGCATCGCACCTCTACTTTACGTCGACAATTCGCGATACCTATGTTTCGTATAAATTATCTTGCGCATTTTAAGAAATCGAACAGAGGGGCGATTCAGTCCTTGAAAATCTCGTACATCCTTGCTTGGAAAGCTATCGTTTTCACGGGAATCTTTGGAAATCCTGTTGTCTTAGTAAAAATCTTTTTGAAACGTGAAATATCCCTCGAATCGAACGACATTAATAACTAGATGTTCTTGATTTGACAAGTAAAAAAAGTGAGCTTCTTGTGAGAGTCACTCGAAAGTCAATAGGTAGTACCCTCACCTTCAAGTTTTCTATTGAATTTTTTCTCGCTGTCCACCAAAACATAACAAACCGCCTCAAATCTCTTCAAATCAAGCCAATTTTCGACATGTGCTCTGGCTCTAATCATGCTGTAATAAATAGAAGTCAACAGCAAATCTATTCTCTCAAAACTTATTTTGTTTCGGTCGCTACATATTAGCCAAACAAGAAACCCATAGAAATGTCTTCGCTGCAATAAAGACAAATAAAGGGAAATTGATATAAATTGAGACTGAAACACCTGAAGGCAGACAGCCAAAAAGAGCGCTAAAATAACAGACATCTATCGAAACTTAAAAAATTGCATTAGCTTGAAAAGAAGTGATTTTGTTTGGGCCATAGCTCTAAGAAAGACAGTGAGGTATTCAATCAAACAACAAAAAATCAATAATTTATATTATTGACTACTGAAAGACGTAAGAGAAGGCAGGCAGCCAACTAGCGGAAGTACCACTACTAAGAAAACCCGGACTGACAGCCTACTGCGATCTTCTATTGTTCTTAGAAGGCGAATACCCTCTGGTGTTTACGGTCCTTTTTGATGTCAGTACTTAATGGTCCTAAAGGTCTCAGGGGTCTCACGTCCTAGGGTCTGGTTTTTACGGTATGCCATCCCTAACTTAGGGACCATATACACTAGCACTTGATTTTTCTTAAAACAGTAGGAAACATTCCAGCAAATGCTAAATTCTTCAGTTTCCTTCTTACTTTTTGCTGTAACAACTGTCCATTACTTTAATCCATGATGACAGATCTGTTTATTTGTGTTGATGCGATTTTCTCTTATAAAAACTCCGAAAACTGAAAAGTCATTTTGTTCAGTGCTCAGTGCTACCAATACTCAGGATCAAGATGTTTGCTTGTGTTTATGTGAGGAGAGCCGTTTTTCCTGTCACCAGTGTTAGAGATGATTCAATCCAAAAGGCACAAGCGAATAGAACACACAAGTGTGGCTATATACAGCAATCATAATAAAAAGAACATAAACTATATACAAGGCTAACGGGTCTCCAGTGAGATCCGGAATTACCGTGTAGTAGCGATCTATTACGACACACAACGATAGCCGAAGAATAAACTAAAAGTTACAGAATATATTGGAACATAGGCGGAAATAAGAATTAAAACTAACCAATCATATACAAGAATAACAGGAAAGGTGTTCCTTAAGATTTACGTAAAAAGACGAACCTACGTTACAAAAACAACTAGTCATCAACCATAAGAGAATACTGAGAGGTACGAAAGAGAGGCTATTACGTTGTAAAGAAGGACAAGCTAAGCAGTGAAAAGGCAGAGAATTAAATATACTTCCAGAAGAAAAATACATTTAAGAATGAATGAAAAAGTTGGTATCGTGACATTTAGATCGGCACTCTGATATGCATTTTGAGAAAATTGAATTGCCCCTTGCCGTAACTGTGAATTTCGTAACTCCATAAACGCATAAGCAAAAGCTATCATTCTATGTAACGTACGATTTTGTTCTAATAAAAAAGCACAGATTAATAAAAACACTAAAAATTCTTCGTTAGACAATTCGCTTTTTGTTCAATTTATACACATACAGCAATGAACGAATGAACGATAGAAAAAATCAGAACTTATAAGAACGATCAGACACACACGAGGACAGTGTTAATCCGCGCTGACAGAAATAAGAAAATAAGGGATGCTCTCGAGGGCCATTTGTATTTACCGGCATTGGAACTGTGGCATCGGCATTGGAACCGGCATTGGCAATGGAATTGGCGCCATTTTTCTATCTAAGTCAGAATGCAAACACAACTTACCAGGGGGGTTGCATAAAAGATTTTAGCTCCAAATCCTTCTCAATTGTGTTGCTTTTTTACTTCCGTTTTTAGTTTTTTGGCTTTTCGAATGTGCTAAGGTATCAAAATTCCCCTTTAATTCTTCACTGGGTTTCATTTGGTTTACTCTATTCAAAACAATATTAGAACACAATATGCAGAGTTTCCTATAAAATTGAACAAGAACAGAGCAAGACAAACTTGAACTCATAAGGTACAAACACATAAAGTGCTATTTTTCATTTCAATTCAAAACCTTTTTTTGAAACTTGTTGTGTTTTGGTAAAAAAGTGATGTCTTGGCATGTCAACGGGATATAAATGTCTGGAAGAAAGTACAAGCACTTCCGTTGAAGCATCTCATAGGGGTGCGCCAGTTGCCGAGCATTTGTTTGCATGCAGCACTTCCGTTGTCCATTCCTACTTCCTATTCCGTGAGCCGATTGAAATTTTGTGACAACCAGACAAATTGGAAAGCCACAAACAGTCAAATACGATCAATAAATGTATTGGGAACACCATTCAGATAGAATTACTATGTTTCCAGTATAGATACTTAAGAAAACTCTTAAAAAACTTTCAGTACTCAAAATTTGCAATTTTAAGAAACTTTCAGTATTGGACCAATTTGTTAGTTTGTTCTAACAAAATACGTGTATGTTCAAGAGCATAGTAATTTCTTATAAGAAAATGAGTGTATTCTGTCCAAAAATTTTTCTCACAGCCATTCATTTGAAACTCTCACTGGTTTTACGCTTTAACAATATGTATTATCGTTCGTTGGCATTTGTTGGTTATATGTTGAAATAAAAACAAAAGCAAGAAAGAACGTTCCATTTATTGAGTCGTGACTCTTCTTTACTTTCGTGACAGATCCCGTTCGTGCGCTCCATGATCTGTCCTTTTTAGGTCCAGTTTATTCCTGTTATAAATTTTGAGATCTGTGATAGAAAGATCTTGTTCTGTGCCCGCTCGGATCGTAGTGCTCCCACGATGTCGTGAACAGGAGCTCTGAGCTAGTTTAATTTCATTTTGTCAAGTGTACTCATGCCAGAAAAATAGTAACTGAAACAGGTCATATGAAGCATTTTCTGCCTTGTTCTGCCCGCCCTTCCCGCAAACGGGAACGGAACGGGAACGGAATGGGAATGGGAACGGAATGGGAACGGGAACGGGAATGGGAACGGGGGAACGGGAACGGGAACGGGAACGGAACGGAATGGGAACGGAACAGGAACGGGAATGGGAACAGGAACAATGGGAACAACGGAATGGGAACAGGAACAATGGAACGGGTATGGGAATGGGAACTTTTTAAAAACATCATTTAAAACTAAATCTTGGTAACTAATCATAATAATATGTAAACATATTGTATGTGAATGTGTATATAATTAACTAAAATTTAGTAAAACATTTAAGGAGCAACATCATACGACATAGCCCTATGTTATTTTGTTATTGGGTAAAATGATTTCCTATGGATAAGCGTTATTCATTTTTGAATTAATCTCAAATATATTGCTACTTATTTTTGCTTATTTTATTGTCAGTTTCTATCGTTATCAAGTATAATGAATGAAATAATTTCATTCATAAATGCGTAGTTACGTCACACCTGAGAAGGGATTATTATCAAAGGTTAAACAGAAAATCATTAATTCCTCCTTACGTCGACTGTAATTTTTTTATTTAAAAATCAAACTCAAGTCCAGTTATTTTCCATGGTTGAAAGGAAAAGTACTTTTTATGTTTGAGGAATGAAAAAAATTATGGATAAGTTTTGGCAAGCTGGAAGGAATAAACCTACCAAGATACGTAGAATTCAGGAGTTTTGTAACAAAAGAAAGGAATTTCTTTTCTCTATGTAGGGATTTTTATTCTCTATGTACACAATGAAAACCATCGTTTCATTGAATCAATGAGTTCCCTATTGTTCTGCCCTCTGTACTTAGCCTCATAAACTTTTGTTCATGGAAAGCTCTGCTCTGATGCACCTAGAGACGCGCTTCTTTTTTTGATCGAATCCTTTTCTGCTCATGCTGTGTAAGCTGTAATTTTCTAAATGTCTTTGGTCTTACATATTGGTCAAATTTTCGATTTTCTCTCAGTTTCCAAGTGTTTAGTTGCCATACCAGTTATCTGTTATTCCTTGCACAGAACGTAATATCATCGCGATTCTTTTGTTCTCCATAATTTGTTTACGACTCAATTAAAAGCAATTTAAAGTTAAAGCGATTTGTCCATGTATCATTAAAAAGCTGAAACAGGGAAAGTCAGGAACACTCCGGAAACAGAGGGAATCATTGGAATATGCCGAAACGCATAAAAACCAGTAAGAACTCGAGGAAACCATTAGGAACTTGATGAAACTAAGAAAAGAAGAGAGAATCTGTGAAAATCAGCGCAACCAGGTGATAAAAAGGGGATCAGGCGGCTGTCAAAGGAAAACAGTAGGAATCAGAGCGTCCGAGGGGGCTAAAAGCTGGATTTGGTTTTAGTGGGAATCAGAGTAAACAAGCGGACAAGAGCCAAGAAGAGTTGCAATTCTATTCTATTCATTGCGATCTCATAGGCATGATCTCATTCGTCAAACATGGTTAATGGGTAACTTTAATTCAGCATCAGTTTAGCATTTAAAAATTATCAAAATTGTGTTGATTTTTTTTATTCTTTTCAAAGGTTAAAACAAACATGCTAATCCTGTAATTTTGGACGGGCAAAGAAGAGCGAAAATTTCTTTCTTCGGGGGGCAGTGCCCCCGTGCCCCCCCTTAGCTTCGTGACTGTCAAAAGTCTTGAAATTAACATTTTTGTTCTCTATTTAGATCCGTTAATTGAGGGTTCAAAACGAAAAACTCATTAATCAGTTCATTTAGTTCTTTCTTGAATGCATGATCATCAGAAGAGCCGACTTGCTCGTGATCTAGATTTCAAGATACTTTTCAGACCCTTTACATTGTGGAAATCCTTGCATGCAAGTTACATTTAACAAAAATTGGAAATACATTGCAAGTAAATAATGCCATTGTTAACCCAGGTTATCCTTCACAGGAGTCACAGCAATCAAAAGGCGGTTTCGAGTGTCAAATTAAATCTTTTGACATGTCCGATTGTAAACTCGTTATGCAATTATGGTACGTGAAAATCGCAGTGGTAGTGTAATTTTGAAGCTTGAACCCAACATTTGATTTCTGAAAGTTCTATGAAATATCAACTGTTGCTGTAAACCTTCATGAAAATAACTGGACTTGAGTTTGATTTTTTAAATAAAAAAAATTACAGTCGACGTAAGGAGGAATTAATGATTTTCTGTTTAACCTTTGATAATAATCCCTTCTCAGGTGTGACGTAACTACGCATTTATGAATGAAATTATTTCATTCATTATACTTGATAACGATAGAAACTGACAATAAAATAAGCAAAAATAAGTAGCAATATATTTGAGATTAATTCAAAAATGAATAACGCTTATCCATAGGAAATCATTTTACCCAATAACAAAATAACATAGGGCTATGTCGTATGATGTTGCTCCTTAAATGTTTTACTAAATTTTAGTTAATTATATACACATTCACATACAATATGTTTACATATTATTATGATTAGTTACCAAGATTTAGTTTTAAATGATATTTTTAAAAAGTTCCCATTCCCGTTCCCATTCCCGTTCCCATTTCCATTCCCGTCCCCGCTCCCGTTCCCATTCCCGTTCCCATTCCCATTCCCATTCCCATTCCCATTCCCATTCCCGTTCCCATTCCCATTCCCGTTCCCATTCCCATTCCCATTCCCGTTCCCATTCCCATTCCGTTCCGTTCCCATTCCGTTCCCATTCCGTTCCCCCATTCCGTTCCCCCTATTCCCGTTCCCATTCCCATTCCCGTTCCCATTCCCATTCCGTTCCCGTTCCCATGAATATCGTTAAATTTCGTGAAGAAGTAGGGTTGCTGACAACTTTTCTTTCTTTACAGGCTATTCCAAGAAAGGGAATTTTGAAAAAGTTTTTATTCAGGAATCGAAGCTTCAAGGCCAATTGAACCAAACTGAACTTTGTCATGATACTTACTGTACAAAAACACACTTGAAACACATTTAAATTAGTATACGATAATAAAATTATAATTAAGGAAGTGTACAAACTCGATGCACATTTCATGTAATTGAAGATTGTCTGGGCCGATCTAGTCTTAAACTCCACACCAATGGGAACACCGATGAACACCAAAGAACACCGATGAACAGCAATGAACACCAATGAAACACCAATGGAACACCAATGGAACACCAATGGAACACCGATGAACAACAATGGTGTCATCATGACGTCATCATAAGTTGTTCTTATAATTTTATTTTACAGGCATTTCCGAGGTGTTCTTAAAAACCTCGTTAACCCTAATCCCACCGGCCTTTTTTATTTCACATAGCCAGGGGGGTGGTTTCCACCCCTCCAGAAATTGCTTTCCTGTAGAGGTAGAGCCATGAAACCTGGTACAGGCATGGGCAAATGTATTAGGAGTAATGTTGGTAAATTCGGCATCTCCCACTTCTACTTTGACGTCATTATGACATCATAATCAAAAATATGCTATCAACGTTGGTCAAGAATCCACCTTCCTTAATATTAATAATAATCCTGAAATTTCTTTACATTTTGTTGTTAGTAACTATTTTCTATTACCTTGCAAAGAATCAGTCAATTCTGACAAGATATACTGGAAAAAATTGGCATTTATGTTTGGTTTTGGCATGACCGCTTTCCATAAAAGGCCATGTCTCCTGACCAATTGTTATTATTTTGGGGATTTTTTGTATCAAATCGTAGCTTATACATATAGGCTTAAAGTGAGCTTGGTTACATATAGGCTTAAAGTGAGCTTGGTTTGGAAGCTTACATCTATCACACAACAAAACTGTTACAAGAAAACCTTGAGGGGGTGGATTCCAACCCCCTCCCGGTAGGATTAGGATTAAAAAAAAATTATGTTGGGCAACATCACCCCAGGTAATGTCTGTGCAGTACAGTGGAGGTTGTTCAGTACAGTGGGGGGATAACATTGAGTACAGTGGAGGCTGTTCAGTACAGTGGAGGGATAACATCAGTACAGTGGAGGGATAACATGATGCGTGTGGGGGGATAACATTGAGTACAGTGGAGGCTGTTCAGTACAGCGGAGGGATAACATCAGTACAGTGGAGGCTGTTCAGTACTGTGGAGGGGTAACCAGTACAATGGAGGCTGTTCAGTACTGTGGAGGAGTAACCAGTACAGTGGAGGCTGTTTAGTACAGTGGGGGGGATAACATCAGTGAAGGTTATAGCGCATCGTACTGCTTTCAGCAAGCTATTTTGTCGAGCATTATGGCTAAAAACTGCTTGAATTAAAAAGAATTATTGTATGAAAAATTTTACGAATGGCTCTGCAAAAATTACGGTATTCTTATCCAAAAAGTGTGTGAAAACATAGTTACACAATTGGATAAATAAATTACACTGCCTGAGCAACCAAACCATTAGTAAATTACTGTTACACAACAGGGGAATAAAGAAAAAACTTCACCCATATGATCTCAAATGTTTCATTCTAAAAGCTAACCAAAAATTAAATACAATAGAAACAAGTCAAAACGTTAGAATTTGATTACTATAAGATCACAGGTTAAGGTAACGAAATATTTATCTATTCTATCGAAATTGATATTTCGGGCTACTGCTTTTCTGCTTTTCTTTGAGGGAGCTCTAGCAAAAAGGATTTAAATTCTTCATCCATTTATGTTTTTCTTGGCATAACTTCAGACAAGTAAGAAAGAAAAACTCGAAAACTTGAATTGGTTACATTGACCCTGTGGCATTCTTTCTTAAACTCGATCACTCTTTCTGCTCTTTTTACGCACTTACACGCATTTTCGGTTGCGTGCGGGGCTACGTTTTCATATCGGAAAATATAAACAATACAAAGCGACAAACAAATACTCGTATCAGAATTCACAAGGCTTCCATCACTGTATGTTAAGTGCGAATACTCCTATTTTCTTATTTTACCCTTTATATTATTTAAATCAAACAGGACTCCTTAATTTCTCAGTCAATAAAACAACACAGTAAAATAGCTTGCTGAAAGCAGCACGATAGCGCTATAACCTCCACTGTACTGATGCTATCCCTCCACAAGCATCATGTTATCCCTCCACTGTACTGATGTTATCCCATGCATCATGTTATCCCTCCACTGTACTGATGTTATCCCTCCACTGTACTGCACAACCTCCACTGTACTCAATGTTATCCCTCCGCTGTACTGAACAGCCTCCACTGTACTCAATGTTATCCCCCCAAACGCATCATGTCAGAAAAATCTCAAAGCCCAGACAGAATACTGAGGCTGACAAAGAGGAGCCTAAATGTTCTATGAACCTGCCATATATCAAAGGGACAAGTGAGAAAATCCGTCGATCTTTGTCTAAACAAAATATAAGGTGTACTTTTTATTCCCTTAATACACTTAAAAAGTAGCTTTCAAGGCCAAAAGACAAAGTTGACGATCTTGAAAAATCAAACGTGGTATACAAAAAACCATGTAGATATTGTCCTAAATCATATATAGGACAATCGAAAAGAGAGACAGGAACTAGGCTCAAAGAACATAAATCGAATGTGACCCATAGTCGAACTGACAAAAGTGATCTTGCCAATCATTGTTGGACGGAAAAACACCAGATGGATTGGGATAACATTTCAGTGATTGATGAAGATAAGAACTGGAAAAACAGACTTGTTAAAGAGAGCATTCACTCAGTTCTATCAACTCCTTGTATCAATCAAGTATCTTACTCAATCCCAGAAATCTGGTTGAATAACATCAAAAGTTGCACTGAACGCAATTTTGGCGCCACAAATTTTAGAATTTTTTTTCAATTAAATTTCATTGTCAATCAAATAAACATACAGTATTTACAAAATATATTGAAAAACTCTTTAACTAAATAAAATCCTACGTATTTACATAAAATCCAATAAAACTAGAAAAGCAAGGAAACAGAGAAAGGAAGAAAAAAAATAAATAAATATAAATAAATTATAATTAAAATACAGTCCTTGAACCTCGGAGGCACAGAAGCAGTGATTTAATTAATTTAAACGAAATTTTAGTTCTTATGTCTGTCATTACTTCGTGGTATTTTCTATTCCGTTTTCCGAAAGTTTCTTTGCCAATCTCTTGTGAAATGACTGGCACTCCCTGCCCATAGCCCCATTGGTTCCAAATACTAGGGGGGTAAATGTTCCGTGCTCTACCTCAATAATTCTGTGATTGTAGGCCCTCTTTTTTTCCTTTTCAGCGTTTCGAGAATGGCCTCTGTCGATAAATTCACATTTGATTCAGGTTTAATATTTGTAATTCTAACATCAAAGAAAGCTACCTGACCTTGCCGGTAAAAACCTCTTGCCTTAACGTCCAGCCGAGCATTATCAGAAGTATTTGCCGTAACTAAATCCAGTATTTCTCCTGTGAGTGGCTGCAAGCTTGGCTCCACCGCAACATCTTTGCATACCTCCGACAACCACTTTGCTTCAAGATCTCGTATTTCGTTATGCCTTATGTGAATAAAGCCACCTTTTTTGCAGTTCATTGCATGAACACTGCTGAATTTTTGATTGCATGGGCATCTACTTGGCAGGCCCTCTATTTGTAGGTCATATCGCATGGAAATAGCATCTCGAAACTCTTCTTTATGCAGAACATATCCCTCATCTTCCAGAGGCAATACCATGAGCCAATTTGAGGCTTTCAAGTGTCTTCCTCAATGAAGGTTGTAGTCTCATGCGAATCGCTTCTGCTTTTTCTTTCATTCTAGATATCCGCTGGTTTTTCAGTTCTCTTGTCAAAATCACTAGCTCTTCCTCTTTTGGCAGCTTATCTATTTGTTGATCCACTATTAAATCTGCTAAAGGTGCACTTAGAAGTTTTGATGAAGCAAATTCATATGCCGACTCTTCTTTGACATTTCCTATTTCCATCCCTCCAAGACGCGAAGGGAGAGCAATAATTTCCTGTAGGTCAGGGGATAGTTGGCATCCAAAAATCGCCGGCAGTAGCCTCTGGTATACACATTCCGTAAGTGGAAGGAGCAGGTAATCAATGTCCGGAATTGTTCTCATGAGATAGGTAAACTTATGTCTATATCCATTCACATATGAACTAAATGCAGCCTGTGGTTGAGTGATCGATATCATTGATAGGTTTTCCAGTTCAAATTTTAGAAATTGAGCGCCAAAAAATTCCGAGCTTCCTTTCAGGTCCGGTTAATTTCACACCTTTCGATCCGACCCTTGCAATAAATGGGCAAGAAACCACATTTCTCATTGCCCGATGATGGGAGACGGATCTCTCCCGAAACGTTGCCCAACTAAATATCAAAGGCTTGTCATGATAAGTGGTGACTATCATGTCTAATACAGTGTCAGAAACAGCCTTGATAAGTCCGAATATATTTAATCGCCCGATTGTCTTTATGGAGGGATTGTCTAAATCAGTAATCCCTGAAAATAGCTCGGTCGGTAAGGGCGTCCTCTTTCCTGATGTGGATTGTCGAAGGCAAAAGATGTACTTCCCTCAGGAGAGAATCTTTTTCTACCATAATTTTTTATTTCTGTGATTTTCGTGGTCGAAATGTTTTCAAAAGGTCAAAGAGACGTCTCGATCCATAAAATTTGGTTTGTTATTATTTTGAACTCGCTAAGTATTAGTTTTCAGGAGCCTCAAAAGTTTTTCGCTTCCTTGTATTCGAGGAACGATGAATCAGAGACACTGTCCATCATGCATCGAGACATGGATATAATCATTGATGTAATTTTCAAGTATACCGGGAGTATAACTCAATCCTTTATACTTGGAAATAACAGGTTTTTCAGGTATCAAAGTTTTGAGAAGTTGCTGTTTACATAAAAAATCAGTCAAGTGATACTATTCCTTTGGTACAAATACTTATCTCGTTCAATTGAAATGCAATTACCTTATCTCAAAAGGTTATTGATAACAGAAAAGTGCATTTTATAGCTAAAAAACCCTTTCAAACAAGGAAAGAGAGAAAGGACGATGCTGCCAGAGAAAACACTGAGGAACGAGGAACAGGAGCAAGGAACGGATAGAAAACCATGAATAACCCTGTTTCAGGACTAAGGCAAAGGACAAAGAAAATGGACTGTCCTTAAACGATTAAGAGTCAGATCAAGATGTTTGAGTTTGGGACTGTCATGAAGATCAAGTTTAAGTTTAAGTTTCTAATTTAGTTTAAGTTTAAGATTAAATTCAATTTTAAATTTAAGTTTAAGATCAACATTGAGATTAAGATTAAGATTTATGAAAACACGCGCAATCAAGCAATTCTCCGGATCAGACATGCTCTGGAACGGATAAAATAACTTGTAGCAGAGCTGCTATTTTCTCACCTGAAGTGTTAAGATTAAGATTAAGTTGAGATTAACTGAAAGTTGAAATCTAAGACCAAGAACAAGACTTACACTAAGACTAAGACTAAGAATAAGACTGACACTGATAATATGATGAAGTTGAAGTTTAAGATGAAGATAAAGGTGAAAATTAAGATTAAGATTAGGATTAAGATTAAGAATAAGAAAGATTTTGGTTAAAATAAAGATTAATTGTTAATTTAAGTTCAAGACAAGATGAGCACTAACATTAAGTTTAATATTCAGATTAAATTAAAGTTAACAACTAGGATTGAGGTACGATTGAGGAACAGGACACAGGAACGAAACTGAAGCAACGAAAGGAACGGGATTTACCACAATGAATAATTTCAGGACTAAAGTATAAGAAAGCATTATAAAGATTTTTCAGAGTAATTCTTGTTTATTCAAAAACATGTACCAAAGGTCAATTTTGACTTATAAAGGTCTTTACAGGTTTCCTTTTTCCTGGAACAACATGTCTGACGGCCTTCTAATTGTTATGTTTTTAAGTGTAATTTCCGACAAATTTTCTTTTGTTACACGTATTCTTTTAGGTTAAAGCACTTGTTTTACGTACATCATTTTTCAGATAATGGTCCACCATCCCTGACCTTATTTGTTACTTATTATGTCCATATTTCAGCCTTAGATATGAATTGCTTTTAAGTGGAAGAGAAATGGTCAGTTGGCGTTTTGCTGATTCTTGTTCATTATGTTCGTTATTTGTTATGGAAACTCTTGTATAGCCATTAATCAGTTGTTGAAGCTGATACTCGCAGAATGTTGCTTTAAGCCTCTTCGCAAACGTTGCGAATGTTTATCTTGGAATTACAAAACAACAATGGTAAGCAAATAGAGCAGTGCAAAATCATGGCTGTGACGCTAAAGTAGCTGGGGCTCAGCTGACGACACCAAAGCATCGGCAGAGCATATATATGCACATAGGTATCAAAATGGCGTTCAGCTGGAAAATATCAAAGTAGATACAAACTCGAGCATTTCACGTAAATGGATCAGTTCTATCCCTACTTACAATTTTAGTCTTGGTCTTGTTAATATAATTTTGGTACGGGTATGTGCTGCCCATAGGGGTCGGTTTTCGGCCCTGAAATTCTCTAAAAATGGTTATGATTTTAAACAAATCCCCAAAATACAGGGTGGGAAATTGAAGAAAATAAAAAAGATTCACCATCTTTGAGACAAAAAAGCATTTAAAACGCATCAAAGATGCGCGTAGTATAATTTCAAGTGATAAAATGCCTAGAAAATCTTATTACTATGATATTCCGCTTATTATCACTCATGTTGTAGGATCTGTGGCTAAATTGTAAGTGGTTGGGTTTGTAAAATCTGGGTGGCACATCTCCTTCCACTCACAAGTCATGTTCCCCCTCGGGGTTCCATAATGAATAGAAGTGTTGCTATAAAGGGTTGGTAGCAAGTCAGAATTTTCGATTTCATAAGGTTGATAATCGATTAAGCGTGACATGCCTTTTTTGTAAATATGACAAGGATCTGCCTCAGGCATGTTGTCGAAATTGTACTCAAACTACTGCAAAAACACGCATAAGAAGCAGCCTATTTATGTTCATATCCAACGAACCAACGTATTAGAGCTCTCACATGAAGTATATTTTTTAACAACACTAAACATACGGCCCTGTCATACCAGTTTTTTTTATCTAAATGCAGGTCAAGCATTCATTTAACACAAAATACACCTTCGCTAGACATAACAAAAGTAAAATATTGCATTGCGCAAGTTGACGGATGGTTGATTGAAAATACCGAATCGCTTCAATCATAAAAGAATAAATAGGGACATTTTTAACCCTTCCTAGAAAAAAATTAGATTCAAAACGTTGCATGATTAATATGATTGAAGCTTAGTCAAAATTTCCGTGAGCAGGTAGATGTCCTTTGCAGTTTGCTGATAAACATTTACAAATCCGCCTTGTGGTTAGTTCATCCCGGCGTACGTCTTTAATACCTCCAGAATAATCAAAAGATAATTCAGTTCCTGCTGATATATCAGCAATCGCAAACAATGCAAGCCGTGGAACAACTGAATCTACTCGAACAGGATGTACAGCAAGATTTGGATCACAAGAATGATTGATGAATCTTGATACATTCCCGTAGCGAGCTGCGTCAATATCAGTTCGAATATATTTAGAACCATAATTCTCCATTACAGTCAATAAGTAATTATTCTCCGTTGCCTTTTTCAATGCAATTCTCTTGAGTGCTTCTTCCTTGGGCAACACTTCACCAGCATAATCGATTACATAGGTGCCTTTCAGAACGTCTTGCAAGGCACGTACTCCAAATCCTTTATCAACAGTCGGGTAAATTTGCAATTTCAGTTTCAAACCATTCTGCACCACTCGGTTGCTGCAGTCCTGAGTGCAAGAACAGCACGAGTTACATTCAAATATTGGTTTTGAGCTGAATGGATCGTGTAATAATTCATCTATAAACAGTAGCCTGCCTTGCGAATCATAGTTGTGACCATGCTGAGTGATACAAATGCATTGGTTGTTGTTAGAGCATGAAATTTCGCATGCACAGCCAAAGCAAATTCTGGAACAGATATCACCAAAAAGATTTTCTATATTATCATCAATATGTTTGTAAGATTTCAAAACGTCATCTGGGACAGAACAGTCTATATTGACAAAATTATCTAAAACTTGTCCATTCATTGTTTGACACACATCACTTCAGCATTAATCCTTGCTAATCTTTAACCATCAAACCAGATACAGTCTTGTGAAAAGACCTTAAAGAGAAAGATTTTGATAACTGGTAAAACGAATAACAATTTTCTTAAAGGTTCCTCGTAACCAGGCATATGGCATTGCCAGTATAAAATTACTGTTTCTAACGAGAACAGGGCCGTCCCTACATTGGGGGTGTTGGGGATGCGACACCCCCCCCCCCCCTACAAAAAGGACCAGTCGGCAAATCGGTAGTTTCAGTCGGCGACATTACTCTTTTGCCTTCATGAATCATTACTGATTATAACTCATGGCAATGTTGAATGATAACAAGGATGTAATCCTGCTGCTTCATTTAGTAGGCTTTCAACTTCGTTTACAGACTAAACACTTGGCCTAAGAGAAGTTTAGATGCCGTAGATAGACTAGTAATTTGTTTTTTTAATCTCCGTGATCAATACAATGCAAGTTACCAACGAATCCTTAAATCTTACTTTGAGTTAATTTGATCGCCGGGACAGTAAAAAGGGCAGCAGATCATATCAGCATAGGCAGTATGAAGCTTCCTGAACATCTACAATGAAAAGAAAAATGATGATTAATAATAAAGGGTCGTCTGATGATTGTCTGTAAAACTTTGGCTGTGATAAATCAAACATATAAAAACATATAAAAACTATAAAAAATAAATTCATGGTATCACGACAAACGCTTTTATTGTTGCTTTTGATTTCATACTTACAGTTCTAATGTCACCATCTCTTAGAGTTGTGTTCCCAGCTTCGACAACTATGACAAACTTGATTCTTGAATTTGTGACGTAACCGTATCTTTGGGTGACGTTAAAGGTGTTGTGTATATAATAGTGTAAAAATAAGATTAAGATCGAGAATTGAACAAAATTAACATTAAAAAGATTTTAAATCTTAGTTGAATAAGAATAACTATAACGAAACAATCACCATTATCTTAATAATCTGGAACACCTGAAATTATTCGACAGAGCAAAGATGGAACTTACTGTTCAATATTACTTAATGCAAGGTTATGAATGATTCTCCGGAGCTAATCCAAAAAAGCTTATAAGGAAAAAGCTGACACAAAATATTAAGTACCTAAATGCAAATGGAAATGGACATGGAAATGGAAAACAAAACTTGAAAAGAATACACTTTAAAATCTTCGGTTGGGTACAGCAATCCAAGATAAAGCTCTCTTGGGTCGTTAGAGTTCTTTATCAATGATACAGCTGAGAACAAAAATACACTTTATTACGCTTTAAAAGAAACTGACAGGCTATGATAATCATTTACTGTATATGTTAATCAACAGCCTCTTATCAGGCGAAAGGCAGAATATATCGTGTTCTTTTCTTTACTTCATTCACGCTTTCTCGCAATTTTCAATTGACATGGATATTTAATGCACAATGTTAACGAAAGCATTCTAATTCGAATTTACTCGCTTGAAACGAAACAGCACAAATCAAATGTTACAAAGGCAGTCATTACAGTAAAAAACCGATCTTATGCATTCTTCCGAACTACAACATCTCTTAAATAAACACTCAGGGTTAATTTAAAATTAAAAACATTTACTAATGCCCACTCTGGAACAAAAAATCAAAGATATGATATATCTATATATATTATATAGATACGTATTCAGGCCATTGATGTTTGAGAGAAATTTGATTTTCAATCAGAATAAATTGTAAAGGAAGCCTCATTACGTTTCTTCAGGATAAAACTCGGGTGTTGTCAGGTAAAATGGATTATTTTCTTCAATTTGTTGTATTTCAAAATTGCGATGCTTGCGTCATATGCAATACATTCGAACTGAAAGGCAGACTCACCTTTTTCTTCTATGACATCCAAGCACGTATGGACAATATAATGAAACTTCAACTCTGCCGTTCGACTTGTTGTTAGTATACAAAGGGGATAATTCTGAAAGAACGATATTCTAATAAAATCGACAGGTCCAGCGTAATAAAACAAAGATGTTACATCTTGCTTTATTTTGCAAGAAACACACCTATAGATTCGCTTTTTAGCCACTATAGTATTGGAGTTGGAGTTCATATATTCCACTATTTGTAGTTTGGTAGAATATCCTGGGAAATAGAGGGACCACGCATATTTTACGTGCATTTGATAATCAGAAAGGGGTTTTCAGCGCCTTGAAATGGGTAAATCACAATGATAACTTGATGTCATATTGCATTACGATTTATTTTGTTAAAGGGGAAAGGCGTACAAGATTGAGATCTACTTTCCCTAAATTTTGAAGCTCAGAAGAATTTCTAGTCAAAATGGCACACAGGGTCGCAAATCAATACATTTTGAACTGTTTATGAGTTGGTACATCTTATGCGTAGGCATACTTTACGAATTGGTAGGTACAGCAATTGGATGGGTAACAAGACTTTTCAACTTTACGAACAGAGAGCGATAGCATCAAGGAGGTTTTTCAATCCCGTATTGCTTAACACCGGAACCATCCAGAACCAACCGGGAGCATCCAGAATCAACGAAAACAACCTAGAACCATCCAGAATTACCCAAAAACTATCCAGAATCAGCAGGAACCAGCCAGAATCACCTAGAACCAGCAAGTTTTATCAATCAATACATGTGACAACTGAATTTCAAGCAGATATCCCCTATCTCCAACCAGCAAGGGCAGTTTTATCAATCAATACATGTGACAACTGAACTTCAGGCAGATATTCCCTATTTATAATGGAATTGGGGTTGAGAATCTTGCAATGGGAAGCAAATTTTGCATATCAGGAGTTCATACACTGTCACTTAGCTGCAAGGTGATTATAGGGAAAGGTCTGCAAGCGACGTTTATATCTTATTAGGCAATAAAATAAATATCCATAGAAATTTAGGCATCTTTGCTTCTCCGCTTCCACTTTGTCGCTTTGTTCGCGAAAACCATTCATCATCTTGTGGAAAGGGATATGCACCTTATGCACGCGGTTCACCTCACTCATTCTTACACAGAGCAGTGATATCCACAGGCAGAACAGCGCAGACAGTCAGAACAGCAGAAATTTAGCCAAAAATAAAGCCATACAGTGTCAACGCTATTTCACATGGGGGATGCTCCCCACTGAACAATCAGCTGTAACAGCTAAACTGCATACCTTTTAGTTGTTGAAAATGACTGACTTTGTCTAAAATTTAATACTCTACAAGTTGACGCAAATGTTGTCAATTTACTTAGTCACGTGACCATGGAATGACAATATTTGGAAGGAGCAAAAGACACACATTTGCTAATAGTTCTTTTATTATCTAGCAAATTTTCAAAAATGCCTCCCAGGCAAATACAACTCAAAAATACCCAATGTGGAATAGGGTTAAGAAACAGACTCATCATAATGATCACCATCACTATCATAATCATAATCAATGCAAAAATTATCATTATGTCATTCTCATCATCTTCGATATCATCATAATGATCATCATCATTTTCATCATCATCATCATCATCATCATCATCATCTGCACAACAACCATCATTATGTCATTCTCAACATTATTACCAATACCATCACCATCATCACCAATGATCATGATCATGATCATTAATAGCCACTCTTACATGTCTTGTCCTTGTAGTCTAGGCTAATGTGGTCAGCCGCCCTAACCAAATTTTGGATTAGCCCAAGCATTACTCTCACTTTCCTAATGTGAATAATATTTGGATAGACAACAAACTGAAAATAATATAAGTAAATATTTGGAGGGAAACCAAGTCATTACTGATTTGTTTACAAAATTTTATCAATAAATTATTCCAATTTTCCCTCAGGGTTTTCCCCACTTAAATATATAATTATGCAAAAGGAAGTTTTAGAATCTTCTCTATCTACATCTCAGTAGATATTATGCAAATGGTTTGAGAATTTTCTGATTGGATATCAACTTGTTTACAAATTTTGCTATTGCTGCTCATTGTCTGAAAATTGGTTTTCATGATGACCAATTACGGCAACTTCAAAGTTTACTTCCTCGTATTTGTGGCTTATCTATTGTCACAAATTTGGCAAGATAAAGCATCTATACATCCATACATGTATCATACATGTGTCATATCATACATCCACAAACACCCTCTCACTTATGTGTCGTTGGAACAAGATTCAGATTCACTTTCCGAACAACAATCAGATTCAGAACAATGGTCAAAAAAGACACAACTTTGTTGAATAACGTTCAAATTATAGAAAAAAATTTAATAATAATCAAGTTTGCCCATAGAAATGACCATGCTCTTATTTTTAAAGATTTTTGCAAATTTTTATCTCCGATTAAAAAGTCCTTTGCTGAGAAATGTTTTTATTTATTTCAATTAGGAATCGAATAAATTTTTTGTTCAGCTGAGCTGAGTGGAGCTCGGAGTGGAGTTTGCACTTTGCACGGCAAAAAGTGAGGTGAGAGAGATTTCTGTCAGGGGGTCGCAGTATCTTCAATCGAACAGAATTTTGGAAACGAGGCAAAAAATGTCAGTCCACTTTCGCAAACGAATTTGAATGAGTCGTTAGTTTAAGCGTCCAGCAATTCAATTCAATAGCGATAACTACGACTCAGGTAATAAGTCTAACATAAGTACACCCTCTCAATATGTCCTTCGGAAATAAAAATGCATAAGATCTCTAATAGCCTGAATTTGCCTGAAGAAGAGCTGAAAGAAGGTTCCTTAACATAATTGTGTCAGATTTTTAAAGGTGCAAAGCAAAATAGCATTCAGAAATATTCCAGACAGCCCTGATTTCTCAAGCACTGCATAGGCCTATTCTTCAAAATCCTCAACTTGAAAAATTTCGAGGTCAAAAAAGTCTATAGAATTGCAAAACGTTACTGCAAAACGTACTTTAATATTAAAAGATGTGGCCTGGGCCTAATATTTCTGTGGCTTTTACAACTTGAAGTACCTAGTTTACTTTGTGCAATTCTTATCATTGAACAACTCTAACTCGTTTTAATTCAGAAAATATTTAAATATTGTTATAAAATTACCTCACTAGCGATAACAGCGACACATACAGCCATCGGTAGAACATTCAAGTGAACATGCCCTTGAACACCTCAATCTCAATTCTCAAACTAGGAACGCATTCTGTGACAAATTGTTGCCACTCTCTTCGTACTGAAATCCTCTTTTGCGCATGCGATTATCCCGACTTTCCCCCACTGGACAACCATGGGACAATATTGCATTTTCCCCCTAAACCCCCTAAATTTTGTCAAAATCCCTACGTTTTACCCTACGCTTGGCAGAAAAAAATTATCATCAAACCCCGGGAGGGGTACTTCACTTATGAATGGACGGGGATGTGCCGCCCAGATTTCGGAAACCCACCCACTTATAATGTAAACCTTTGCAGAAACAGACCCTATTTTATGGGTAGAAATAAGCGGAATATGAGAATATTAAGACTTTCTAGACCTATTTATTGCTTGATATTGTACTACGAACATCTTTGACGCGATTTTGCCACTTTTCTGACCGAATTAAAGTTAAACTTTCGACTTTTCTTCAATTTGCCACCCACTTTTATGGGGTTTTAGTTAAAATCATACCCATGTTAAGAGAATTTCAGTGCCCAAAACCCACCCATATGGGCGGCACATACCCGTACCCAAATTATACTAAGTACCCCCCCCCCCCGGGGGCAAGGCTAGCCTAAGGAGCCCAGGAAGATATGTGGGACGACGTTGTCACAGGGAAAATGGATACCAATATTATCACATCGTTACGTTTTTGCAGTTCAACCCTTGGTCATTATCCTAGATAGCTCTTTTGTTCTTGTTTTAAATTCAAAGGCGCGTCACGCATAGCTAATGTCCTTGCAATATGAGATATCGGATAACAGGGGCGGTGCCAGCCGCTGAAATGTGGGGTAGACTAGCGAGCGAAGTGAGCAAAGATTCGGGGTTCACACCCTTAAGAATGCCAGAAAATGACCCCTAGAGTGCCGGGAAACGCCCTTTTCTGACTAGAATGAATGATAGTATCCTTACTTTCACAGAGATGAAACAATCAGCGAAGAACAAAAAAACTTACCTAGAACGTGATTAAAAATTCGAGACAAAAGATTCAGCTATGAAAATGTTAAGAAAATTTTGGTCAAAAACTTGTCCCGTGAGGCGGTCGACTTCTATTCTGTCCGCCATGTCACGCTCGATACTCATTTGTATAAGGTTTTCTAGTCTATCATCAGACATCGAAGATCGAAGGTTATTGCTTATGCTCTTTACCTGGCTGTGGGCTCTTTCGCATGACGCTACAGTAACTGGGAGGGTAGCAACCACTTTCACAATATCAAAATTGTTTTGCATAGTCTGTGAAGACCGTTGGTTTTAAAGATTTTCAAAAGGGTTGGAAGGCAAAACCATGCTTGCGGCTTCTTCACTGCTTGGTCGCTTTCATCTGCTTCTTTTTCTTTGATTTTTTCGAAATATTCTTTCTTCCATAAGGCAACCTCTCTTGATTTAGATAGGAGTATGAATTCATTTGTCGCCACTTCGCTCTTAAAAGTTTGCTATATTGCTACATTCTGCATATTTGCTTCATCAAATTTGGTGAGATGAAAGACACTGGCATATGAAAGGACTTTACAAGCATCACTGGAGAATCTCTTTTCAAGCTCATTTACAAGACGGTCCAGTACAGGCAGATAAAATCTCTTCTAAATGTAGAATTGGCTTGACCAAGGGTTGATGATACTTCAGCCTGTGCTGCTGCGACAAGACCAACGTCATGCAAAAAGGACGATCCGTCGCGAAAACAAGGAGGGATTGTTCTCCGACGTTGTGCAGGTGCACCATCCTGTTTGTCAAACCCATCGATCGACAGCATGTTCTCCTGGCAATATCTTTTTGCATCTTTCACAAATCGGGCATACTGTTCTTCATTTCGGAGGGCAGAAAGAGAACTTTTGAGATTGTCTACACCAGAGACGGCTGTAACTAGGTCCATATCCTTGTGTTGCAATTATTCAGATATGGACCTACTAAGTGAAAAACATTTTTGCAAAATGTATCAACCTAAAACAAATTTAAATTTTTGCATTCGAATACGCAATCCTTAAGCAAGTGAGTACCCCTCGTCTGACATATTTTTTAACATGGCAAGTAATGCAGGCATGGTGTTTGACTGTCTCTAAGTTGTCCAACCTTGCCGTCCATCGGGTGTATGAAAGTGAATGCAGCGGCGTTTTAGCCTTGGTAATGCCTTTGGCTTGTCACTTTCTTTCATACGCAAGGTTCCTTTTCGGTGAAACTTCCATGAACCTATATATACACATCAGTTAAATGACGCTGAACTCCTTCATCCCTACCAGACATATTACTGGCTCCATCGAAACCTTTCCCAACCAGATCTTTTAAAGATAGTCCAAGGCTTTGGAGGATTTCTATTATTGTTTCAGCTAAATCTTTGTCTTTCAAAGAGTCTACGTGCACAAGTGCTATGCATCTTTCAAAAATTTTACATCGAAAAACGTACCTTACTACAACAGACATGAAAGCTCTTTTGTGAGAGTTAACCTCATCACATTGAACAGAAAAATATTTGGAAGATTTCACTTCGGATTTAATCATGCCCTCTATAATGCCACTCACTATGAAAAGTAAGAAACATTTTTTGGGTGTTCCTCCATCCATTTCTTTAATGGTACGGGTTGTTCTTCGCAAGAAATTTAAGTTCTTCAAGAAAGTTGCCTTGTTTCCAAGACTCGCTTGATTCATCTTTTGCCCTAAAAGCACTGTTTCGTTTGGCCTAATGCCTTATAACATCAAATATCACTTCTACAATTGCACGGTTTTCCTCCCTTTCCTTTTCTTTTCGTGACACTGCTGCTTGTGCTGAACCGACAAGTAGTTCTTGAACAGAAGGAGACTCGCTCTTGAATGACTGGAATCTGTCTATTGAGATGCATCCGTGACTTTGCGTGTTTTGCCAGCCTTCCAGTATCTCCAGTCGCATTATTCCATTTGTTGAAGCCCTCCTCAGTAAATGTAGGCTCTGAGCATCCAACAAAAAATTAAATCAACAAACATTTTAGGATTCGGTATAATATTAAACTAATTTAATTACAGCCATATAAGCAGTGGAAAAGATATAGGCTAACTTTTAAATCAGTAAGCCTTTCGTACTTAGAACTAACGAAGTAGTACTTGATAGTTTATTTAAAATTCAATGCAGCATTTTAATGACGTCTGAAAATGTTTAGTTTTAAGATCTGTAGAAAAACTAACCAAGTGTTCCAAAACATCTACAATAGAAAAGGAAAGCAGCGTTCTTTTTATGTGCGAAGGATGAGCACATTATGTGGGGATGCGATGTCACGGATGCAGGTATAGACCTACCTACCTACCTACGACGCTCTTTTTTTGCCAAAATGTAACAATAGATTGACCGCAAATATACGTAAGTAAACTTTGAAGTCGCCGTAAGTGTCACCATTAGTGGTATCATTAACAAAAATCAATTACTTAACAATGAACACCAATTAGCAGCATTTGCTACTGTGGCGCACTGGTCTAAATCACCGCCTTCTTGAACTGGAGGTCTGAAGATCGATCCCCGTTTCACAGTACTCTAAATATTTTTTATGCTCGTTTGGTTTTGATTTTCATGTTTCCATACTCGAATTTTTTATTGCAACAACTCTATCCGTTTATGCCCTTCAACAAAATTTTTCATTTTTGATCTTCAGTTTCAATAGTTTCGTTTACTCTTTTACGTATGCTTTCGCGGTCCGTAGGTGCGGCCTGCGGTGCATAAAAGCAAATGAGTACTATGAAAAGAATACATATGAATTATATTAGCATTTATTTAATGGAGATCTGTCCCTCAATTTTGGATCAAAAATTTTTCAGTCTGATATAATTATGACTATCGTATAATATTTCGAATACATTGATTATGATTTGAGCGAAAATCACGGCTAGGATTAATTTACATGAATTGTGCGTGAAAGTCGACATAAACATGTTTTCGAATGGCAATCGACTGTTAAAGTAGCCATTAGTGGTGATTACTCATTGGCAATTAGGTCGGGAGATGGTAGATTGTTTGTTTATATGCAAGCAAGCCAGCCAGGGCCTCGACAATCTTCAGTTAAGATGTCGATAAACTTGGCAAGAGTTTCTATTAGGCCACAAGCTCTCTCCGTTCTCTCCTCTTTATTGAAAATAACAAAAAGTCTTAAAACTATGAATGCAATTTTGGGAATAGAGAAAATTTAGAGCAATCAGTGAATGTCTGCAAATCTCAAAAATTCGATGCAATATTCAAAGGCAAACAATTCTATGAAAACTTGAAAACATAAATATCTACAATCTTGGACAAAATATATTGGAACGGCCTAAATAGTTTTGCTATTATCTATTGATTCGCCCTTCTCCCCCGTTACAATGTTGTTTCGTACAAAAGTTGTCTTGCTCTACTACCAACATTGTTTTGGGGGTAAAAGGGGGAGAATTGGAGTTATATAAAGTAGAAAATCAATGGAATAGGCCATATTCCTTGGAGAAAATGCCTTGTTCCAAATATTTTGTCCAAGATTGTAGGATTTTTAGTATTTCTAGAAATAATGTTTTTCAAATTTGTGCTTGTTTAGAAATAGGCGAAGTGCCGTTTGTGATAATCATGGTCATAATCATCATCGTCATGGTCATGATTATTTTGATAATCATGGTCATCATCATCATCGTCGTGCTCATGATCATTTCGGTAATCATGATCATCATGATCATAATCAGTTTTGCTGCAGCTATTGTACTGCTGGGCATTGATTAATTTGTCAAATCATTGTTTCATTGTTGCAAATTCTTGCAAACGCTCTTTGGTAAGCATTTTACCGCTATCCTTCGCACATTGCGACAGCATTGCTATGTTTTTCTGAATACTCAAGCCACGGATATAACTCATACCAGTGCGGTTGAGATGAAAACGTTCGCTTTCCACTTTCTTTCTTTGGATACTCATTAATAACTGGCCTGATTGGACCATATGTAACAATCAAAGAGCGATTCGCTTCATTCACTACTTCAAGTGGAGGGTCGCGTGTATCCATATTGAAAACTTTTTCCACTTTCAAAATCGATGATTTGACCTCGACACGGCAAAATCTCAACAGAACTAAAATCAGAAATCTACCCGTGCTGATCTCTGGTTTGAATGCAATTGGCTTGCCACGTGTTTGATATTGTATCCGGAAAATTACTTAAAAACTTGATTTGCTTCAAGCGTTTTTTCCTCTATTCTTTTCCACGAAGGATTAAGCAAATTTACACCTTAACACATGGCACTGATCGATATTCCTCTAGCAACAAAAAAGACCGCTTGGTGCTTGAACAACAATGGTAAAGTCTCTAAACAAGGAAACCGACTAATCGACCACCCCTCCCCCAACATTTTCTGATCGAATTTGGGCGAATAAAAAATCGATTTTGGAGAACAGTGGGGTGGACGCGTGCCCCCTATTCACCCTGTGGCACCGCCCCTGGGATATGGCCTACCTACAGAAGTTAAATGCTTCAGTTTTTGCGTTAGGAGATGAGAATTTCTGTTCAGCATTCCTCTCTTAACGGGAAAACAAACCTTTTCTTTTCTAATGAACTATATATGAACCTGAATTTTTATTTGATTTCATTTTTCTGCAAAAGGCTGATTGCCAAAGAGTATTATTCTATAATTTACAAAAGAAGATCCACGAGTGCTGTATCGATAACTATAGGCATGATTATTTCATCTAATGTATTGATATTTTATAGATGAGGTGGGAAGTCATTGAATACCTTGAGGCAAAAGAGATGTAAAGAAAGAAGTAAAAAATGTATATATTGTAGTAAATAATGTATTTGTTCGCCAGCTGTATGGTGGATCTTGCTGGTCTGTCTGAAGAGGTGACTGCTCAATAACATCATTATGGTCGTTTAAAAATGCATTTTCAGGATTTTCATTTTCTTGCACATTCCTTTCTTGGGCCTGAAAGGAAGATAAAGACCAATTAAAACATAAAGAAGAGTGTCCGTTCTGCAGAAGTCTAAGATTATCACTGTATTCCGTATTCAAAATCTAAGAATAGTAGAAGCAAACAAAACATTGAATAACATTTTCGTAACAGCGTGAAATATAAAAACCGATAAACGATTGGTCGAATCGCATTGTGTCATTGCCATCATCCTTTGCACGTGATCTTCAAGTCAGCATTGCTCAGAATTATTAAACAAAAGAATAGTTAATGTTGTTCGCATCGAATGATTAATCTTGCTGATCAGAAACGCAATGAAAATTACCATAAACTTAGCCTTCAGTTCTAGTAGCGAGGTTTTGGGCAACGTTTTTGGGTTTAACATTACCATTTCAAGAGAAGTTTGACCAGAGAGGCTTTTATAGAGTCATCGGCTGCATAGTAACATATTCGTGAAGATTAACATTAGGACCTAGCTTAATTGTTTAGCAGCCATTTCTTTTTTAAAACATATGAGGTTTTTGTCTTTGCTACAATCAAGTCTGAGTTTACAAATGTTTTGAGGACATGTATAAAGAAGTTGTCCGTTAAATAACTTTTCTGCGTACACAGCAAACCAATGCTTTCAAGATATTTGAATTCTTGGGGTTTTGTAAAAACAAAACCACAGACCGGATGGTATCAAAAAGACAAGTTATATGCATAGGCTGAGCAATAATGTGGCATAAGCGTTTCTTTTCAGGCTTGTGCGTATGACCAAATGAAAATAATCTTGCAAAACAAAAGAACATTTGCAAGAGATATGAGACTTTGACTTACCTGATTTATATCTTCAGCAGCTTCTCTTACTAGAAACGAGAAAAAAGTGTCTGTTTATAAAAAACTGCTTCTATGAAAAAATGGGAACTGGGGAACAAGCTGGAATTCGAGAATTCTACAAATGCAAGAATTGTACATAGCCATGATTGATTGAAGGCTCTTGCTCTTAAAACGAGCATTTTAATGGTCATTGAATGTTAAATTATTGCGCCTATCTGAAATCGACAGCATTCCGTATCTTTAAAATTGCTTAACCTAATCATACTGGGGGAAAGGGTGGAATCCACCCCCCCCCCCTCAAGCTTTTATCGTAACTGTTCTGTTGTGTGGTGGATGTAAACTTCCAAACCAGGCTGACTTTTAGTTTATATGTATAAGCTACAATGTGATACAAAAAAATCCCCATTTTAACGACAATGGGCCACATGACATTGCCTTATATGGAAAGCGGTCATGCCAAAACCACATCTAAATGCCTATTTTTACCAGTAAATCTTATCAGAATTGGATGATTCTTTGCAAGGTAATAGAGAATAGTTACTAGCAACAAATGTAAAGAACGTTCTGGGTACAATGACGCCATAATAGAAGTTGGAGACGCCCAATTTACCAAAATTACTCCTGATACACTGGCCAATGCCTGTGCCAGGTTTCATTGCTCTAGCCCTACAGGAAAGCAAATTCTGGAAAGGGGGTGGAAAACACCCCCCCGGCTATTTGAGATAAAAAGCCCGGTAGGATTAGGATTAAAATGTCTCTGCGTGGATACTTACCTCTCATACGTCTTCTGTGAAACAACCAACCATTCTGATACAGGTAAATAAGTAAGCCTAAGAAGCCAATCATAACGATTCTCATAGTCGACGAATAGAAGTACAAAATACTGAGCATTACACTAGCTCGCATCAACATATGAACCCAGTCCAGCCAGTCTCTCCTTCCATCTTCATTTTCATCGTCCCCCTCATCAAAAACCGCACCACCTGCATTCATTTGCTGCGGAGGATTGACATTATTCACTGGGACATTATTGTCCGGCGCATCTTCATTCCGATTTTGCAATCCATTCCCTTCTGACAATACGGTTCTTTCGTTGGATTCCATCACGTTCGATTCCGATTGCATGGGAAGGTTGGTGAAGGGCAGATGAGGGATTTCAGAATCTTTTGGAGAATGCATAAACCAGGTACTATAAAAATAAATAAAAGCAGAGAGGCATATGATTGTCATTAATAGGTGTGAAAATGAGTTACCTCTAGCGATGCTTTCATCGAGATTTGAAGTAGACAACTAGCTACCGTACACTTTTATACCAATACACTTATAAACACATTTTTGCTACATTTAGGCTATGAACTTACATGACACCCCTTTGCCAATTTAAGAGTGGCTCAGTATCTTTATTCAACCATTGCTGCATTTGCTCTTGGTGAACTTTCCATGTTTCATAATACTTGTGCATTAAGACGACATATTGTTCCCAAGACATTGACATGTCATTGTCTGAATACAACGAGCTATAAAAATAAAATTGCAACAGTTCAGCAGATTAATTATGTGTCAAAATAATGTAAGAAGAAAACTTGATTCATCATTTGAACTGCCCCAAAAATATAATTTCATTGTTTCATATAATGTATATATCAAAGCAACAGGTTACACATTTTTCACATTGCTTTGTCCTTTTACTGTTTTATTGTAGCTACGTTTTAGTAAGCTAATAGACAAGAAATCACCATTTCGGTGCAAATCGATGAACTTTGGCTGAAAGGCAAAGGCAAACTTCGAGGCTGAATTTTGAATCAGGAGCACAGTAAAAATTTTATACCTTGATATAATCATTTGACAAATAAGGAATTTCAAATTATTACCTGAAAAAAAGATGCCTCTGGTAATCAAATTGTGCCCTTTCGGCATTTTGATGGAGTTCGGGTATATTCTGCTGGATCCATTCCACATTAGTATCATTTTCCTATTGCAAAATGAAAAAGCTGGAGTCCATTCTATTATGATTCGATCAAAAACAAGGAAGTGTTCATTTTCTAGACAAATTGCTAGTATAATTATAACTTTATTTAACATAAGAACTGGAAATTCTTTATCAATTAAAACTAAAAGTTCAAAATGAATGAAGCGTCCGTCCGTCAGTCTGCGGTAAGCAAGAAATTGCTTAAAAACAAATTTTTTTACAATATCTTACTCTCAGAAAACACCTTTATTTTTTCACTTATATACAAGATTTTTGTCCATAACTTTGGTCCTATCCCTGCTTTCCTGCTAGGTGCCTTTCTTGCTGAAGGTAGAGAAGTTCTATCTTCATAAAAATTTCTTAGGTTTTTCAAGAATTTTAGAAATATTATATACTTATGAATATTTGGAAACATTTTATTTGGCATTCTTAGAGTTTCTTCGGCTTCAGGTAAAGAGCTTTTGCAAAATTTATGGGTTTCTTATAAGATTACTAAAACGAAAAGAAAAATGGGGATCTTTCCTAGCAATAGATAATGTTTTCATAACAATGAATAAGAGATGTTCACAAAACGATGCCTGTTCTGCACTTTATGAGAGCAGTAGCAGAGGGAATTTTCTGCTTAGTTTTATTTTCTTGAAATATTATCTTCGATTGAATATCAATGTAATTTGAGTATATTCAATGTAATTTAAGATCAAAATGGTTATGCAAATCAGAAAAAACAATTAAAACATCAGAAAGAACAACGAAACCTCGGCGTGCTTTCATCACATTATGGCTTCGTACTTACCTTCGCTGTACGCGAGAGAAGTGTCGTAGGAAAAACACATCTCTCGCTCCGCAGAAAAAAAGGAAAAATCTTTTGGTATGTTCAAAAATTGTTAGAGGGGCACAGGTTATATTTTTTAAACTTCTACTCAGCTAACGGGCGTAAACAAGCCCTGAAGTCTGGAATTTCTAAGGCTTCTCTATTGACCCTGAGATCTGACAAAAACACTTTAAGTCATAGAGATCTGCGATGCAGCGGTCTGACCGCGTTCATTATTGGGAAACTTTTTATGCAGAGTGAGTGGGAAAAACCCACATTTTGCAAATAAATAATTTGTAAACAGAAAAACAAATGACACCCTCGTCAACAGCGATGCTTGTTTCATAAAATAAGACAATAAAAATTTTGGCGTCATCCCACTTTAAGCTGTGGAAGTAAGAAAACTCAACTGCAATACTTAGTATTTTGCATCTCGTTTCGACCACATGCCCAGGGATTTCCGCCCCCTTGTTAAAAAAGAGGTATATTCGTTCTTTGTACACTGCTTAAGTGTTGCTGTTGTTTATTTTATGTTTTCTGGGCTGAAATAGTCAAGATATTGTTAGCGGAGAGAGAAATGCGAAGAACTTTTAGGAAATAGAATTTTACGTCAATTCTCAAACACATTACCTTGTTAGGTCTCACTGTTTCGCTTGTAACACTGCATACCATATGGAGTAATAGTCTTTGAGTTGTAAAAAGCTTCAAAATTGCGATAAACAACTGAACTGGTCAAAACCCTTATAAAATCGTAAACATTGAACGCTCGTAAAATCGATAATACAAGCGCTTACGTAATAAAATTTTGCACCAGGATTAAATTTTGGCTGCCCGATACGAATCGAAATCAAAAACTCTGGGAACAGTTTCCACCATTAAAGCCGTTGGTAAAAGAGGTTTATTCAGTGGTGGATTAGATTGATTGAAGATTCCAAGTGAGAGAAAGAACTCTTTTTGTCTGCAAATAACCGGCCTTTTGGTTTTGATATGGACAGATTCCAGAGCCCCTATGTCAAAAAATAGCAACGCTGTAGCAATGTCCGAAGGACGCTGATGATGATGATAATAATGATGAAGATGATGTTAATAATGACGAAGAAGAAGACAACGATGACGAGAATGATGATTATGTTGATGGCGATGAGGATGATGATGATGATAATGATGATAATGATGATGATGATGATGATGATGATGATGATTTTGAAGATGATGATGACTTTGAAGAGGATGACAATGACCATGATGATCATGCTAAAGACGATCCTGATGATGATGATCACGTTGAAGACGAAAATGATGATCACTGAATCTTTCCTGGAAGAATCCCAAATCTTTGAATCGAAAATAGAAAACCTCTAGTAACGTATATGTACTAATAAATTTGAACTCATAGGTTAAACTGTGTAACAAATAACTCCCTTCAGTGCACCGAAACCGGTAATCTTCGCTTCAAATGATGAATTATTATTCTAGAATCTCCAAAAGCTATCATAAGAATTCGCATACTATGCAGATGACTATATTCGATAATTAGTAGCACTTTGAAGAATTGATTGCCACTTTGAACCATTTATTTTCAGATGATTCTCGAAGCCGCAAACTGTTTTGGAAAAATTTCTTCTGTCTAACTTGGCAACAATTTCTACTGCGCCACAATCTCCTCCTCTCTTCACACGAAAATATCTTACATGTAAGAGGACTTCTAGAAATAACAACCCAATCAAAAATTGTATGAAAATATTTCAAAATAAAAAATAAAATCAAATTAGATTTGAGCAACATTTTGCAATATTGTAATCAAACCTTTCTTTGAAGCCCGACCGAGCCGGCTTTTTTGCGAGAAAATCTTGGTGTCAAATTTTTAGTTTCCTGCATCTTGGATCGAGCTCGCAACCCTTAGTGCAAAAAACAAGCGCATTATTCCACTGCGCTACAATAACAGTTGATACTAATTGATGTTTTTGGCAAGCAATTGCATTTTGTTGATTATGCCCACTAACGACAACACTTAACGGCGATTTCAAAGTTTAATTCCTATCATTTGTGGTTTATCTTTTGTTACGCGGTTTGGCAGAAAAAAGCGTCTATATGCCTATCTACCTATCTACCTACCTATTTTTATGTAGAAGATTCTCAGGTTCTGATGCGTGCAAATTTTTGGGTAAATAGGGGAGGCAGTCGTGGCGCAGTAGAAATTCCTGCTGATCTCGTGTGATTTTGTTTATTTTTACTGTCATCATCATCATCATGATCATCATGATCATGATCACCGTCATCATCATCATGAACATCATCATCATAATTATCATCATCATCGTCATCTTATTCAACATCATCATCATCTTGAACATCATCATTATCATTATCATTATCATTATCATCGTCGTCGTCATCACATCATGATTACGTGATTATTATGATTATCATCGTACTTGAGCACTATAGATTCTGCAGAAGCTGCAAAACTGGAACTGGCTAAAGCTGGAAAGACGATGATGATAACGACAATGAACATGATGATGATGATGATGACAATGACGATGATGATGTTGATGATAATGATGATGATGATGATGATGATGATGATGATGATGATGATGATGAAGACGATGATGATGATGATGATGATGAAGACGATGATGATGATGGCGATGATGATGATGATGATGATGATAACAATTTTGATTATGATAACGATTTCGATGATTATGATGACGATTATGATGGTGATTATTGTCCTTCGGACATTGCGATAGCGCGGCTATGTTCTATGCATACATGCGTTCCAGAACACCCTCTTAATATGTCCTTCGGACATAAAAAGATCTTGCTTTGTCAATGATTTGAAAAAATCCTCGCTGTTATTTTCAGCAGAACTTGATTTACCAAACAAATTTCCTGTGGCAGAATCATGTATGACCAGTGACTGTTCAGCATGTTCAGCTAAATTCTTGAAAATCTGTGCTCAATTCTTGTCACTCCTAATAAATCTGCTTTACATCTTTAAGCTTTCTAAGAAATAATGAATCCCAGACTAAAGCTACTGACAATACATTAGTTGCTCTTGGCCTCTTATTTGTTATTGGGTAGCCATCCTCATTTTTCTTACTGTAAATGAATGAGACAATGTGGAGAGCATATCCTGTACTGCACAATGAAAATGCGACAAGGCATATGAAAAAGTGCAAAGAAGACAAGATCTTTTGGCCATACTCTCCAACAAAGTCAAGATACACAGTGGACATTCAAGAATTGTTAACAAGGGTTATGCAGCGATTTGGTCCTACTCTGTAAAATCATACCCCTTCTACGAATTCATTGCTTACATTTTCTTTCAAAGTGCACTTGTATCCCCGGGGGGGGGGACTTTGTATAATTTGGGCACGGGTATGTGCCGCTCATATGAGTGGGTTTTGGGCAAGGAAATTCTCTAAACATGGGTATGATTTTAACCAAAACCCCATAAAAGTGGGTTGCAAATTGAAGAAAAGTCGAAAGTTTAACTTTAATTCGGTCAGAAAAGTGGCAACATCGCGTCAAAGATGTTCGTAGTACAATATCACGCAATAATAAGGTCTAGAAATCTTATTATTCTCGTATTCCGCTTATTTATACTCATAAAATAGGGTCTGTTTCTGCAAAGGTTTACATTATAAGTGGGTGGGTTTCCGAAATCTGGGCGGCACATCCTCGTCCATTCATAAGTGAAGTACCCCCCCCTGGCTTGTATCGTTACTGGATGACCCAGGCCTCTTTCTTCACTATGTTTAATATCATACATAAGGTCACCTAGAAGATATGTATTCTTTTCTTGTAGCACTTAAAATTTGTATCTACCAATAGAATTCATTAATTCGTCAACACATAATTTGAATATGACTATCGCATTCTTCTTTTGAAAGTTAAAATATATTGCAAGATTTAAGTAACTAGCATTTTTTACTTTTATAATTAGTTGTGTTTAAGTTGATAATAATTATAAGTTTTTGATAAATTTTAGAATAATTAGCAGGGCAAAATACTTGTTTCATCTTAGCATTTTGGAATCTGTCCACATCAAAACCAAAAAGCCGGTTCTGTGTAGCCAGAAAGAGTTCGTTTTTTCACTTGGACACTTCAAATAATTTTCATTGTCTTCTGGCCTAAATTTGATTGGTGTTTAAAGCACAATGCAAGTTCAGTTTTTATTTCTGGTTGGTGCATAATCAATCATTTGCAAAAAAGTAGTGTGTCAGTCTTATTATCAAAAAGGCTGTACTGTGAAACCAGGCAAAGATGCAATGAATGCCAAGTAGATATAGCAAACAATTTAGTTTGAGAAAAAATACAGCTCACTTTGAATACTCAATTGTGTCAAATCACTAGTACAAGATAAGAAAAGTAGTTTCAACAAATCATTTAAAAGAGCTGGCTTTTTCATTTCAGTTTTTAATTTTATGGAGGTGAGGCAAGCAAGACTATGATGTGTGTTTCTAATGAGCTAATGAGGCTGATTTTTATTGAAGAAGTATAGCATAAGCAATTTTCAGCTCATCTTCACGGTTCCAAGACCATAGCTGCAATTAAGCAGATAAGCTGCCATGAAAATATAAAAATAGAGCTTCTTGTGATTTAAACAGGCAAACATCACCTGGTTGAAGATATCTTAACATCAGAAACAGACAGAAACAATTGACTAAGCAGGAATCTTTACCAAGGTGTGGATCGAAATACACCAATCAGATAATTAAAGCTGAATCGGTATTATGTTTTCAACACCAGTCAGCTTGCGGGATACAGTGAGAAGACAAATAGATTTAATTGAAGAGTCCAAGTAAGAGAACAAAGTCTTTGTCTTTCCAAAACCGTCCTTTTTGGTTTGACGAGGACTGATTCAAGAATGCCTCAATGAAACAGAGGTCTTGCTGTTCCAATTATTCGATAAAAACCTTCACTGTAATTTTCTGAGTAGTGTGGGTGATCCAGCAATTGCAGTCCTTATAACAGAAGTATGCTTAAGAGTGGGCTGTTATTTGGAATTATGCGGTGCGGTTGCTCCCTTTGCCGTCTCATATCCTAATATCTAGGAAATGCATTTTTCTACGTACCTGGCATCACACCGGCACGAGAATTCAGAAATCACCAAGCTTTTCTGTGTGGTAGGTACACAATCCTTTTGAATGGATGGTAAAACTTTTCGAGAGCTAAATACCTACCTAGGGTATAACTTCTTTCGTTTCGTTTCCTCAATCAATCGATTGTGTTGATTTCAGTTCAGGATTCAGGATTCGGTTCAGGATTGGGTTCAGGATTGAGTTCAGGATACGGGGTTGCATATTACGAGGAATAACTTCTGAATGAGAGCTCTAAAAATTCGGCAAAAATAACCATTGGATTCTCCATGAATTTCTCTACCAGCTTTTATACTTTTAAGTCCTTTATGGTATGAAATTCTATTTTTAACAGATTTTTGAAAAACGGCGTTACGTTGTTGGAAAAATCTGTCAACAGAAGTATAGGGTGTCAAAGTGAGGTGAATAACGTCGAGGTAGGTTCGGAAAAAAATCGGATAAGTTAATTTCTAGACAGATAATATAATTTTTTCCCAGCTTTTGGACCTTTCATGAAGATTTGAGCGCTTTTTCTATTTTTTAGGCTATCGGGAAAACAGCCTAACACAACAGCTGAGCTCGTTTGAGAGAAGAGATTGGGGGTCAAAGTGAGGTGAATAACTTTCGACTAAGCTGCTTAAAAAATCTTAAAAAATCATTTTCATACAGAAGCTGAATTTCTCTCCCAGCTTTTCTACTTTTTATGGCATTTAGAGCACAAATTTTATTTTTCGAGTCCCGTTGAAAATAGCCGTGGAATAATCCATGCCGTTTTCGACGCTGTTTCGACGCAAAGACAGTGCATCAAAGTGAGGTGAATAACATTCCAGCAGACGTACCAAAAAATAGGAAAAAATAATTTCTAGACAGGACACGAATTGTGCTTCCAGCTTCTGTACTTTTTAAAGCTGTTTGGATCAATTTTAAACTATTTTAGAGATGAGGATTTCGGCCTCTGAGAACTCGCATGTCATTTTGGTCTCTTTCAATCCAAATAAAGGGTGTCAAAGTGAGGGGAATAACTTTCTTCCACAAGCCCGTAAAAATCTGAAAAAATCCTTTTTAATTACAGTATGTTTTTGTTTCCCAGCTTTTCGGCATCTTATGAGCATTTGAAAAGTATTTCTATTTTTTGGCCTTTCTTGAAAATAGCCTTGGAAAATGAATGCAGTTTTCGACATGTTTCCACGCGAAGACATCTAGTCAAAGTGAGGTGAATAACTTTCCTTAGAAAACCCGCAGAAATCTGGAAAGGTCTCCTTTAGATAGAGGAAAAACTTCTCTTCCACTTTATTTGAATCTTATGTCATTTTGAGCACTTCTTCTATTTTTCCAACTTGCTCAAAATCGGCCTTAAATGAAGACGGACTTTCAAGCAGAACGCACAACCCAACACGAACGGGTTTGTTATTGTTTTCATTGTGGGAAATTGATTGACAGCGTATGATTGACATTTGCCTCGCCCTCCCACCTCAGCCGACGTCTTTGGTTTCGTCTGCCCACATTTTCATAATGTGGTTCTAGACCTCTCCAATAGCACGCTAGCGAAACTATAATCACTACTGTGGTGGATAATCACTACTGTGGTAGTACTATTTACGTACTGTGGTGGTAGTTTCTGCGTACTGTGGTGGATAATCACTACTTGTGGTGGTTTACTATGCTTGCGGTGGTGGCAGTTTTGGCGTACTGTGGTGGATAATCACTGCTTGTGGTGGTTTACCATGCTTGCGGTGGTGGCAGTTTTGGCGTACTTTGGTGGATAATCACTACTTGTTGTGGTTTACTATGCTTGCGGTGGTGGCAGTTTTGGCGTACTGTGGTGGATTTTGTGGTTTTTTCTTGCTTGATCCATAGAGTTTTGCTATGATTTCGTATTCACCACATAAAGCATTATAACCCACCACAAGTATTGATTATCCACCACAATCAGCCAAAACTGCCACCACCGCAAGCATAGTAAACCACCACAAGCAGTGATTATCCACCACAGTACGCCAAAACTGCCACCACCGCAAGCATAGTAAACCACCACAAGTAGTGATTATCCACCACAGTACGCAGAAACTACCACCACAGTACGTAAATAGTACTACCACAGTAGTGATTATCCACCACAGTAGTGACGTCGCCTGAGGTGGGAGGGCGAGGCAAATGTCAATCATACGCTGTCAATCAATTTCCCACAATGAAAACAATAACAAACCCGTTCGTGTCGGGTTGTGCGTTCTCCTTGAAAGTCCGTCTTCATTTAAGGCCGATTTTGAGCAAGTTGGAAAAAATAGAAGAAGTGCTCAAAATGACATAAGATTCAAATAAAGTGGAAGAGAAGTTTTTCCTCTATCTAAAGGAGACCTTTCCAGATTTCTGCGGGTTTTCTAAGGAAAGTTATTCACCTCACTTTGACTAGATGTCTTCGCGTGGAAACATGTCGAAAACTGCATTCATTTTCCAAGGCTATTTTCAAGAAAGGCCAAAAAATAGAAATACTTTTCAAATACTCATAAGATGCCGAAAAGCTGGGAAAGAAAAGCATACTGTATTTAAAAAGGATTTTTTCAAATTTTTACGGGCTTGTTAAAGGAAGTTATTCACCTCACATTGACTAGATGTCTTCGCGTGGAAACAGGCCGAAAACTGCATGCAAATTTCCAAGGCGATTTTTACGAAGGGGCAAAAATAGAAATACTTTTCAAATGCTCATAAGATGCCGAAAAGCTGGGAAACAAAAACATACTGTATTTAAAAAGGATTTTTTCAGATTTTTACGAGCTTGTGGAAGAAAGTTATTCCCCTCACTTTGACACCCTTTATTTGGATTGAAAGAGACCAAAATGACATGCGAGTTCTCAGAGGCCGAAATCCTCATCTCTAAAATAGTTTAAAATTGATCCAAACAGCTTTAAAAAGTACAGAAGCTGGAAGCACAATTCGTGTCCTGTCTAGAAATTATTTTTTCCTATTTTTTGGTACGTCTGCTGGAATGTTATTCACCTCACTTTGATGCACTGTCTTTGCGTCGAAACAGCGTCGAAAACGGCATGGATTATTCCACGGCTATTTTCAACGGGACTCGAAAAATAAAATTTGTGCTCTAAATGCCATAAAAAGTAGAAAAGCTGGGAGAGAAATTCAGCTTCTGTATGAAAATGATTTTTTAAGATTTTTTAAGCAGCTTAGTCGAAAGTTATTCACCTCACTTTGACCCCCAATCTCTTCTCTCAAACGAGCTCAGCTGTTGTGTTAGGCTGTTTTCCCGATAGCCTAAAAAATAGAAAAAGCGCTCAAATCTTCGTGTAAGGTCCAAAAGCTGGGAAAAAAATATATTATCTGTCTAGAAATTAACTTATCCGATTTTTTATCGAACCTACCTCGACGTTATTCACCTCACTTTGACACCCTATACTTCTGTTGACAGATTTTTCCAACAACGTAAAGCCGTTTTTCAAAAATCTGTTAAAAATAGAATTTCATACCATAAAGGACTTAAAAGTATAAAAGCTGGTAGAGAAATTCATGGAGAATCCCATGGTTATTTTTGCCGAATTTTTAGAGCTCTCATTCAGAAGTTATTCCACGTAATATGCAACCCCGTATCCTGAACTCAATCCTGAACCCAATCCTGAACCGAATCCTGAATCCTGAACTGAAATCAACACAATGTCAAAGTTATTGCCATTGAATTGAATTGCTGGAAACAGGAATGGGAAAATAACCACGTCAGCATGCCCACTTTGCTCATCACATTTTTTCACGGGAACATTTTGATTTTCCTGTCCGTTTGGTCACGGGAAAACTTTGAACTGAGTTCCACTTTTGCCTGTGACGAAGCGAACAGGAAAACGAAGAACCAATCAAAATGTGATATTTCTAACGCACCGAGCGCGGCAAATTTAAATTTCACTTGACGTGACGATGCAATTGTTGAAATTTCCAGTTATCCGATTGTTTTTGTCCTGTGCACTTTTCCTGAAGAAATCAACTGGAAATCAATTTTTCCCAGTTCATGTTCTCATTCCCCGTGCCGGTTCCCGTTCCTGTTCCCACCTAAAAACAAATAAGTGGAAACCCAGCGTAATAACCCACCACAAGTAGTGATTATCCACCACAGTTCGAAAAAACTACCACCACAACAAGCATAGTAGCACCACATCAAGCATAATAACTCACCACAGTAGTGATTATCCACCACAGTACGCAGAAACTACCACCACAGTAGTGGTTATCTACCACAGTAGTAATTATAGATTCGCTAGCGTGTTTACAAAAAATTAATTTCGATAACATTTACATTCGCTGAAAGTTTTTATCAGGGTGCTATGGTAACAGGCAACTGCAGCATGCTAAATATGTGGGAAATGCGATTTAAAACTCAAAACACGTTGTTCAAAACTTATAACTGTAAGTTTGAAGCCCTTAGAGAAATAATTGCAGCTAACATAGATGTCCTAACCGTTGCTGAGACCAAAATCGACTCTTCTCTCCAAGTGGACAATTTTTGATTGATTGATTTGCTGCTTCCTATAGGGTAGGTAGAAATAAAGATGATGGGGGTTTGTTGGTCTATGTGAGAAGTGATATCCCTTCACAATTATTGACATCCTTTACTTTTAAAGATGGTATAGAATGTGCTGGTAAGTGGTACTGAAGTCAATCTAAGGAAGAAGAAATGGGCTATTATTGTCAACGTTTACCGGCCACCAACACAATCACAACTATGTTTCTACGAAAACTTAGGTAAAGCCCTAGATCATTATAGTTCCAAGTACGAGAATTTTATGATTTTGGTAGGTTTCAATGCTCAAGAGACTGATGAAGATATACGGAACTTATTGAGTATTTGTAGTTTGAAGAACTTAGTAGAGAACCTACTTGTTACAAGGCTGAGACTCCAAGATGTATTGATTTAATTTTGACAAATCGCAATCAAAGTATGCAGAACACGACTACTATAGAAACAGGCAGTAGAAGAGAAATCAACTTGTTGGTCCTTTCCAAATTATTTGTGGGACGAATCCAAAAGCATTTTGTGTAAGTATATGCCCATAAACTTTGCTATATAACTCTATATAAAATCATAGCATGAAAAATCGAAAATTGCTGTTCCTTTGAAATAAGGTATGGTTTAATGAAATATTTCCTGTATGTTCAAATTCACAAGTTTATCGTGTCGGTGATGCGAGAAGGCATTTTACTTACTTTATATAGCTCTTTTTCTTTTGGATTGTTGTACAATTTTTTTTTATAAGAACTAGGAAATTTTGATCGAAGCTGGCTGTTCTTAAATTTTCCGTTTTTAAGCCTGAAATGTTCTTAATCTGTTCTTAATTCCTTGGTTACTTAGATATCTATATTTTTCAATGAATGCATGGGGTGGAACAGGGTTTGTGTGAAAATGCAGCATTCTTATTTATTTCTTTGTTTGCTTGCTTTTTACGATCAGTCTGACATCTTTCTTTCATATTTAGCAGATATGCTTAAGGCTTCTGAAAAGGCCAGCCTTAGCTTGTTCTTAATTTGTTCTTAAAATCTGGGCAAAATCCAGACTCGTGTTCTTATAAAATTGTTCTTATAAAAAAAGAGTGTATAATGGTTCAAAAACTATTTTTTTACCTCTGAGACCTACTAGTACACTGGGCATGAGAGGATTAGTCTCCTTCTTAGGCTAGAAATAAAAAATCTAGCTCAAAAATTTTTAAAAAGACTGATACAAAAATTCAATAACAAATTTTTATGCGATTTCTAACTCAAAACACTTTGTTCAAAACGTATAACTGTAACTGTGTGACTCGTGTAACCAGCTAGCGCACCAATAATCACTATTGTAGTGGATAATCACTATCGTGGTGGCACTTTTGCTTATTTTGGTAAATAATCACTACGATGGGGGATTAATATGCCTAATGTAGTGGGCTATTTACCATGCTTGTCTCTTTATACTACAGTCATCGAGCTTTTTACGATTTCGACTGATCGTCATTCCTCGTCATTCCTGATCGTATATTTTCTTCAAAATTTCGAACCTTTGGGGCTTCTTTTCTGTTGAAATAAATTTAATCAATTTAATGGCGTATACATAGGATATTTGTATACGCTGTTTTATTAAATATATACTGTTGTGCTCACACAGTTGTTTTTGCATTTAAAACCAATTAAGTAGTTAAGAGCCACATCGGATAGACGCATGGGTCGATAACTCGATTTGAGTTTTTTCATGAACCCATCAGCAAGTAATGTAGTTATTTACGTAAAGAATTTCAAAGCTTCTGTTTTCTTCTTCTGCTGAAAACTTTTTCAATTTGACTTACAAATTTCCAGATGTGAAAAGTAAAGACTCTGCCTTCTAGTTCCTTCTCAGAGTTTCGTTCTACTGTAGCTATATGATTGAAACTGAACAAAATAAATTGAAAGAAAAAGTGATAAAGTTAAGAATCTATACCTTCTTCGTATCCTAAGAAATCTTCGACAGCTTTCCAAGCATTCACTTTTCTGTCTTTCTCTTTATACCTTATCTTTATAAGATTTGTTATTCAGTTATGGGAACTTCGTTACCTCCTCAGCTAACATCTCATCTTCGCTCATATCGCCGTATTTAGCCTTACCATGAATGTATTACACCAAACGAATTTACTCTTATCTTTACCTTTTCAGAGAGTTTGAATTGTTTATAAAAGACATGTCGCATAGCATAACAAGTTTGGTTCAGAGATAAGGCTGTTGATGCAGAAAATGCCTACCACGAAGCTAGCACAAGAGCGACATACAAACTCACGAAGGAAATCTGTGTCAAACAGCTAAGTAGCTAAGCCTGGTATCAGAGTAATAAGATGAAGTATGGGTAGCAGGTGAATGGCCTAAGGACTAGACTTTATCTGAAATGATAAGGTTAGCAAAAGTATCAGCCATGCATTTGGCAATCAGAAACAACATAGATAAATCACAAAAGAAACAAGATTCTCAGTTATGGTTCATGTTTGTAGACTACTTAAAAAGCAATTGACAATGTAGTCCACCATATACTCTGAGGTACCCTCCTTGAATTTGGCGCACCTTATCCTTCAGTTTGGATGATAAAGAAACGTTATGCATAATGAAGAAGCAGGACCTGTAATTCGAGTTCACAATCGTCATACAAACAGTTTCAAATTGGAACTTGTTGTCACAAAACGACATTCAACGTGTGTTGGGAGGCAATAATGCGCACTGTGGCAGAAAGGACAAAGAGCAGGCAAGGGTGTATAGTTGGTGGCCCATGTACACGGAAAATTAGATATGCAGATGACACAACACTCACAGGGGGCTTCTAAAGCAGAGTTAGAGAAGCAATCTTAAGAATTTAACGCGAGAGTCTGAGATTTGGCCTCAAATTTAATGCTAATAAGACCCGAGCAATGGTACTAAATAGGAATGATTAAAGTGCATTGCCCGGTTTTGCCTGTTCAATAAATTATTTACAGCAGGTAATGGGATATAGTATGAAAGGTCTAATTTCTCGTATATAACCTATGATCTTTAAATAAAGAATCTATTCAAAGTAAGCTCTTTATCATAAGATTTATGGAAATAATCAAAGCAAGAACTCTTCTTGAAAATTGAAAGAAATTGAGTAAATTCCAAAATGAATTAGGCCTACAGTCTCCTAGTGTCCTTTGACGTCCTTTGACCGTAAAAACGCACTTACCAAAAACGCGAAACAACCCAAAATCGCCCAAAACCAGCCAAAAGCACTCAAAACGAACCATAACTTGACGAAAAGCACCCAAAGCCACTCAGAAATGTCCAATTTACCTCGAATCATTTATTTAGTGGTAGAAAATCCTTGAAAAATAGCCAGAAACTCTCATGTTCTTTCAAATTTTATTCTTAACTCTTACAATTCTACTTTCGTCTTGGGACTTTTGTTGACATAAAAAGCTTTTACATTGCTTGAATGGGAATCGCCTTTTTTGTTGAATACAGTACTGTAGTATTGTATTTAAGCGTGAAGTTGAGAGATAAGACACAATCGCACACTTCCAATAAATATACCGTTGGGAAAGGTATCCATTGTCTGGAAAGGGTGTTTCATTTTCATATCTCAAAATATCTTGCAAGAAGGACTGCCTCACAACTTAATCGTTGTAATGTAATCGTGAACGCTCTGCTACGAAAAAAAATGTCACAATTTGTATTTATGGTCGTGCGATAATCGCGCGAAAAGAAATTCTCACGTCTCACGATTGTGCCATAGTCGCACGATTTTATATGGAACCCAGGCTTTTTAAGCCGCAAGTCATTGAATAAACCCCTGAGAGTTGCACGCAAAAGATTCAATGTACGTGTGGTGAAAGGAACATAATAGATGGCCGCCATCAAAATCAAAACTTTTTTGAGCCGAGAGAAAATTGCAATTTTAACCAACTTATAAGTTTCAAAACGCTTAGCAAAATCTTTAAACAGCGTCCGGCCAGAAACGGGATCGATTAAAGAAAAAAGCGCATCTCTAGCTGGCCAAGGAAAAAGCCTTTCTTGTGTAATCGAACAATGGGCCATAACAATGGGTCAACCTGATTTGCATTTAAGCATATTAGTAATAGAGACTAGCTCTTGCCCGTCTAAGACCACCGCCTCATGAGGACCACCGCCTTCAATGAACTCCGACAAAATAGCTTCCACCTGAAAAGCATTGTGCATTGAGGTAGCTATATTTGCTGTTAATCTAAATTAGGATCTTAATCCAAATCTTTATCTTAAACCTTGATCTTGATCTTAATCTTATTGTTAGCCTTAGTGTTAATGTTAGTGTTCAACTGAAATGGAATCTTTATCATAACTTCTACCCAAATTGGAATCTTAATCTCAATCTTAATCTTAATCTGAATTTAAATGTTAATCTTAACTTTAATCTTAATCTTAATCTTAATCTTAATCTTGATCTTAATTCTAATTTTAATCTTAATCTTAGTGTTAGTTAATCTTGAACTCCACCTGAATATTAGTCTTAGCCAGTGTTAGTGTTGGTCTTAGTATCAGTCATTCATTTTTTAAGTTAAACTTAAAGTTATTTTTAATTTGTAAACTGAAGCTAATTTTCAAACCAGTCTTAATCTGACTGAACCTTTATGTTAATCTTGATGTAAATCAGAAATAACATTGAAACTTAAAATTGATGTTAATGTTGCTCTTAATCGCCCCATGCAATAATGTCAATCTCAAACTGTATCATCATCTTAATTCATCTTCATATTCTTAGATGCAAAATAAATGCCCCCTCCCTGTTTATTAATTTTGAGTTTTTTCCCCCACCTTATTAGGACCTTATTAGGACCCCTTGTTTATTAATTTATTAGTTTATTAATTTTAAAAGAAGCAATTTCACTTGTGAAAGGATTAAACTATGTTTGTTAAACTTCCCCCACCACCGGAACTTATTAGGACCCCCCATTTATTAAATTTTCCAAAAAAAATCCCTCCACCGTTTATTTGGCACCTAGGAGTATTTAGTAAAAGTGAAATTAATCTTCAAATTTAAAATAAATTTTAATATTATTCTTAATCTTCAGCTGTTTAAACAGAAATCTTGGTTGAACATAATGTTAAGATTGCCAACCCCCCATTTATTAATTTTCGAAGAAATAATTTCACTTGTGAAAGGAGTAAACTACGTTCATTAATTTTTCCCACCCCCAGACCTTATAAAAACCCCCTGTTTATTAAATGTTTGGAAAAAATTTCCCACCCCCCTGTTTATTTGGTACCTAAGAGTATTGGTCTTAATGTTAATATTAGTAAAAGTGAAATTAATATTTAATTAAAAATAAATTTTTATATTATTCTAAATTCTTCAGCTGCAATAAAGCTTTAAATTAAAATCGAAGATGAAATTAAAATTATAATGAAAACCAAATAAAAAATAAATTTATAATTGGAAAAATATGAGAAAAAAAGATCTAAAGATTTAAGTCATCCCAAAAAGCCTTCTAGTTTAATCGAAGTGACTTTAAGACATTCAAAAGAAATGTAAACTATTTAAATCACGAAAAGAAAAACACCAAAAATTTGCCCTTGAGGGGATTTGAACTCCAGCCATTCTGTGTAGCAGGCGAGCATTTAACCACTCGGCTACACAGCCATACCGCTTAGCGGAGGATAATCTCCTAGTGGTCCTTAAATTCATGGAAGGGAACAACAAAACACGTAAAAAAAATATGTCTAGCAAACTTAAAAGTTACAGGGAAAGCAAATTTAAGTTACCAGACGTCTCCTTGGCCTTTTGAAAACATTTCCAACACGAAAATCAAAGAAATAAAAAAATTCGAAAGGAAAAGATGTTCTTCCGAGGGGAATCGAACTCCCGACTCTGCATCGTAGCTCACGAGACACGCCGCCTTACCGACGGTGCTATCGTGCCTTGTTGCGGATAAGTGATAATCCTCCTACAGAAAACAATTGGGCGATGGTTAAAACAGGCACCAATGACGCACTTCAAAGATGGGTTAGCCCCAGTGGCCCAGTTACCCCAGAGACTACAGGAGGCATGGAAAAACGAAGGGGCAATGGCTCGCCTACCCCACGGGCGGCAGGTAGTGGAAAAAGTCCCATCAGGGCAGCCTTGACGGCCCGGGAGGATGAGCTGCCACAAAACCGGTTGCTAGGCACTTACCATTTTAGTATATAAGACTAGCCCTTGCCCGTGTAAGACCACCGCCTCATGAGGACCACCACCTCTGATGAATTCCGCCAATATCAACTTCCACCTGGAAGGCACTGTGCATTGAGGTGGCTATATTTGCTGTTAATCTAAATCTTGATCTTAATCTTAATGTTAGTCTAGTCTTAATCTTAGCCTTCAACTTAAATGGAATCTTAATCTTAACTTCTTCCTGAATTGGAATCTTAACCTAAATCTTAATCTAAATGTTAATATTAATCAGAATCTGAAACTTAATTTTAACTTTAATCTTACTGCTAATCTTAATCTCAATGTTAATCTTAATGTTAGTCTTAGTAAATCTTGAACTCCATCTTGATATTAATCTTAGTCTGTGTTAGTCTTGGTCTAAGTATCAGTGTTTCATTTTTGAACTGAGACTTGAAAGTGATTCTTAATTTGGAAACTGAAGCTCATTTTCAAATCAGTGTTAATCTGAACCTTTATGTTAATCTTGATGTAAATCTGAAATAACATTAAAACTGACAATTAATGTTAATGTTGTTGATTATCACCACATGCAATAATGGCAATCTCAAACTTTATCATCTTCTTAATTCATCTTCATACTCTTAGATGCCAAATAAACGTCCCCCGTTTATTAATTTTGAGTTTTTCCCCACCTGCAGGGCCTTATTAGGACCCCCACTTATTAATTTTTGAAGAAGCAATTTCACTTGTGAAAGGATGAAACTACGTTTATTAATTTTCCCCCAACCCCGGACCTTATAAGGACCCATCTGTTTATTGAAATTTCAAAAGAAATTCCCAGCCCCCCCATCGATTAGGACTCCCCGTTTATTTGGTACATAAGAGTATTGGCCTTAATGTTAATATTAGTAGAAGTGAAATTAGTCTTTAATTTAAAATAAATTGTAATATTATTCTAATTTCTTCAACTGCAATAAAACTTTAAATTAAAATCGAAGATGAAATTAAAATTAAAGTTAAAACCAAATGGAGATGAAAGTTAGTGTCGAGTCATAAATTGAAAATAATTTTATAATTGAAAAGATATGAGAAAGAATAGATGTAAAGATTCGAGTCATTCCAAAAAGCATTCTAGTTTTGTCAAAGTAACTTTAAGACATTGAAAAGAATTGCACTATTTAAATCACAAAAACAAAAACACCAAAAATTTGCCCTTGAGGGGATTTGAACTCCAGCCATTCGGGGTGGCATTTAACCACTCGGCTACACAGCGGCTTGCCTAGAGTACGATAATCTCCTAGTGGTCCTTGAATTCATGTGAGAGAACAACAAAACACGTGGAAAAAAATTTGTCTAACGAACTTAAAAATTACAGGGAAAGCAAATTTCAGTTACCAGACGTCTCCTCGGCCTTTTGAAAACATTTTCAACACGAAAATAACAGAAATGAAAAAATTCGAAAGGAAAAGATTTGCCCCTGAGGGGAGTCGAACTCCCAACTCTGCATCTCAGCTCACGAGACACCCCGCCTTACCGACCGTGCTACAGTGCCTTGTTCATATTTCGTGATAATCCTCGTACTGAGAACAATCGAGCGATGGTTAAAACAGGCACCAATGACGCACATCAAAGAAGGGTTAGCCCCAGTTACCCCAGAGACTACAGCTGAGATGGAGAAACCAAGTAAACTTGGCTCGCCTACCCCAAGGGCGGCAGAATCGTGCGAAAATCGCACGTCCGAAGCTCTCACAGCCTTCCCACAGGGACTATTACAAAATCGGTTTCCACGGCAACAACTATTTTAGTATATAGAGACTAGCCCTTGCCCGTGTAAGACCACCGCCTCACGAGGACCACCGCCTCCAAGGAACTCCGCCAAAAACAATTTCCACCTAAAAAGGCACCGTGCATTGAGGTGACTATATTTGCTGTTAATTGATCTTGACCCTAATCTTAATGTTAGTGCAGTCTTAATCTTAGTCTTCAACTCAAATGTAATCTTAATCTAGACTTCTACCTGAATTGGAATCTTAACCATAATCTTAATCTGAATGTTAATGTTAATCAGAATCTGACTCTCAATTTTAATCCTAATCTTACTCTTAACCTTAATCTTAATGTTGATGTAATCTTAGTCTTAGTAAGTCGTTAAGTCCAACTTGATATTAGTCTTAGTCTTTTTTAGTCTTGGTCTAAGTATAAGCCTTTGATTTTTGAAGTTAAACTTAAAGTTATTATTAATTTGTAAACTGAAGCTCATTTTCAAATCAGTCTTAATCTGAACCTTTATGTTATGTTAATCCTGATGTAAATCTGAAATAACATTGAAACTTACAATTAATGTTAATGTTGTTGTTTATTACCACATGCAATACTGTCAATCTCAAACTTTATCATAATCTTAATTCATCTTCATACTCTTAGATGCCAAATAAGCGTCCCCCCGTTTACTAATTTAGTTTTTCCCCCCATCCCCGAATGTTGTTATGACCTCCATTTATTAATTTTCGAAGAAACAATTTCACTTGTGAAAAGATTAAACAATCCAGACCTTATAAGGACCCCCCAGTTTATGAATGTTTTGAACAAAATTGAGTATTGGCCTTAATGTTAATATTAGTGAAAATGAAATTAATGGGAAATTTAAAATAAATTTTTATATTATTCTAAATTCTTCAGCTGCAATAAAACTTTAAATTAAAATGAAAGATGAAATTAAAATAGAAATAAAAACCAAATGAAAATGAAAGTTAGTGTCGAGAGATAAATTGAAAATAAATTTATAACTGAAAAAATATGAGAAAAAATAGATCTAAAGATTTGAGTCATTCAAAAGACCTCCTAGTTTTGTGGAAGTGACTTTTATAAATTAAAAAGAATGTTGAACTATTTAAATCACAAAAACAAAAACACCAAAAATTTGCCCTTGAGGGGATTTGAACTCCAGCAATTCGGGGTGGCATTTAACCACTCGGCTACACAGCCGCTTGCCTAGAGTACGATAATCTTCTAGTGGTCCTTGAATTCATGTAAGAGAACAACAAAACACGTGGAAAAAAATTTGTCTAACGAACTTAAAAATTACAGGGAAAGCAAATTTCAGTTACCAGACGTCTCCTCGGCCTTTTGAAAACATTTTCAACACGAAAATAACAGAAATGAAAAAATTCGAAAGGAAAAAATTTGCCCCTGAGGGGAGTCGAACTCCCAACTCTGCATCTCAGCTCACGAGACACCCCGCCTTACCGACCGTGCTACAGTGCCTTGTTCATATTTCGTGATAATCCTCGTACTGAGAACAATCGAGCGATGGTTAAAACAGGCACCAATGACGCACATCAAAGAAGGGTTAGCACCAGTTACCCCAGAGACTACAGCAGAGATGGAGAAACGAAGTAAACTTGGCTCGCCTACCCCAAGGGCGGCAGAATCGTGCGAAAATCGCACGTCCGAAGCTCTCACAGCCTTCCCACAGGGACTATTACAAAATCGGTTTCCACGGCAACAACTATTTTAGTATATAGAGACTAGCCCTTGCCCGTGTAAGACCACCGCCTCACAAGGACCACCGCCTCCAAGGAACTCCGCCAAAAACAATTTCCACCTAAAAAGGCACCGTGCATTGAGGTGACTATATTTGCTGTTAATTGATCTTGACCCTAATCTTAATGTTAGTGCAGTCTTAATCTTAGTCTTCAACTTAAATGTAATCTTAATCTAGACTTCTACCTGAATTGGAATCTTAACCATAATCTTAATCTGAATGTTAATGTTAATCAGAATCTGACTCTCAATTTTAATCCTAATCTTACTCTTAACCTTAATCTTAATGTTGATGTAATCTTAGTCTTAGTAAGTCGTTAAGTCCAACTTGATATTAGTCTTAGTCTTTTTTAGTCTTGGTCTAAGTATAAGCCTTTGATTTTTGAAGTTAAACTTAAAGTTATTATTAATTTGTAAACTGAAGCTCATTTTCAAATCAGTCTTAATCTGAACCTTTATGTTATGTTAATCCTGATGTGAATCTGAAATAACATTGAAACTTACAATTAATGTTAATGTTGTTGTTTATTACCACATGCAATACTGTCAATCTCAAACTTTATCATAATCTTAATTCATCTTCATACTCTTAGATGCCAAATAAACGTCCCCCGTTTACTAATTTAGTTTTTCCCCATCCCGAATGTTGTTATGACCTCCATTTATTAATTTTCGAAGAAACAATTTCACTTGTGAAAAGATTAAACAATCCAGACCTTATAAGGACCCCCCAGTTTATGAATGTTTTGAACAAAATTGAGTATTGGCCTTAATGTTAATATTAGTGAAAATGAAATTAATGGGAAATTTAAAATAAATTTTTATATTATTCTAAATTCTTCAGCTGAAATAAAACTTTAAATTAAAATGAAAGATGAAATTAAAATAGAAATAAAAACCAAATGAAAATGAAAGTTAATGTCGAGAGATAAATTGAAAATAAATTTATAACTGAAAAAATATGAGAAAAAATAGATCTAAAGATTTGAGTCATTCAAAAGACCTCCTAGTTTTGTGGAAGTGACTTTTATAAATTAAAAAGAATGTTGAACTATTTACTAGCCCTTGCCCGTCTCTGACCATCGCCTCGCTGGGACCTCCGCCTCAAGAACCTCTGCCTCAAAGACCACTACCTGAAGGACCTCCGCCTCAATGACCTCTGCCTCTCCACTTTGCTCCTAGTTTCTAATTTTTAGTATTTGTCCTTAGTCCTAGTCCAGGGTCCCTTTTCCTAGTGCCAATCCCAGTTCTGTTCCTCTGTTTTAGTGCAAGGTCCTTAGTCCACAATGATGTGCCTAAGTTTTACATTAGTCAGTGTACAGCAGTTGACTTTCTCTATAGTCTTTTCGTTAGTCCTGACATAATCAATGGTCGTCAGTCCCATACCTTGGTTCGTCCCTCAGTCTTGTTATAGTTCATATCTTCAATCTCGATCCCTGGTCCTGTTCCTTAGTCTTGTAATTGTTCATGTCTGTTAGTTCCGAAATTATTCATAGTCTTCAGTCCCTTTCCTTAATCCTGTTCCTTAGTACTGAAATTACTCATGGTTTTCAGTCCCGTTCCTTTATCCTGTTCCTTAGTCTTGAAATTATTCATGGTCTTTAGTTCCATTCCTTGGTCTTGTTCCTCAGTCTTATTATTGCTCATGTTCCTTAGTCCTGAAATTGTTCATGGTCTTCAGTCCCGTTCCTTGGTCCTGGTCCCTAGTCATGTTATTGTTCATGTTCCTTAGTCCTGAAATTATTCATGGTCTTCAGTCCCGTTCCTTGGCCCTGTTCGTCAGTCTTATTATTGCTCATGTTCCTTAGTCCTGAAATTGTTTGTGGTCTTCAGTCCCATTCCTTGGTCCTGTTCCCCAGTTATGCTATTGTTCATATTCCTTAGTCCAGAAGTAATTTGTGGTCTTCAGTCCCGTACTATGGTCCTGTTCCTCAGTCTTGTTATTGTTGATTTTCCTTAGTTGTGAAAGTCTTCATGGTTGTCGAGTCTCATTTCTTGATCTTGCTCGTCAGTCTTGTTATTGGTGATGTTCTCTTGTTCTGAAAGTGTTCATGATTTCTAAGTCCCATTCCTTGGTGTTGTTCCTCAGTTTTATTTTTCTTCATGTTCCTTACTCCTAAAATGATTCATGGTTTTCAGTCCTGTTCCTTAGTCCTATTCCTCAGTCTTTATTCAAGCTCCCTAGTCCTGATTTTATTGGTGGTTTTTTGTCCATTTTTCAATCCAGTTCCTCAGTAATTGTTCATGTTCCCTGTTTTGAAGAGCAGGCGAGCATTTAACCACTCGGCTACACAGCCGTATTGCATAGTTGACAATAATCTCCTAGTGATCCTTATGTTCATGGAAGGGAACAACAAAAAACGTTGAAATATTATGTGTAACGAACTTAAAAATTACACCAAAAGCAAATTTAAGTTACCAGACGTCCCCTTGGCATTTTGAAAACATTTCCAACACGAAAATAACATAAATAAAAAAATTCGAAAGGAAAAGATTCTCCCTTGAGGGGAGTCGAACTCCCGACTCACAATCTCAGCTCACGAGACACGCCGCCTTGCCGACCGCGCTACCGTGCCTTGTTACGATTCAGTGCTAATCCCCCTACAGAAAACAATCGGACAATGGTTAAAACAGGCACCAATGACGCACTTCAAAGAAGGGTTAGCCCCAGTTACCCCAGAGACTACAGCAGAGATGGAGAAACGAAGTAAACTTGGCTCGCCTACCCCAAGGGCGGCAGAATCGTGCGAAAATCGCACGTCCGAAGCTCTCACAGCCTTCCCACAGGGACTATTACAAAATCGGTTTCCACGGCAACAACTATTTTAGTATATAGAGATGAGCAATCAATTAGTGTTAATAGTGCAGAAATTATAGGTATAGGCAGGGAATTCTATGTGAAAAACTAAATTTCAACCTAACCTCAAATTTTATTGCTGAAATATACCAAATCGACCCTGGAGATTTCAAATCAAAGATGGGACACTTTTGATTTTGACCGGAAGTACGCTAATTTGATGACGTCATAAAGTGCACAATTTTCGCTTTAAATCTGTTTTTACTTGCCTCAATTGCGTTTGATATGAATAATATATGCATTTTCAGACTCAGCAGACAAGGTGCTATCGATTCATGTAAATTTTGTTTATTTTCATCAACATTTCTATTTTTAGATATGACGTCATCGAGATTGAAAATCACCAAAATTGTATTTTTTCTTATCATTAAGGTACTAGCATGTCTATCATGGCATGAAAACTCCTTTTTAGAGGCAGAAACATCTCTTATGGGTAATCTTAGAGTGTCCGTGTAGTTCAACGTCCTATCAGTTCACTATTTCTTCTACCTTTGCTTCTCTTTACGACACAAGGACCGTCCTTGAACCAATTCTGTATAGGACAAGTTTGAATGGCAGGAACGTTGGACGGATGGCACGACAAGTGGGGGGCTAGGAGCAAAGAAAGGGCAATCGCAATAGAGAACGAAGTTAAGCAGAAGAAGCCGATAAAAGTGGTGCTTCAGGATAGACACTTGAATAGTCTTTTGGGCACGATCTATACATTGCATTGAAAAGCTTTAGAGAATGTTCCAATGAACATTTCTTTTGTTCTTTACGGCGTATTCTGGTTACTCCCCTCGAAAAGTTTCGTTTTAAACAAAAAAGGATGCCTTTTCCATTATCCATTCATCTTCATTCGGCGCGTATAAGAAATCTTAACATAAAATCAAATTGATACATAATGATATGGCTATAAACCATCAACTATGTATTTGAACCTATGGTTTATCTTCTGTTTGAATCAGACGGACTTCAAGATATACTGCTTGGAAGCAACTTCGTGTCTATTTTTGTTTACCAAAGTATTCCATTCTTGTTTCGCTATCGCTGTTGTAAATTTTAGTAAACAAAATGTCATTGGAACAATTTTCGCAGCTCTTTGCTCGCAGCTATGTTGAAAGCCAGCCATCGCATGGTGCTAAATGTACGCTCACAGAACGTTGAGGAGATGATAACGCGATGGTGCAAGTTTATGATCTTGTGGACTTCGGAACACTGTTTCCTTTCACAGGGCTTTGTGAATCGAAGCATGTGTTAGGCTCTCTGTCGGAAACGCTCTTATAATAATCGATTTTAACAGGATTCTTCATTTTCTCTTAACCAAAGCAAAATCTTCTTGCCCTAATCTTTCCTATCCTGGACAATCACGTCAGTTGTTTCATAGTAGAATGGGTGCATCTTGTCAATCATCCCATCGTCCACTGTATCGGTGCAGTGCAAAGCCTCTCTCGTTCAGAACACTGTCTACAGACTCCATCCGCTTTTTTGACTTTGCTTTCCCGGTCCCTATCGGTCCACTCCTACGACGTAGGGCTATTTCCGCCTTACATTGAAAATTCGCTGAAATCTTCTCCCGTTCCTCATTTCTTAAGCCTTTAGAGAATTTGCTGCAAAGAATACGAAGCATGATCATCAGATATAATGCGATTTCTTTTGAGTTCCTTGGGAACTTTCCTTGCAAACATACAAGCTTTCCTGTCACATTCAAATAGAAGAGGACTGGAGAAAGCTGGGGCATGAGAATTCCTTGGATTCTTATTTTGCTGCTAGCGGGGATGCATTGATTATTCTTCAACATTTCCAATGTTGCGCGCAGATCATCAGTATTCTCAAAGATGACTAAGCTGCATTGACTGTTATTCCCCATCTTGTTATAGACAGGCTCTTAAATTGAAGGAAATCGTATTGTACTTAACTGCATCTTTCTCGTTTAAGGTTTTTTTCTATCTTAATGAAACAGGAAAACTCGCTTTGGGAAAGTACACAGAATGAATCCAGAGCTTGCCATAGATGCAGAGATGCTGATAAATTTTCTTCCTGAAGCATCTGGGGCAACATCAGGCAACATCGGACAGCATAAAGGAAAAGCTAAGAAAGCAACTTGATGACCTGCCAACGATGCTTGGTCTCTACAGCGTTAAACAGGGGGAATAACTAGCCACTATCTTTAATTCAATGCCTTGTAAAAGGAAACAGTGTTCCGAAGTCCACAAGCACATTTAGCACCATGCGATGGCTGGCTTTAAACATAGCTGCGAGCAAAGAGCTGAGAAAATTGTTTCAATGGCATTTAGTTTGCTAAAATTTACAACAGCAATAGCGAAACAAGAATGGAATACTTTGGTAAACAAAAATAGACACGAAGTTGCTTCCAAGCAGTATACCTTGAAGTCCGTCTGATTCAAACAGAAGATAAACCATAGTTTGAAATACATATTTGATGGTTTATAGCCATATCATTATGTATCAATTTGATTTTATGTTAAAATTTCTTATACGCACCGAATGAAGATGAATGGATAACGGAAAAGGCTTCCTTTTTTGTTTAAAACGAAACTTTTCGAGGGGAGTAACCAGAATACGCCGTAAAGAACAAAAGAAATGTTCATTGGAACATTCTCTAAAGCTTTTCAATGCAATATATAGATCGTGCCCAAAAGACTATTCCAGTGTCTATCTTGAAGCACCACTTTTATCGGCTTCTTCTGCTTAACTTCGTTCTCTATTGCGATTGCCCTTTCTTTGCTCCTAGCCACCCACTTGTCGTGCCATCCGTCCAACGTTCCTGCCATTCAAACTTGTCCTATACAGAATTGGTTCAAGGACGGTCTTTGTGTCGTAAAGAGAAGCAAAGGTAGAAAAAATAGTGAACTGATAGGCGTTGAACTACACGGACACTCTAAGATTACCCAGAAGAGATGTCTCTGCCTCTAAAAAGGAGTTTTCATGCCATGATAGACATGCTAGTACCTTAATGATAAGAAAAAATACAATTTTGGTGATTTTCAATCTCGATGACGTCATATCTAGAAATAGAAATGTTGATGAAAATAAACAAAATTTACATGAATCGATAGCACCTTGTCTGCTGAGTCTGAAAATGCATATATTATTCATATCAAACGCAATTGAGGCAAGTAAACAAAAATTTAAAGCTAAAATTGTGCACTTTATGACGTCATCAAATTAGCGTACTTCCGGTCAAAATCAAAAGTGTCCCGTCTTTGATTTGAAATCTCCAGGGTCGATTTGGTATATTTCAGCAATAAAATTTGAGGTTAGGTTGAAATTTAGTTTTTCACATAGAATTCCCTGCCTAGTAGTTGAATATTTCATGTCTCTAGGATGATAATAAAGGAAGATAGTGAGAGCTTCCAAGAGATTAGATGAAGAATTGCTATTGCTCGAAATTCAGCAATACAGCTTACAGCAATTTGGAAGTCGGCAGACATCATTCGGAGCATAAGGTAGTGCTAGTCAAGAGTTTGGTATGGAGAACATTGCTCTACGGCGCAGAGATAAGGAGATTGAAATATATGATGAAAATGTTACAATCCTTTAAGATGTGGGTGTGGAGGTGGAGGAGGGTTTATAGAACAAGCTAAACAGAGAGAAAAACGAATATATGGGTCCGAGAAAGGATTGGCGTGAAGGAGATGATGTTATCATCCAGAGTCCAGAAAAAGCAACGGTTCCACGGCTGCCAACCGGACGAAGGTTTTGCTTGCTTATGTCATTTTTGAGGAAGGTCTGGTATTTTCGAGGAAAATTGTCAGTTAATATGACATTTGACTGAGGAAGGTTTAGTTGCTAGATACATGATTAAACTATGTACACATTACATATAATATATTCCTCAAAAATGCAGTGTTAATCATGGAGTTCATAGCCCTATTGACTTTCACAGCAATACAAAACCATTGGCATAGCATGACTGTCTGATGGGTTTATATTTGGAGGGCTATGACTGTTATGGCATGGATCAGGCATTATCCCTGTTCCTAATTTATGTTTTAACCATGGTTATTACCATATTTCTTCAGGTTTTAAGCCATTCAAGTAAAGTCCACCTACGTAGCAATGTGATTTCATTTTTCTATTGCTTTGCAAGTCAAATGTCATTGAAATTGCATTTTTAGGGCAAAAGCCCACCACTTTACCAGGCCTAAGAAATGAGTTTGGTCAACTCAACCAGGAACAATAAAAGGCTATATCATGTGTGAATCTGGATCTCTGATCCTTGACATTCATTCAATTTCAGTTTAGTACCGGACTGCATCGATTGCCTGCCTGAATAAGAATTACAAGTGGTAACATTAATTATAACTACTATCCATCGATAAGGCAACCTTTCATAAACAGTTAAGAACTTTTTCTGGTTGTTCTTTCCTTCAGCAAGCAAACCAAAACATTCAAATTATTACATATCGACATGTTCGTTGTTTTCGGTATACCTAGGCACTATTCTTGTGTTGTACACTTACAGGCAGCTGTACGTATACCTACATGCCAAGCATCGAGCGGCATCAGTAACGTTACCTGACAAATACGGGCCTGACAATTACGGGCTTTTCTGACAAATACGGGCTTTCAAAGCGGGCGCCGAATGAGCAATGGATTCTTTCAAATAATAAATAACTCATATCGTGTTTCAATTGTTTTCTATCATAATGATGAAAATAACAGCGAAATTAAAACAAAATTTTAAGTTTGTAGTATAAGATTAAAATGAAAATTAAAACTTGATTTTAAGTTTGTAAAAAAGACAACAAAGTATGAAAGTAATCAGTGTAAAGAGTATCAGAGTTTCATAATCCACGGAGTTCCTATACAATAACAAGCCCTGACAATAACAAGCCTTACAATTACGTGCCTGTCTATGATTTAAACGACGTTAACACCAAAAACGGGGTTCTAATTCTATCTTACAAATACGGGCCTTCTTTTCAAAACGACAAGAACACCAAAGACGGGGTTCTAATTTCTTCTTACAAAAACGGGCCTTTTTTTCAAAACGACAAGAACACCAAAAACGGGGTTCTAATTCTATCTTACAAATACCGGCCTGTAGGATTTCAAAACGACAAGAACACCAAAATCGGGGTTCTAATTCTATCTTACAAATAGGGATTTAGGGTTTAGGCCTCTATAATATTAAACGAAGAATACACTAAAAAGTTGCTCTGATATTATGTTAATTTTCTTGCCATTTGTATGTTATTTTAATCTGTGTTGATGTCCTGATAGTCTTTTCCCAGCAAACCTTGAGTTTCTTTCACCGTCCTTGCAATATAACGAGCACTTTCTTCAATTCTTTTCCGTGATCTTGGCCAGCCATTTTGTGCAAAATTGGACAGCATGTGCCATTTCATGTATCAACGTTTCCAAAATATCGTATTGCTTCAGGAAACAGTATTATGACGAAATCTTGCAAAGCAGCCCAATAGTGTGTCACTTCCATTCTTTCTGTGTTCCTTCTTTCAAGATGCATCAAACAATGTTGGTAGTCTTTGTCCGTCATAGAAAAATACGTCCTCCTCCTTCTGGTAAATGATACCGTAATACAAGGGACCTGACAACGTCATACATGCCACATAACTCTGTCCTCAATTCATAACTGTTTCTGATATTGGCAATAGCATTCATTTCAGCAGTGCTGTTTTTATTTTCACTGCAATTGCGACAGCACCAGGTTTCGTCTGAAAAATTTCCACTTTCAAATCTAGCATGATACCATTCGTTACAGTTCCTATAGTTTGTCATCAGAAGACCATCATCTGGCATACAATGGCAGATACCTTACATTTCCATTTGTAAACGTTTCTATTGCTAGGCGTGGTTGATGGTACTGTGACCTTGTCGATATATCTAGCAATGTTGATGTCTTCGAAAGCGTGGACAAGCTGTTGTCTTAGATTTGACTGGACAACAGTCATTTCAATGGGATTTCTTCCCACGGTGATTCGCGCAGCGAATGCTATCGCAAAGAGACCACAGTCATTTTCACCCCGTTGTTGGCTGAAATTGGCGACGTTGCAATGAAGATCTTTTTTGACTTGGATAGTTGACAAGCAGCTTCCTCTAATCTCAGCGGATATCGTATCTCTGTGTCGTCATCTATTTCTCGAGCTCTTTTCTTTTCTGGACGGTCATTGATACTTGCGCTGTTGTGTGCCTTGGTGGAAGTGGAACTTTTCCGTACATTAAGTACATTGAAACTATCGTATACAGTAATTGTATTTACAATCCCAAATACATTAGAAATGGTTATCCAGTGATTTCTGTTAATGTTGATTATTTGCACAAAGCGTTCACTGCCATCAGGATTTAAGAAGCCGTGTTTTTCGGCAAGGATAACGTCCTGCAAGCCATTAACTTCTGTAGACATTGATCTCATCAGCCTAGATGCAGTGTTGATGACAATGTCATCTACCCATCCTCCTTGAAGAATAGTGATCTTGTTTCTTGTGGTCAAAGATAACTCTTTGACCCAAACATTATTTTCTCCAGAATATTTCTTATCGTTGTCGTTTACTTGTAATGGGTTGTCTTTTGTGCCATTGCGTATTTCGAAATCTTTAGAGTTTAGTGTTTCTTTGCTCTTTGCGTGCAATTCCTCTGACGTTTCCGTACTTCTGTTTCGATTTACATTTGAATTGGAATCTTTATGAGCTGTTGCTCTGCTCAAAAGAACTTGTCCTTGTTCATTTATTGCCACTTCGTGCTTAAACTGCCTCCGTAAGTTTGTGATGGTCTTCTTATTAATACGTTCGTTAAACAAGTTTACGTTCGATCGAAACAGGAAAATGTGATTGACAGGTTTCATCTGATTTATAAATCGTGTTTCGTAACCAAATTTCGAATAGAGCTGCTCTCATAACTGAGTATTCGTATTGCATTGCAATTCCCCCACCAATGTTACTCTACGCAAAATATCTTCCTCCCTTTTACAGTTTGTTTCGTGAAACCTGTCAAAAAAGCATAGATGGCCGTCACTTTTCGTTATAGGGTGACTAAAATCTCTTGTGTAAGACCACGAAGCCAGGGAAAGGAAACATGTAGATCGCCTGTCTTTGCCTTTTCAATGTTTTCTTTCGTCGGGTCAATAACTCGATCTCCAAAGGGTGCAAACATACCTTTCATTCTCTTTCCACCGTGGGCTGCTACCATATGTGCCATATCGACAATTATCACGTTTGGCTGATAATTCATGGACAAGATGACGTCAATAAAATCGCGAGTGCTCTCAGATCGTAGAATGAACTTGAATGCATAAAAAACACCGTGCTAACAAGAAGCAGATAACCAGCCACCGCTGTGGCCCCACATTTTCGAAAAAACTTTACTGAACTTTGAGAAATCTTTACTTAAGTTTTGCTTGATTTGCTGAATAATGTCTAATTTGGTACCTTTCGCTTTCAAGCCGATGCTCTTTGGATGCGCTTTCAGTTCGTGGAGTGAAGTGTGGTGCAGAAGCTCGTAGAGTCACTCTTCTGTCATCTCCCTGCAGTCTTCCTCCATTTCTCCTGTTTCTTTTTTTACTTTCCTGTGTTCTATGTTATACAGCACTTCTCCAGGGCGACTGTTTGCACCGACAAACGGAGCTCATTTAATGAGGTTAGGACTTACTACGTAATCACGCACTGTTCTGTCTGGAATACCTCGCAAGATCATTGCTTTTTCCACAGAGTCCCAGATTTTCTACAAGATCAGATTGTTCTTGATCATAATTGTCAGGAAGCTGTAGGTCGTCAGTGGGGCACTTAAAACAGACTTTTTGGTTAATGTCCATTATAAGAATTGATGGATTATATCCACAGATAATGCAGTTAAAGCTGTGTTGATGATCTGTAAGTGCATCAAAATACAAGTAGGCATTTAGTGTTCTCTAGTGGTTTATCTTTCGCTCTAGCCTTCTCTCCAAGGAGCAAAGGAAACTTCCAATAGGAATATGCTGGCCAAGATGATCTCTTATCAACAGACATGTTCCGTTGCCAGCATAAAGGAGTCATCAAAGTTATGAATAAAATCATTGTGTTCCTGATACCTGTAAAACATTTCACATTTCGGACATTGCTTACAGTACGTCTCAACTTCGTCAAAAACACCATCAAGGCAAAGGATGGTTGCCTTCGTTGTTATTAAGATCGGTGCACTAAGGTAACAGTTGCAATAATGGCACTGAGTTTCAGTAGGCACATATTTCTTCTTGATAACTGCTTTTCTAGTGGCAGGTAAGTTTGCTGGTACTTTTTTCATAGGTACTGGCACATTCTTCTGATATTATTTTCGTCAGAGGGGGTGGGTAAACTATCTTTTTATTACTACTGCCGTTAACCATGTCTTGCTGAGGCTCATCTAGGTTAGATACTTCTTAAAATTCAGAGGTTGGAACTTTATTTTCTAATTCAATCTTGTAAAATTTATCAAGCAAGCCGTACTGATGTAAATACCATTAGCAAACACTTTTATGTGGACAAGATCTACTCCGTCTGCAGCAACGACAATTGAGATTGCCCATTTCCATATCAGCAGTAACAGCAACCCGGCCATACTTCCCATAGTGGTGTTTGTCTCCATCATACACAGAGAAATGCCAATAGCGAGAGCTCTCCAGGACAATAACAGCCGTTTCTGCGTCAATTGCTTTCTGCTGGCTCATTCGATACTGTGCAATACTTTCATCCTTCAGCAATTTATATTCTCCATCGCCAGACAAGTCATTCAGGAAATTATCTTCAAGAAGGCAAGGTTCCGGATAGTTTGCATTTTTTGACACTTCCATTAGATGTTCACATTCTGTTGCTTTTAAACCACTTCTCCACGCTATGTTCATCACCACCATACAAGTGTCGCTCTCGCATGAAACTGTTGAACATCTAGCCACAACTTTTTTGACATGAACTGGGTATGCTACCCCACGTAGTAGGTTTTTCCTCACAATAAAAATGCCTCTTTCCATGTCCACGCAGGTCGCGATTCGACTTGTGTTATGTTTGTGTATATCTCTGATATGCATTGGAAGGCTTTTATTGTGCATTTTCTTACCACAAACAAGACACTCAATGTTTTTGCTTGCATCTGTGCGACATGAACTGAGCTTGACACTATCATCTTTGTTAATCCCTTCCGTAGATTCTTTATTTAAACCTTCCATTTCCAAATTACTCTTTATTTCAGTTTTCGGTTCTGAAATTTTTTTCTTCGGATTTTCTAAATGTGCTATGAATGGTTGTCGATTGAATACCGTTCTTTTGCAAATTGGACAGTGGAAATGAGCTCTAGATGTTCGCTTATCAGGCTCTGTCCCATGCGCAATTTTGCAGGGATAAATTACGTTATCTCCATGATGAACACTTCTGCTAAGATGAGCTTCTTTTATATGCCTGCGTTGTTGTAGGCTTTTTTGAATGATTTACCGCATAACGTACAGTGTTTGTAGGCATTTTTGAATGATTTACCGCATAAAGTACAGTGTTTGTAGGCATTTTTGAATGATTTACCGCATAAAGTACAGTGTTTGTAGGCATTTTTGAATGATTTACCGCATAAAGTACAGTGTTTGTAGGCATTTTTGAATGATTTACCGCATAAAGTACTGTGTTTGTAGGCATTTTTGAATGATTTACCGCATAAAGTACGGTGTTTGTGACCTTGCTCTGAAGAGCAGTTGGGGTCAACGCATGACTTATTAAAGGTCTTGATATCCATTTATTTTCCTTAGCTGATCATCGTATCTAAAAGTCAGAAAACTAGCGTCAATTTCCATTTTCACTCCAAAGGCAAATAGCTCTCACATAAGGTTAGCTGTTTTCAAGAAAAGGATGAATACGTGCTAAGAAATTTAAGTTGATCTTGGCTTAGTTAAGCTTGACCCTTTGCCGAAACGCCGACAGGGCAGGTTCTCATCGCTGGACCTCAAGACCCAAGACCTGAAGACCTAAGACCTTGGCCCCAACCAAAAATACTCAAATATTGAAAATATATATTAGAAAACAATGGCGAATATTTGATTATGTATTGCAATCGAATTCCTAGAATTTAAAGTTCATGACAACGATTTTTGTTTACGAAATTAGTTACGTGAAATACTGTACCCTATATTCTTGCTCGAGTCTGAATTATGACACAAAAACATGAAAATAAATCAATTTTTGAATCAAAACTAAAAATTGAGGCAATTTTTTAATTGAAAATACAGCCATACTGAAGAAACATCATAAAAGCAATCCTATTTACACAATTTTGGCAGTGAAAAGAAATTGAGACGATGCGGTTGGCAAAAACACATGTTCATATATATATGAAATTGCTTGTATGGGAAAAAGTTTTATGTTTATTCTTGAAACAGCTGCAATGAAATAAATCTGAATAATATCGAGAAACACTTTCGATGTGTAGCATGCAAAAAACGTTAGTAGTACAAAGAAAAATGCTTGTCCTAATCTGAGTAAACAGAATTATGCCGTTGTATGTAGTTATTAGAAGCCGTTTCTAAAAGAGTGGGAGGAATGTCATAAGTCTAGCTGTAGACTCACGACACGAGTCTCTAGTTTACGCTCCCCTTATTTTGATTCACTCCAACAGACTGAGCGATTGTAGGAAAGAACAACAACAAAATCGAGTGGAGCAGTGGGACTTATGTAGTGAATCTAATAGCTGCTATATCGATGTTGCTTCGAATTACTTTCGAATTCTTTTTTGGCCTTCGATTCTTAAATTGCTTCTTATGCTGGTTTTTGGGTTCTAAAATTGCTCTGTTTTTGTGTGTCATTATCAGAATGTTAGAAAGACCAGGATTTTATATCCGAATTATATAATTATTATGAACTTATAATTCTAGGAATTGGATAGCAACAGAATATCAAAGCTTTTGCTATTATTTTTTATATATCTTCAGTATCTCAGTATTTTTATGGGGTCCTAGGGTCGGGGCCTGGGGTCTTGAAGTCTGGGCTTGGGCGTCTCGAGGTCCAAAGAACTTACCTACCGAAACTGTGTCATTCGCCTTAATTCCTAACTCAAAATAAAAAGCTTTACCGACAGCATTTCGTGACAATATATGCGTGTTCTATCAAATCAAGGGCACTGCAAGAAGTTTCAAGCATAAATCGAAGAAAATTCAAAACAGAAAACATTTGTGCAGTAATAACTTCAAGTAATATCATGTAACACACTTTTACTTTCTTCTTTTTAGTCATTCTGAAGAAACCAGCGCTTTGTGTGTTAAACAAATCAAAACATGAATTTTAAATATAATAACTTTTCGGAGTAACCTCTCTGAACTTCTTCTAAAACTGCTGACAACAAACTTGCTCACAGAGTTTCGTTAGCATTTAGCAACCCCTTAGTAACCCTGAACCCTTTACCCAAAAACCAGGTGTCATTTCTATTAATGATTTGCACTACCCTCTTTAGGGGATTTCAGCTTTTGTTATTAGGTACGAATTAATTTTGATTTCGGCAATTGTTGTTAACATGTCGCATATGAATAGAAAACAACGAGAGATAATACAACTCGATTGTTAGGAAGAAGCCTATTGTAAATTCGGCGCCCGCTTTGAAAGCCCGTATTTTTCAGGCCCGTAATTGTCAGGTAACGTTACTAATAGGGGGGCAAGCATCCACAAAATACCATATCAATTAATTCTTCATTTATCATAATAATTCACATCGACATATTCTGTAATTATCTTGGTTTGGTGTACTTCAGGTTCAAGCATGATTATGCGTGTATATGATAACTAGCACATAGATACTTTACATAAACATGACATACTGTACACATCGCCCTCTCTCGATGGTAATTCTCGTCTTGCTTGCTCTCGCCACTCGCCATTTTGCTTTCATGTCAGCCTCTCTCCGATATATGGAAACGAGGGGACTTTCGGCGGGAAAGATCGAGAGAGGAGGACGCTGGGACGAGGGACGGAAGGAACGAGTGAACGAGGCGGGGGGCACTTGGGGGACACTTGCCAAATTGTCTAGGAAAGTACCGTCCAAGCATCAAAAACATACGCGACCTTATACCAATTTTATGAAACGAGGAAGGTTAACTTGCAGAATTGACAGCCGGAGGAAGGTTTGACCTCTTTCTGGACTCTCTTGTCATCAAGATAAAAAGGAGAATGATTGCAAAATATACGCACAGGAAACGGAGACTAGAAAGTGAAATCATGGCGTCAATTGATGGCGAGATATAGGGGAAAAATAAGAGAGGAAGAAGAAGAACAGCCTGGGCTGACAACATCAGAAAATGGCCTGTAGGAATTTCCATGGTTCGGAAGGGAAAACAAGATTGGTTTGGCTTCAATGGTGCCTACGGCTCTGATGAGGCTATGAGGCTGTTGAAGAAGATGCTGCTTCATCTAATCGATTTCCGTAAAAAGTAATACCAGTCGTAAAGGCGCTTGTCACATTCAAAACTTTGTATAATAAAATGAAGGCTTACGTTTCATTGATGCTTTGCAGGGCCATTTGCTACAATCTTCTAATGCATGGCTGCATCAAAAATATGAAATAATTAACAATGTTTCATGAAATGTTCAATCTATGCATGGTTTGCTTTATTCCTTCGCAACTAGCCCGGGCCCGTCTCTGACCACCGCCTCGCAAGGACATTCGTCTCACGGACCTCTGCCTCACTTAGTTTCTAATCTTGAGTTGTTTTCCTTGGTCCTACTCCATGGTCCCTTTTCCCAGTGCCAATCACAGTTCTATTCCTCTGTTTTAGTCCACAATGATGTTCTTAAGTTTGAAATTAGTAAGTGTACAGCGTTCTCTTTGCCTATGGTCTGTTCCTTGATTACTCCTGAAAGAATTGAAAGATTCCGTCCCAATACTTGGTCCTGTTCCTCAGTCTTGTTATTGTTCATGTTCATGTTCTTGTTATTGTTCATATTCATGGTCTTCAACCCCATTCCTTTGCCCTGTTCCTTAGTCCAGAAATTATTTATAGTCTTCAGTCCCGCTCCCCCATCCTGTTCCTTAGTCCAGAAATTATTTATAGTCTTCAGTCCCGCTCCCCCATCCTGTTCCTTAGTTCGGAAATTACTCATGGTCTTCAGTCCAGCTCCTGTATCCTGTTCCTTAGTCCTGAAATTATTCATAGTCTTCAGTCTCGCTCCTTTATCCTGTTCCTTAGTCCTGAAAGTATTCATGGTTTTCAGTCCCGTTTCTTTATCATGTTTCTAAGTCTTCAAATTATTCATAGTCTTCAGTTCCACTCCTTTACCCTGTTCCTGAGTCCTGAAATTACTAATGGCTTTCAGTCCCGCTCCTTAATCCTCTTTCTTAGTCCTGTTACTGTTCATGCTCCTTAACCCTGAAATCATTCATGGTCGTCAGTGCCGTTCCTTTACCCTGTTCCCTAGTCCTGAAATTACTCATGGTCTTCAGTCCCATTCCTTTATTCTGTTCCTTAGTCCTAAAATTATTCATGGTGTTAAGTCCCGCTTTTTTATCCTGTTTCTTAGTCCTGTAATTATTCAGGGTCTTCACTCCAGCTCCTTAGTCCTGTTTCTCAAATTTGTTATTTTTCACATTCATTAGTCCTGAAATTGTTCATGGTCTTCAATTCCGGTCGTTTATCCTGTTCTTTAATCCTGAAATTAATCATTGTTTAACTCCCACTCCTTAGCTTTATTCGCCAGCTTTATTATTGTTTAACCCTAATCCTACCGGGGGGGGGGGTGGAATCCACTCCCCCCTCAAGCTTTTCTTGAAACTGTTTTGTTATGTGATGGATGTAAGCTTCCAAACCAGGCTGACTTTAAGCCTATATGTATAAGCTACAATGTGATACAAAAAAATCCCCAAAATAATAACAATGGGTCACGTGACATTGCCTTATATGGAAAGGGGTGATGAAAAAACCACATATAAATGCCAATTTCTACCAGTAAATCTTACCAGAACTGACTGAATCTTTGCAAGGTAAGAGAAAATAGTTACTAGCAACAAAATGTAAAGAAATTTCTGGACTTCTATTGATATTAAGGAAGGTCGATTTTTGACCGACGTCGATAGCATGTTTGATTATGATGTCACAATGACGTCATAATAGAAGTGGGAGACGCCCAATTTACCAACATTACTCCTAATACATTGGCCAATGCCTGTGCCAAGTTTAATTGCTCTAGCTCTACTGGAGAGCAATTTATGGAGGGGGGGTGGAATCCACCCCTCCCCGGCTGTGTTAGATCAAAAAAAGCCCGGTAGGATTAGGGTTAAGTAACTTAGTTCTGATATTATTCATGGTCTCCAGTCGTGTTCCTTGGTCCCATTCCTTGGTCTTGTTATTGTTCAGATGTTCAGTGCTGTTCCTTGGTCCTGTTCTTCAGCCTTGTCAGTCATGCTCCTTAGTCCTAATATTATTCATGGTATTCAGTCCCTTTTCTTCATCCTATTCCACAGTCTTATTACTGTTCATGTTCCTGATAGTCTTTGGTCCCATTCTTTAATCCTGTTCCTCAGTCCTAAAATTACTCATGGTCTTCAGTGTCCTATTTCTTAGTCCTGCTCCTTAGTCCTGAAATTATTTACAATATTCAGCCCGTTCCTTAGTCATTGTCAGTCTGATCATGTAGATTCGGTCCCGGGTCAGGGACTCAGGTTTCCTGCAGGATCCTGTTTGTCCTGTCCTTGCGGTAGTTGATCTTTCTTACTCATCCCTGCTTCATACTGCATAGTCAAAAGTTGCTATCCAGCTAGCTTAGACTTCACAGTGGTATTTGGAAAGGGCTTTGTTGGCTTTCAAATGCGCTTTTCACAACCTTTTCAAAGGTTTTTGTTTTGCTTTGAATGAAACACACTTCTGAATAAGCTTTTCAAACCAGGTAATGGCATTTTGTTTCAATTAAAGGGGTAAAAGAATTAAGACAATGCAATTCAAGCCGGTTGACTGAATTTTCCTGTAAACAACAATGTTAAATCATTTAAGATCTAGAAAAGTTGTTATTTCCAGGTATGCATGAAATCTAGTAGATATATTCAGTCAGCTTTATTACTTGTTGTCATTGTTAGGAAGTAAGAAGAATTTAACAACCAGCAAGCCAGTAACCTAGGGCGTAAACAAAGGGTTCTAATTGGGCAAGACAATGCCTTATGACAATGCCTTATTTCCCCGTTTACCCTAGAAATGGTAGGAAAGATATGGCAAGTGATGGCTCAACAACAGAATGGGTTGCACAGAGGGGTGCAGGTTTGAGAAGCATGACATAAATGGCCTCGGAGGAGATGCTGTGACAAAATTGTCACTGTAACTACTCAAAATTAGTATATAAGACTAGCCCTTGCCCGTGTAAGAGCACTGCCTCATGAGGACCACTGCCTCCGATGAACTCCACCAACAACAACTGCCACCAATAAGGCACTGTGCATTGAGGTGGCTATATTTGCTGTTAATCTAAATCTTGATCTTAATCTTAATGTTCGTCTAGTCTTAATCTTAGTCTTCAACATAAATGGAATCTTAATCTTAACTTCTACCTGAATTGGAATCTTAACCTTAATCTTAATCTAAATGTTAATCTTAATCAGAATCTGAATATTAATTTTAATCTTAATATCACTCTTAATCTTAATCTTAATGTTAATGTTAATCTTAGTTTTTGTAAATCTTGAAATCCATCTTAATATTAGTCTTACTCTGTGTTATTCTTGGTCTAAGTATCAGTCTTTCATTTTTGAACTTAAACTTAAAGTTATTCTTAATTTGTAAACTGGAGCTCTTTTTCAAATCAGTCTTAATCTGAACCTTTATGTTAATCTTGACGTAAATCTGAAATAACATTGAAACATATAATCTATGTTAATGTTGTTGTTTATCAATGCAATAAGCAATAACAACATGCAATAATGCCAATCTCAAACTTTATCATCATCTTAATTCATCTTCATACTCTTACATGCCAAAGAAACATCCCCCCGTTTATTAATTTTGAGTCCCCCTCCGAACCTTTTTAGAACCCCCATTTATTTATTTTTGAAGAAACAATTCCACTTGTGAAAGGATTGAACTATGTTTATTAGTTTAACCCCCACCCCCGGACCTTAAAAGGACCCCTTGTATATTAAATTTTCGAAAAAAATTTCCCACCCCCCGTTCATTTGGTACCTAAGAGTATTGGGCTTAATGTTGAAATTAGTAAAAGTGACATTAATCTTTTATTTAAAATAAATTTTAATATTATTCTAAATTCTTCAGCTGCAATAAAAATTAAAATTAAAATTAAAGATGAAATTAAAATTGAAATAAAAACCAAATGAAAATGAAAGTTAGTGTTGAGAGATAAATTAAAAATAAATTTATAAGTGAAAAGATATGAGAGGAATAGATCTAAAGATTTGAGTCATTCCAAAAAGCCTTCTAGTTTTGTCGAAGTGACTTTAAGACATTGAAAATAATTGTAAACTATTTAAATCACAAAAACGAAAACACCAAAAATTTGCCCTTAAAGGAATTTAATCTCCAGCCATTCTGGGTAGCAGGGGAGTATTTAACCACTTGGCTACACAGCCGCATTGCTTAGTCAATGATAATCTCCCAGTGTTCCTAATATTCAAGGAAGGAAACAACAAAACACGCTAAAAAATTATGTCTAAGGAACTTAAAAATTACACAAAAAGCAAATTTTAGTTACCAGACGTCTCCTTGGCCTTTTGAAAACATTTCCACACCAAAATAACAGAAATAATTTTCTCCTGAGGGAAGTTGAACTCCTGACTCTACATTGCAGCTCAGGAGACACGCCGCCTTACCGACCATGCTACAGTGCCTTGTTGTGTTTCAGTGATAGTCCTCGTAGAGAAAAAAATCGGGCGATGGTTAAAACAGGCACCAATGACGCACTTCAAACAAAGGGTTAGCCCCAGTTACCCCAGAAGGAGAGCAGTTGACAAAAACGAAAGGGTGATGGGTCACCTACCCCATAGGCGGCAGAGCAGGGGGAAAGTTGGAAAATCGCATCACTGCCCACAGGGGCAGAACAAAGTGACAAATCGGTTTCCATGACTTCTCCCATTTTAGTATATACAGACTAGCCCTTGCCTGTCTAAGAGCACCGCCTCGTCTGGACCACTGCCTCCCATGAACTCAGTAAATAATAACTGCCAGCTCGAAGGCATTGTACATTGAGGTGCCTATATTTCCTGTTAATCTAAATTAGAATCTTCATCCAAATCTTTATCATAAACCTAGATCTTAATCTTAATCTTCATGTTAGTCTTAGTTTTAATCTTAGTCTTCAACTCAAATGGAATCTTAATCTTAACTTCCACCTCAATTAGAATTTTAATCTTAGTATCATTCTTAATCTTAATCTTAATCTTAATATTAATATTAATCTTAATCTCAAACTAAATCTAAATCCTAATATTAATCTAATATCAGTGGAAGTCAATCTTCAACTTAAATTAAAACCTAATCTTTTTTCAAATTTATCCTGCATTCCTCGTCTTAAATTGAAATCTTAAATTCAATGAAATTGTATGTTGAAATTGAAAAATTAAAAAAGAAATGAAGACAAAAATTGAAATTGAATTGGAAATAAAAATCAAAGTTAAAATTATATATAAAACTAAAATTTGAAACCAAATTGAAATCAAAATGAAAAATAAATTGAATGAACATCAATTTAAAATGAATGTTATGCACACTTCCCTGACCATTCAAAACTATGAAGTAAAAAAACCAAAAAAATTCCGAGGACCACCGCCTCCCATGAACTGCACCAATAACAACTTCTACCTCAAAGAAATTGTATGTGTTGAAGTTGCTATACACTGAAGTACCACCACCCCGGCTTATTAGACTATTTCAAACCACAAAAACAAAAAACATTGAAATTCAAGATGTACTCAATTTTTTATAGGAAACCGACTATAAGAAACTATAGATGCCTTTTCTGAAAAATCAAGAAACTCTTCAATATAGACAAAGAAGTAAGAAAAAAGTAAGAAACTAATACTGCTTATAAATTCAGCATTCTCTTTCACTGATGTGCTTTGTGCAATGTTTAGGTAAAAGTAATCCCAAACAGCTATTATACTAGGGTCAATTCCAGACAATGTCTATTTGGTTGCTAAGAACATGATACTTTATAATAAAACTGTAATTGAAGAAAATTTCAAAACTTCGATTCTGAAGTTAAGAAACTCTGCAAGAAACCTTTACTGTACAAATTGTGCCCAAAGTTAAGAAACCATACTATATGGCTCAGAGCTTAGTTTCTTATAAAAAAATGAGTGTAAATGGGAACGGAAATACAATAAGAAGTAAGAAATACTGAAGTTATAATTAAATTGAAATAGATATTGTGAAGCATTTCAGGGTTTTGGAAATGTTTTCAAGATGCAAAGAAACTTTTCAGGCTATTCAAAAACAGAAGAAAAAAACAAAATGTCCATAAGAATTGAACTCCAGCCCTGCATTATTTAACCACATGGCTATACAGCCGTACTGGTTAGTAGAAAGATAATCTCCTACTGGTCCTAATATTCATGGAGGGGAAAAACAAAACATGTTAAAAAATAATGTCTAAAGAACTTAAAAATTGAACCAAAAGTAAATTTTGGTTACCAGACGCCTCCTCGGCCTTTTATAAACATTTCCAACACAAAAATCACAGAAACAAAAAATTTGAAAGGAAAAGATGTTCTCCTAAGGGGAGTTGAACTCCCCACTAAGCGGTTACAGTGGCGTTGGCCACAGTGAGCTACAATGCCTTGTTGTGATTAAATGATAATCCTTCTACAGAAAACAACCACGTGATTGTTCAAACAGGCACCAATGATGCACATCAAAGAAGGGTAAGCCCAAATTACCCCAGGAGGGAAGGCAGTTTGGAAAAATTGACAAGGCGATGGCTTGCATACCCAATAGGCGGCACAGCAAAGGGAAAGTGGGAAAGTGGGAAAATCGTACCACTGCCCACAGTCGCAGAGCTACTATGACAAAATTTATTTTGGAGCCTACTCCTATTTTAGTATATACAGACTAGCCCTTGCCTGTCGAAGACCACTGCCTCCTGAGGACCACCGCTTCCAATAGCTCTCCCAATAACAACTTTGAACTTAAAAGGTATTGTGCATTGAAATGGCTATATTTGCTGCTAATCTGAATTCTAATCATAATTCGAATCTATATCTTAAACTTTGATCTTGATCTTAATCTAAATCTTAGCCTTTCTCTTATTCTTAGTCTTCAACTTTAATGGAATCATACACAATCTTAACTCCTACCTAAATTCGAATCTTAATCTTAATCTTAATCTTAATCTTCATCTTCATTCTCTTGATCTTCATCTTCATTCTCTTCAGCTCTATCTTTATCTTCATCTGGATCTGGATCTTGATCTTCATTTTTATCTTTATCTTTATCTTTATCTTTATCTTTATCTTTATCTTTATCTTTATCTTTATCTTTATCCTTATCTTTATCTTTATCTTTATCTTGAGCTTGATCTTAATCTTAATGTCTATCTTAATGTTAGCCTTAATGTAACCTAAAATTTAAATCCAAATCTTAATCTAAATCTTTTCTCAGTCTTAAAGTGGGACTGAAAAATCTTCTCTTAATCTTAAAGTGGAACTGAATCTTAAACCTAAAGCCAATCTTAATCTTCTTCCAAATATAAAGCTTTAATACCTGAATTAATTGAAATTTTAATTTCAACATCATTTTATATTGAAATTGAAATGAAAATTTAGGCAACGATTGAAATTGCAGCTAACATTGAAATTAACTTAACATCAAAATTAGAATTAAAATAAAAATGTTAATGTAAATTGAAATTATAACTGAAATTGTAAAACTTGAAATTATAATTCAAATTAAAATAAATGTAATCTAAAGTTAAAAAAAAGTAGAACGGAAATTTTTAATCTCAATATTGGTTGTAATTTTAAATAAATGTCCAAACTGACCTTGATAAGTAATTTCATCTTTATTTTTAATTTGCATTTATAATAAACCTCCGTCTTATATCAAAACTTGATCTTTATGTTAATTTCAATGTTATTTTTAATGTTCATTTAAATCTTGGCTTAATCTTAAAGTGGAACTAAATCATAAACTTGAAATTAATCTTTGCAGTCTAATTTTAAATTGAAATCATGAATGCAATAAAATTGTATATTAAATTGAAATAAAAATTAAGGCAAAAATTGAAATGGAAATTGAAATTAAATTCAAAGTTAAAGGTGTATATAAAACTTAAATTGAAATGGAAATGAACATGAAATTAAAATGAACTCTAAACAGGTTTCTTGGATCATTTAAAACTATAAAGTGAAAAACCAAAACAATAAGAATTGCCATAGATAGAATTCAAACTCAGGACCTGCGGGATAGAAGGCAAGTGTTATAACCACTTGGCTAGCCAGCCTCACTGTCTCCTGGAGAAATAATCTACTACTGGCCCTTATATTCACGGAATGAGAAGCAAACAAAACAAGTTTGAAAATAACAACAAACAAATTTAAAAATGATTCCAAAAGCAAAGTTTTGTTCCACTGCCCACAGCGTCGGAGGGACTGTGACAAAATCAGTTTCCAGGACTACTCCAATTTTGGTATATACAGATTAGCTCTTGCCTGTCTCAGAGCACCACCTTGTGGGGACCTCATGATAATTTTTATGTAGATTGGAAGCAAGGTCATCGCATGGCCACCAAAAGGGGGCGCATAGTTTGAAGGATTACATGATTATGAAGAGATGCTTCTCAAATGGTGAGTATACTTTCGTACTCTACTTATGGAAGAGAGCTTAAAGGGCTTAAATGTCAAGCAATTTCTCGGTGGGACATTCTACAAGCACCCGAGAGGATACAAATAGGAATTTCCTGATTAAGAAAAGATTTTGTTGTAAAAGATAATCTCCTAGACAGTCACTCCCAAAGTTTATGTAAGCTCTGTAAAACAAATTAAATTCGGTGTTCAGCTAACAAGCGATGTCATTGGTTGTTTTATTCAGTTTATTGCTGATACAGCCTACAAAGAATCAGATGG
>JACTAT010000013.1:259689-275228 GCA_014526335.1 Chrysaora quinquecirrha | reverse complement strand
CGAAACACTTAGGAATGGTCTTGTATATTCAGGTGTTAGGTTATTTACAAATTTGAAAAATAAAACAAGAAGCCTGCCCCACCGCCTGATCTTTTTTGTTGGACACTGATTGGGGTATAAAACATCAGAAACAGACAGAAACAATTGACTATGCCGAAATCTATACCAAGATGTGGATCGAAATACCCCAATCAGATAATTAAAGCTGAATCGGTATTATGTTTTCAACACCAGTCAGCTTGCGGGATACAGTGAGAAGGCAAATAGATTTGATTGAAGAGTCCAAGTAAGAGAACAAAGTCTTTTATTTGATTTTCCAATCAAAGAAAACATTGTTAAGCCATGTAATTTTTGGGTAAACAGGGTACTTTTGCGGACCATATTTTTGCCAGGCAAAATACTTGCGGTCTTCTAACGAAGACAGTCCAAAGTAATGTCATCTTGATAACTGTTTTTGATTTATATGCATCTTAATTTTTCTAATTTCATTTCAAGATTAGTAATAGAACAGATTATTATAAGTGCCCAACGAACGAGAGTAGAGTTTTAATAAGATTAATTTTCCTCCGTGTTGGACGAAAGGAATCCCAACATATGTAGAGACCGCTAAAAGTTTATTTGCAATTTTCTGGTGAGAAATCTGATACCATTTTCATATGATTACGCACACATGTTCAAATAAATGCAAAGTCTCGAATAAGGACAAATTTTGATGAATTGATAAAAAAACCCTAATGCCAGGTATTTTGTTTGTGTTGATATCAACTAATCTGACTGACTGAAGGTTTGCCTGACCAAATTCTCGTTCCATGAATAATAAAGCAAGCGAAAGACCAGAAGAACCAGGACTGTCAAATGACAAAAACTCATATGCCTCCTCGGTAGGAAAGGATTTTTATGAAACAATGCAACGAGAAAGATAGCATGACTGATATTGGTTTCAAAACTAGAAGCGTGGTTTTTTGTATTTTTTGTCAAGATTGTTTTTCCAAATAGAAGTAATTGAAATGGTTATATTATTTTATATTCGTGGTTAAAATAATGATCTAGCACTAATTTAAACTAACTTAGAGTGAACAACCAAGATTAAATTAAAAATTGAATATACACATTTGTTTTTAAGAAACCAAGTCTTGACCAGTGTCTTTTTAATTAGTCACATACCTATGAAAGCGCACAGTGATTTAAGCGCATCAAGTATTCATGAATTTGATTATTTCTCTTTGTTAAGGAAAGCAAAAGATTTCTCTGGAGCTGCCATATTTGTCGAAATTCCTTGTGATCGCCGCTTTCCTAGCATCCCACAATCCATCGCGAACTGATCGTAGATTCTTCTGTAAGCAAACGTATGGAAAGATGAGTAAAAGAGCAAAAACTGCCGCTAAAAGCAACAAGTCTGATGAAAAACTCACAGGTAATTCATTTCATTACTTTATATATCTCCCTTTGTTAAGATCATTGCAAGAGCTGTGAAGGATGTTTTCAGTGTTAGGAAATTATTTATCTCATTTCGTAACACTGCGAAAACGCATAGCTTGATGAATTACGACAAAGACAAAAAGCCGTGTTATTGTTAAGATTGAGACCAGTTTTACAAAATGCCCTTGGTGCCCTCCCCCCGTGTTTTCTTGCCCTCTTACCTGCGTGTCAAATTCTACATCTTGTTCCCGTACTCTCTTATTTCCCGTGTTTTCTTGCCTCCATTCTCAATTGTCCAGCGTGCTCTCCGTCTGCAGGATTATATCGATCAGAGAGAAACGCCATTTCAGATGATGATCTGATCTCACCAGTACCCCGACCTCAAATAGAATTGCTGCATGAAGCATCTTTTACCATGTTCATGACGAAATGACGAAAACGAGCAGGCATAACGCAGCTGACATGACTCCAGAACCACGTAGCTAATGGCTATTCCACTATGCTAAAGAACTTGATGAAATTGCTGAGGCGTAACGCAGTTTGAGCTCCCTTAGTGCAATAACTAAGTGCCACAGGAATAAGGCGCGGCAGAAAACATTTTGATGCAGAGCAGAGCGCTGATAGTACTATATCTTCGATGAAAAGCCTGAAATCTGTACTGTCGCAAATCTTCGCTAGCTGCGTGCATAATCTGGACCGTGTAGATTTGACTCAAAATTAACCAACACAAGTTTGTTCCGAGGACTGTATTTTAGATTTCTTTCGAACAGATTTTTTTCGTGTTATCTCAACTATCAGTAGTCTTGTTAAGTCGTTATTCTTCAGCTTAGCAACAAATCCTCAACTGTTATAATAAACTAACTAGAATATCATAAAGGTCCCAAAAAGTCAATACTTTCAAATTTTATGAGACACCCCCCCCCCCCTAAATCAAACGGAGTCTTGATCTTCTTCATCTAACATTAGTATTCTTGTTTGTTTTCATTATAACCATATTCTGCTTTTAATTCCAGCGAATACACCTGTTGCACTAGTCGATCAATCTCATATCGTCCTTTGGAGGTCATCTTGAGTGTGACTCCCCGTGGTATCTTATCTGCGCTAGGAATACGCTTTACTTTCCCACTCTTCCGCATATTTCGTGGCAAATTTGCATCTTTGATACGCACTGTATCTAAAACAGTGATAATGTTTTCCTCACCAATTGTGATTCGGTGATGTTCTGTAAGACTGGTTAAGTATTCTTCGACAATCTCTTTCAATTTCTCGATTTGCAAGTTTGTAAATACTTCAATCTTCTTCTTGCTCCCCAATCTCATCTTTGTCACTGAAAATCTCCTCCTCCTTCATTGGCTTGATTCTTTGTCCATGAGCTAGGGGATTTGGCGTCAAGACTTCGCTGTCCAAGTTTCCCCCTGATACGTTACAACAGACCCCTAGTAGGTAGCTTCTATTTAAGCTCCTTGACTTCCTCAGTATTCTGGCCACCGGTTGCTAGATCATCAACGAATAAAGTCTTTGTGAGTTGTGACAAGATTCACGAACTCTGGATCTGTGCTTTGGTAATTCTCCACATAAACAGTTTGATAATTGAATCCGTAAATGGTTGCTGAAATATCACTGGAAAATTAAAAGAAGGTTAGAAAATTCACAATGATGTTCTTGATTTTTTTACTTGTCTGTGTAACCTAATAAGACGTTCAAAAATTCTCCGCATGTTCTTTGGTTGTTGCTCCAAGCAGAATAGCCTGGGTCCTGCTCTGAAGATAACTCTTGCAAAGTGTAGTTGAACAGTTTCAGGAGGCTCTTGGTTTATTTCTTTCAACCACAAGAATCACATAACATCACGATCTTCTTTGTTGACAAATGACAACAATTTGCAAGAAGGCTTTTTTGTGTCACTCAGTATTGCCATTGGAACCATTCCGAATCTCATATCACAAAGCGTCGGGTGTAGTGCAGGTCCAATGTGAAGGCAACCATTGAGAGACTTTTCATACTTTCTTTCCTTGGCACTGGCATCACATACGATTCTAGGCTTTGTTGTTTCAGCATATGTTCCTACAACGCAATAGTGTGGCATATAAGAAACTCGTTGACCATCTGGTTTTTCTGGAACTCCCTCTTTTATTCCTTCTTCTAATTGATTCTTGAAAACTTCATCGTAGGTCTAGAGTGTCTGTTTTTCTCCTATCAATTTCTTCAGCAAGCTCTTCAACCTTGTTTCGCACAATTGCTTGTTATTTGGTAAATAATGCAGCCCCCTATTTCGTTGTAATTCTACACTGAGTATCGACCATCATTCATTGTAGGTATATTGTCCTTGAAATCTTCATAGGCGTCTTTACTTCTTTCTTTTATTCCTAAAATACCCAAATCGTGAAATCATCTACGATTGAACTTGGTTTCTCTACCACAAAATTATGCTATTTCTGCTTCTGTCTTGGTTTTGCTCTTGAATGGCACCCTTCAATCTCCATCCCAAAATGGTTTCCTCAGCCATTGCTCATGTTGACTTCCTTTCACCAAACGCCCAGTTCTGCTATACGCAAAGTCCTTGACTCCAAGAATTGCATGGATCTGTAAATCTTCTTCACTTGATACATCTAAAAACAAAATTCCTTCGAGATGGGGATTCTTCTACATTGGATTATGTTGTGAAAATACCATTTGCCTTTCCAACTCTTTTGACTTCTAGTTTATAGACTTAATTTGGCAATTTACTTTGGCCACTCCTTCAGATGAAATGCCTGCTTGCACCATAAGATAAGACATTTGTTTGTTTAACTCTTTAATGTTCTGTAGCTTCTCTTCGACCCTTTTCTTTCTTCTTTGCAGTTCAATTTGGTTTCCATGTTGAATTGTTGGCTTGACATTTGCTTGAAAACTTTCTAAAGTTTGTTTTGCTGTATGTAGTTTTTTGGCTTCTTCCAACTGCATTGCTGCGTTTTTATTCCAAAAGTTGTTTCCTGCTCCTGGCATTTCTTCTTGTGCTACTGTTGAACTCCCTATGGAAACCTTGGTTCCGTGAAGCGAGGGAATAGGGGAACATGGGAGCGACGAGAAGCGTTAACAATGGGATCAGGGAAACTCTAAATCAATCAAATTCTTACACCAAGGATAAGACCTTTAATTGAATTACCGGGCACACATATATTACATCTCTAAAAGGGGCAAGTTTCTTTTTCTCGTTCTCTCTTTCTCTGTTTAAAGAAAAATCAGTTTTTTCTTTTTTTCTGCTAAATTACTGCAAAGTTCATATCTTTACTGCGAGTCACCTGAAGGTCTCTTGCATCTATATATCGTTACATCTTTGTCTTACTAATCCAATTAAATTTACTTCCTTCACTCTATTGATCCAATGAGAGTCACTTCCTCAGCTCGCGGCGCAAAGCAGGATTGGAGGAGATATAAATTAAGACCACGGCAACACTTCGTTCCCCAGACAGACAACAATGGTACACTCCGTGACCAAAAACGTGTGTCACAGCGGTTCGCGTTAGTGCCATTGACACCGAAGTCCGTTGGTTCGATTCCCCCTCACTACCAGCAAGGGTAATACTGCCACACTGTCACAATGATATATTTTCCGGTTATTATCACCATTAAGTCTTTTTGGGGTTTCAAGCTGAGGGAGGCGTTCAGTTTTTATAACCGTTATCGGGGATTTAGCGTTCACTTTGATACAGTACGTCGTTTCGGTGCTTTGCTTAATTAATCGTTTTTTTTGTTTTTTTAGGCCCAAAAGCCTTCCCCTTGGATCGTCTTATGGCAATATTTTACAGCATTATTGATGATGATATTGACTGCAATGCAAGCCTATTGACACAAGTTTCAACTCTTGTTACTTTGAACTTAATAGCTAAAGTCAGTGCTGATGATCAAATTGACAATGCAAAATACAAATGTCTTGTGCAAATGGAATTCGTTCAATCAATCGCTGATAATCTGGACTTTAATTTATCGCAATATTTATTTGAGCAGTGATAAAACAGTGAACTTTGTTAATGGATAAGTTTCCTATGATCTGCTTATTTAATTTAAGAGTATTTGGAATCATTTGAACAAATGACTAACCACTGATTGTTTAAGGTGATAATAATACGAGAACAATCAATCGTTTGGGTGTTTGGTCATAATGGTTTGGTCCTATTTTTACTTTCGAATTAAGCCGTTTGGGTTGTTTTTAGGATTTTTCATCATTTATCAACCGACAGTGGAACATGGATGCTAAACGTCTTGTGAAGATTATTTTGTTCAACTTGATCTCAGGGCAAGACACTCTCAAGGAAGACAACTTGTTGTGTTTTATGTATATTATATTTGCACTATTTACATAGGCCTATCGATAATCCATACTTCTACTTTGTGACAATCCATGTTGAGATACAGCTTCGCCCCCTCCACTGGCCTAAGCCAGGGAGTGGCTTACTTGATGTACGTCCTATTCCCTTTCGGTTCTTTCTGCAACTGACTCCCGAGTTCTGTGTTCAAACTGTTATGCTTACACACGTTTCTACATTATTCCCTAATATGGTATGCCTATGCAAAGTTATGTATTTCCGCTATGTTCCTATTGGCTGATTTACAACAGTGACGTAATGACTAATGGTGGGGTGACAATTGACCTTTGATCTTTACAAAAAAACGGTTGCAATGTGCCAGTGGGTTTAAGTGCTCTCTGTCAATCAGCATTTTGCAGCACACTATACTCGCTATACACTATATTTGCTACCGTCAACGCTCAGTATTGGATTGTCACAATGTCTTTCTCAGAAATACATACAGCGCTTGCCGTCAACATTATTTGACTGATGACTATGACTTTTGGCCTTCTTCTATTCAAAAGACTCAATTTAACTGATACGACTGCAGGATAATTTGGATCAGGAGCTACTTTTTACAGTACCAAGTCCCTGTTTCATTAACTTCTGCTCTCTTACATTGCCGTGCCTCCCTGAATATAAAAACGTATGGAACTCTCTAATTCGGTCTCTCAAGCAGTGTCATTTCCTTTCATCTGTAAATCACCCCAGGGTGATATTTCGCATGACCCAACATTTTCCTGCTCAGTGCCTTGAAGATTGTCCACTAACGTGAAGATGAGTTGAACCCGGGGGTGGGAGAGACATGAACAAAGTTTCTACGAAGATTTAACTCAGGGATTTTGTGATCTTTAACCTACCTGGAGCATTTGAAAAGTATATTACCCTCTTTTGGTGCAAAATCTCGAAACAAAAAAAACCGTACAGCAAAGAGAGCAACTAAAAATTGTCCATCACTCCTAGGACACATTGTTGTGGCTCTATATTCGCAAGGCACAAGCGAACTTAAGCTTGAAATTATGTCGCCCCGTGTTGCCTATTTTCCCTCTTGGCTGCAGAAACTCTTATGATGAATATTGGTTTATTGCGACAGCTTTCGAAACATAGCATCAAGGCGACTAGCTATTGCGACCAGCCGCCTTCCATCAAAATCGATTATTTCTAATAAGCTATTTGATTTGATTCTGTTTTTCTAAAAGCAATTTAGCCAGAAAGCTGTGTTCATCTGAAACTTGAAAGAGGAACGCATCTAACATACATGACAGTATTTTGAAAGAATGAACTGAGCAAAATGACTTAACTGGAACCTCTTGGGAGTTTATTGAACAGTCTTGAACCTTGAACACGAAAGAATTTCTCACATCACTCTCCCATTTCCTCCTCGTTTGCGCGATAGGGATTATCCCCTTAAGCATTTTACGTTCTGTCTACTGTGCAGCTTGTTTGCTTAGCCTCTCTGATTGGTGTGAACACTTTTTGCATACACGTTTTTTTTTTATAAGAACAAAGTATATAAGAACATAAGGCTTCAGAGGCTGAAAAGTTAAGAACATGCTAAGAACATTACAAGGCTTTGTGAAGCTAGAAACAAATTAGAATCTACTTTCTTTAGTAGCGCTGTCCTGTTCTCAACTCTAGAAAACAAGCCAACTATCAATCATTGTGAATATATGTGACATTTTTACATGTGCGTCTCTTTTCATAGCAATTACCATCTAATTTGAAGAACAGCACCTTTTTAAAAGCAAGGAAATTAAGAACATGTTAAGAACATTTTGAGCCTTCAAATCGGAAAAATTAATAACATTGCATGGCTTTCTTCAATTTCAGTGTTCTTACTGTATATAAAAAAAACGTGTAATGTGCGTTGCCCTGCTATCTTGCAACTAACATTTTTTGAAAAGATTCCCTCGCACTTTTTTGTTTTATTGTTTCAAACTAGTTTTCGACCTGTTAGCGTCAGGTTCGGAGAGCGTGAAAGAAAGTATCTTTTCTCAAACTGTATTCTGTGCCAGAACCCCACCAGAACTGAACGCGATACCCGCGCGTGCTCTTACGATGCCTTGTGATGTGATTGTTTATATGCGCGTGGCTGAATTGAGAAAAGCTAAATCGATTTCTCCACATGATCACGAGGTTGAATAAATATGCCAGAACGAAAATTGATGATTTCGTCGTTTTTCTCTCTGCTTGCCGTTGTTTGCATCATGAGAAATTTTAATTAATAGATTTGGGAAGGTCAGTGATAACTATCTACATATTCTGCTTTCTTGTTGCTGAATCCAGTTCAAATCGTTTATGCTCTCGACTTTAATTTCTTGCTATGTGATGGAATGATTTATAAACGAAGGAAATGAAGCTACGATGACAAGCTGGGCAAAAAATCAAATCGCCAAACATCTGGCGAGGTAAGTTTACCAATTAATTCTTAAACCGCTAAAAAGTATGCTGAAATATGTTCTGTCGTTTTATTTTTATTCCGAATATGCTTCTTTCGTCACATTGTGATATGGTAGGCCTAATTCAAATTTTTCCCAAAAAAAAACAAGAGCCAAAAAAAGCAACAAAAAAAATGAGATTCGTCCCATCCTTGAGACTGCGGACGTAAGATTTTATCCAACCCGAGAAACAAGACGACTCCTTAAGATTTAAAATTTCTTATGAACACCCTATAAAAAACTTCCTATGAAATTTTAAAAGTCAATATTTTTTCTACTGCGAAAAGAACTCCAGTCCACTTGCTGACATTGGCAAGGCCTATAAACGTTCGACCTTTGCCCTAGGATGTTTATTTTTATAAAGGTATGAATAGCATCCGCGAGCATGCCATGGCCATCCGTACTGTCACGTCCTCTCCTCTCTTTGTAGGCACAGCATAGGCCACCATACAGCAGTAGGGTGAACCGGGGTAATTTGGGACTGGGGAAATTTGGGACATAGCACTAAACCTTGAAATTTTTAAATAAGTTTGTATCTTATTAATAGATTTGAACTATTAAAACTATTTAAAGCCATTCAGTTACAGTAAAATACCATTTTCTGACATGAACAATTTTGAGCATGGCAAATCACCTCTAATCGCCATACTAAATTCTTATGTCCCAAATTACCCGGCTGGTGAAAAGCACTGAAATAATTGTTGTAGTAGCCATTCAAGCATAGCATTGCAGATACACATTAAAATATCCAGTTTGATCAAGGATGTCTAGTTTAGACAACTTTTTGCTGAAAATAGACAATTTTTTCACTTTATTGTTCAAGTATTGTGGAGCTTGAAAGACAATGAATACAGTGGTTGCTCAAAAAAATTACCACAGTCAAAATAATGATTGGAAAAATGATAGAATGTCTGTTTGATGACCTGCTAGTTCAAAATTGCAAGCGATTATGCAATGCGGCACTGCTTAACATAACACAAGTTCAGAACTTTCTAATTAATGCCATATTAGTTTTGAAGCCATAATTTGTATTTCCTTCAGATATAAAAATTTACTTTTTTGAGATTTGTTTGGTTAGTAGAGGTTTAATTTACCGATGCTCGATTCATTGAGAATGAATGTACTGAAATTGTCATTCCCTGATTCAAATTAACATTAGCATTTTATTCTTTGTCTTATTTGTCAAATTATTTCACTCAATAGATTTGCTAAGAACATTGAACCAAGTCAAATAAGCTTGAAGTTCCTGAGAGGAGAGGGAGAGTTACTTAATCTGGAATTAAATGAACAAGTGTTGACAGATTTGCTGGAACTTCCTCCTTGGTTACAGCTCACCAAGGCAACATGCAACAGAATTTGTGCCAAGGTTTGTCTTTCCTAAAATCTCTGGAGTTAGGCTTCTTTCTGTGTGTTTGGTTGGAAGTTTGATTTATCTAAGCTCTCTTTATTGTATGTGTATACAATACATATTCATTCATAAGATGCATCTCCTTGCCTCAAACCAATGTTTTTTTATTTATTTCTAAAAGTTTGTCCCCATCCTGGCCCAAGGCCTTAGGGATCGTCTCCAATTATTTGTTTCAAATTCGTATAATAAAATTTGTATAATTATTATGCGTTTGTTTGTAAACTGTGTAAGAATTAATTTGTATTGACACATTTTGCAACATGAAGAAAATTTGTATAAATATTGTATAGGATAACATATAAAATCTGATAAAATTCGTATGAAATTCATGTAGGATTTTGCAGAAAATTCAAAGAAAATTTGCATAATGATTCCAATGCAATTCGTCTAAAAAAATTCTAACACTGTAAAACTCCTTTGAGCTTTGGGATTGTTCTTCGTATTTTGGCGTAACCTTTCAGTTCTTATGTTATTCCTTTCATAAATTACCGACTTACATTCCTATTGTTCTTTGAGCCAGTCTACTATTGTTCCTGGAATGTGTCTCTTTGTTATAAAAAGCTGCTAATTTTTCCTTTCCGGGTCAAATTCGTATCAAAATCGTATCGAATTCGTATAAAATTCATATCAAATTCGTATGAAGGAAAAAAGTTTGAAAATTTGTATACATGATTTTCTTTATGCAAATCAATTCGTATAACACATTTTTTCAACTGAGAAAGAACTCATATAAATTTGTATCAAACTATATGATTAATTGGAGATGGTCCCTTAGTATCTTGATGAGCTTTGAGCAGCACTAATTTTTGAAACAAGATTTTAAATAAGCTGAAAAAGGATAGATACTTCCAACTTATTAAAGGTATTTAAGACTTATAAAAGGATAGGTATTTTGGACATTATTGATGTCATCATGTCACCTAAACACCTTCACCATACCCAAAACCCTAATCCCCACATAGCCTTTCTGGAATCCTACCAAACAATATTTGTTCCAAGAAAGTCTTGCGGTTATCCCGCATTTTTTTAAAACTTTTCCCCTATTGTATTGAATCCCATACAAAATTGACAGATTTTTGAAAAAGTGCCTGTTTTTCTTTATCCAAAAATTAACCCCTATTGAATCCCATTCAAAAATTACACTTTTTGGAAAAGTGCCATATTTCTCAAAAGTGCTAACTTGAATGTGCTGGAAACCACTTAGACAGGACTGGTCTCAACACCAAATTTTTTGGTGCCATAAATCTGGAAAAGTTTTTAAAGGATAGGTACAAGTAATTTGCACATTATTCATAATGGAAATCTGATCATATTTTTATTTTGTGGAAAGACATGATAACAGAAGCATAACAGCTCATTTTCCTTTCTCCCCAGATTCACTGGACTAGTCTGAAAACTGATCCAATTAGACTGGTAAGACTTAATGAGAGATTTCTTTCAATTCATCAAAATATTAAATTGGAACACTGAGAAGCTTTAAAATTTGCTACACTTGTTTCAAGAAAAACAATATGCAATGTTGATAACATTTGTTCATCTTGTATCTTAAAATTCTTTATCCTTTTGTCATACTTTGGACACAAATTTTAATAGAACTATTTGAAATATAAGATGAAAACTGCTGTGTTACTGATTTGAACTGTATGAGCAAAGAAAGTCATATTTTTATGATTTTCGGAGTGAATTTGACAGTTTCTTTAATTTTTTGACATTGAAGCCGAATGAAGATAACATGAAGATAATTTTGCTATAGTAACAGCCTTGATAAAGCAGTTTATATTTCCCATTGTTATTGAATACTGAAAAAGTACAGCCTGTATGACTTTAGCCATTTTAGCTGTATGGTATTTGATAATATTTTTATTTTGCAGTATCTAGACTGTGTTGAAGTGGAAATTTTGGCAAGTGAGGAAGCGAGGCAAAGAGCACCTTCTCATGTCCCAAGTCATTCAAAGTCTACCAAGTATGTGTGAAATGTTTCTTAATTTTTATTGAAATTACATGGTTTATTAACTGCCCTATTTATTTTCTATTAAACTTGAAAATATGTCCCATCTATATCTGAATGATTCTTTAGTGGTAGCATCATTGTACAACACAACTCCAAAAACCATCAGTTCAAGAAGAGGGTCTTGAGATGAAGTTTTGATAAAATTTCTTAGCTCTGCTGTGAAACTTTTATTATGGTTCAGTTCTCTTGCATTTTGATCACTTCGATTACACAACTTTAAGATAACAAACCTATCATTATGGTGTATTCTCATTGGATTTAAGAATCCACAAAATTCAGAAATCAACAATTTTAACTGCAAGAAGCTAAAAGATTGAGAATTCAGAAACAGCAAACTTTCTAGAACTTATGTGATACATTTTGTAGAGTTTCTGTTAAGCCATGTTTAACCAGTCATATATTTCATCAGGTTTTCCATCAGGCTCTTTTTCATCAGACGTCTGATGATTTTGTCTGATGAAAAAATTTGATAGCCGTCATTGTCTATACATTCAGATTTTTCATCAGATTTTTGTATATTGTGTGAATCTCAGTTCAAATATTATGTCGTTTTGAAGTTGTTGAGTTCTAGCCAGTTGCAAGTCTTAACTCTTTCAGGCACATCAAAGCGAACAGGTAATCAAACACAAAGACAAAAGGAGATGAATGAAAAACTCATCAGATTTGTCGAAGAGTTTGAAGATGTCAGCGTCCGCATGTCTGATTTTGAAAAATCGAAATATATTGTCAATATCCAACATCAGACATCAGACAGATGCGTTTACACGGTCAGATAACCCATCAGATTGTCTGAAGGGAAGAAAATCTGATGGAAATCTGACAAAAATCTGGTCGTGTAAACAGGTCTTTAACTCAGTCGAATCTTCTAGGTACAGTTGGTAAACTGTTCTCATGGACAATACACCTTTTCAACTAAGGGCTGCGTTTTCAAAAAAAATCGAATTCAGCACCCGATTTCATTTTCGAATTCAGTACCTTCGTTTTACTGGTTGGGCAAATTTTTACGCTTCTAGTCCATGCGATGTTCATTTTATAGCGATTAAAAGTTTGAAAAGTTATAAAGGACTTGACCGTGAAAATTCTGGGGGTGTAAAATTTCAAACTGTCTTCAAACTTACTTAATCTCCCTGATTCTTATGAGCTGCCGACATTCCTACTACCATCCATCTTGTTATCACACAGTTCTGAATCAACGACTAACTTCAGATATGTTTTTGCAGAGAAAAACCTGTAGCAGTAAAGGCAACAAAATATGGATTTGCTGAAAAAGTCGTTGATGGAATGTTCGTGTCCATTAATACTGTTATGGTTAATTTCAAAGCTTCAGGCTTCAAAGCCTCATTCAGCATGTCCAGGTTAATCATACAGAGTACGACTCCTGATTGGCAGGTTCCGAATAATCTCCGGAAGACCCGGATCAAGGACGAGCAGCGTGGTCAGGTTCTGATATTTAAAGAGATTCGGTGGGGCACAATGAGACTTGATGCAGATGCTTCGTATATTGAGGTAATATTTCTATTTCTTCTTTGTTCATATTTGGGTATCGTCAATACAACAACTATCTGCAAATGCTTCTTTTGAGGTCCCCTGGTCTTATTAGGACCCCCGTTTATTAATTTCAGGTTTTTTCGAAGGAAAACAGTTATTTCTTCACGGGATTCGAAACCCTGAAACTTTTCGCAAAGTGTAAACAATTCTAGTTTTTGAATGTATGTAATATTGTATGATTCTAATGTTCCAGTTGGGGGTTCCACGAAAGAAGATGGCTGTTTCCGCCCCTTGTTTTGGAGGATTTTTGAAGGAATTGTGAAAATGATTTTCTGAATTACTGCAGCTGAGCACAAACACGTTGAATTCATTGATTCTGCCTTCCCCTCCAAAAATAGCCTTTCTCTGCATCTAGAGCAATGAAACTTGTTGACACAGACATCGACCAGTTTATTACAAGAAATATGGATGAATCGGGCGTCTCCCACTCCTATTGTCACGTTTTAATGAAATCATAATTAAAACATGCTTTTCACGTTGGTCAAAAATCGACCTTCCTAAATATCAATAAAATCCAGATATTTCTGTACATTTTGAAACTACAATCCCGGACAAAACTCAATGAGACTTTTGTAAATTGTCATCAATTTAGAAATACACTGTATAAAATAGGAGAAAAATGAATACTCCCCTCTCCCCCAATTCAATGTTGGGTTTCTGTGATGTCTTACAGATTGTCGTTGATATTTCAGCTATTTTTTCGCTACAACAACATTGATTCTGGGGGGAAGGGGGCGATATGTTAAAAGATGGACATTTTTTCATGTTTGTCTCCTGAGTTTTGTCCGAGATTGTCTATGACCTTCGATAAGAGCATATCCCTTAGTGCATTAGAGAAGGATAATAATTTTTTTATTTTCGTTTCGAATCAAAGCAAACTTAGATAGAATGCCTGTTTTGGGTGCTGAAAATTTATTTTTCGTCGCCGCTGCACTTTTCGGTGATGCTGAATAGCTGTTAACAAGGATCTATGCCCGGGCCGATTTCATCCATTTTCGTCAAATCGCGTCGCATCACTTATCAGATATTAAATCAATTTTTATCCCACACCTGTAGCAGAAGGAGCCCGATAAATAAATCAGATCAAATAGAACTGCCTGCGTGTTTTCGTTGTTTCTGTTATGAAATAAAATATTTCCGTGAGAAAGAAAAATGGCGAATTCTGTTAATGATGGAGAGGAATTACATTATAGAACCGTGAGGAGCACGTATTTAATTACTTATAGCCGCGCAGATTTGGAAAAATTTCCAACAAGAGATTCATTTTCAGACTCAGTTGTGAATAGTTTTCATCATGAGAGTAATGGTAAAGCAAGAATAAAGCACTGGGTGTGTAGCGCCGAGAAGCATGCAGACGGCGCTACCCATTATCATATGGCCTTGAAGCTGACCCAGCAGAAAAGATGGAAGTCTGCAAAGAACTTTTTAATCAAAGAACATGGCATTTCAGTGCATTTTTCATCTTCACACGACAATTACTACTCGGCTTACAAGTATGCCACAAAAGAAGATGACCAAGCCTTGCACAGCGATCTGCATCCAAATTTGCAAGACGCTCGATCCCCAAAACGAAAGCCTGCACAAGAGCTCTTCGCCGTAAGTCTGCGCAGCACAAACCTGCTGGCCCAGGTGAAGGTCCTGGTCCATCCGGCGTAAGCTCCAAAAAACCGTCGGACAGAAAAAGAAGGCTCAGTAATCTCGAAGTTTCAGAGATTTTGTTGAAAAATAAAATAAAACGTGATGTAGAGCTATTAGCTTTAGCAAACGAGCAAAAGGCCGAGGGCAGGAAAGACCTGGCGGAGTATATTCTTGCAAAATCAGAGAAAGGTTTGCAAGAGCTCATATCTACAACATGGAAAATGGATGAGGCCGGTTGTACCATTGAGAGAGAAAGCTGTTCCAGAATGGAAGTTATAAGACATACATCAGAGCATGCGAATTGTGTCGATGGTTGTGCAGGTGAGTGGCTGAAGTGCGCAAATCAAGTGCTTAAGCAAAATGACCTCCATCCTTACGTCTTTGCAGCAGCTCTAAGGAACCTCCTGCAAAAAGGTCGGGGGAAATTCCGAAATATCATGATTGTTGGACCGGCAAACTGCGGAAAAACATTTCTGCTGTCACCATTGACAACGATTTTTGAGGCTTTTCAAAATCCAGCAACAACAAGCTACGCATGGTTGGGGGTGGAAAGAGCGAAATTATATTTCTCAACGATTTTCGCTGGAGTAATGAGGTCATAGCCTGGAAGGATTTCCTTTCACTTCTGGAGGGGCAGCCCATACATTTCCCTGCTCCAAAAACAACATATGCTAAAGACATATTTCTTCAGAAAGATACGCCCATATTTGCGACAAGCAAATCTCCCATCACATATGCTGGAAAATACAATA
>JACTAT010000013.1:145555-238910 GCA_014526335.1 Chrysaora quinquecirrha | reverse complement strand
CTAGCTTCTTAGTTATTATGTTAAAAGAGGCCTTGCTGTCTGCATATGTGCAACTTGTGCAGAAAATTGCAAAGTCGTGCAATCAAAATGTAAAATTGCGTAACGACATTGCAAAGTCGTTCAATCAAATGTATAGTCGTGCAAAAAAATTGTAAAGTTGTGCAACCAAAATGTAAAATCGTGCAACGACATTGCAAAGTCGTGCAATCAAATGTAAAGTTGTGCAACCAAAGATAACGTTGTGCCATTAACACGTAAAATCGCGCAACAAATTGCAAAGTCGTGCAACCTAAATGTAAAATCACGCAGCAAAATTACAAATTCGTGCAACCAAAATGAAAAGTAGGGTAACAAAAATGCTATGTCATGCAGTAAAAACAAAGAGTCGTGCAGAAAAATATCACAAATTTCTGTTAAAAAGTCATGTTTTTGGCCGGTTTGGTGCGCTGAAACAATGGTTGAATTTCACAATTCAATACATAAACTTCACCACGACTTCTTTTCTTGTAGCTATTGGTCTCTGGTAAATTTAAGTTTCCCTTCAGCTATGGCTTTTTAAAAGTTTCTTTAAAGGTTCGTAAAATACTAAATACCGCACTGTAAAACTTCAATACCGCAACACCGCAAGGATTTTCCGTCAATACCGAAATACCGCGCATATTTTACCCCCGATACCGCAGTACCGCAAACCCCGAAGTACCCCTCCTTGATAGATTTGGCTAAGGGTTTCCTGTAGTAGCTGCTTCCTAGAATACTTTATACACTATACTAGAATACACCCTAAAGCAACATCTCCATTTGTGAATCTTTAGAAGCAAAGGAAGAGGACTGCACTTTTTGTTTAGCGATTTTTTGAGGATTAGGTCGAGATCCTACAACCCTTGCTTTTGTCTTCATAATTTTAAGGATAGTTTAAGGATAACCATTCCTTCATGCAGTTCAAGTCTCTATTTAGGTTTCCGTAAAGATCATTTATATTTTTGGGATAATATAATATGGTGGTATAATCCGTACACATGGTAACTTGACAATTCTGGAAGGAAAATGGTAGATCAAAAACCGAATAGGCCCATGACAAGAGCTTTGCGGCACCCCGTAAGTTTTATCTACTAGCTGTGTGGATACACCGTTGCATCTGCAGTGTGGCTTTCTGTTAGACTATTAATAGCTTCCACTTTGGGCCCGAGTCGTTCATAACTGGTGAAATTTCTACGCTTTTGCAATGGCATTGTAAAGCACTCTCTTTTCATCTATTTTGTCAAAAGTCACTGGAATGCAGTTACATCTAAGGATCAAAAAGTCTTTTACACAGGCACAAAAACATTTCGCATTTAAAAATAAGATTCTCTTTGCGCGAAGATAGAACATTCTAACTTATGTTTTCTCTTGACTATCATCCTAAATATGTTCATTTATAAGACCTTCGATGGCTTTTTGTGTGGATTGATGCAGCTCAGAATTTCATTATGAATGTCCAAAACCATTTGTTTTATGAAATTTCCTCCTCTATTTTATTCAAAATTTCTTGCTTCAAGCCCACCTGTCACAGCAGCCTTTAAATTTATGCTGTTGACTACCATAACCATCTGATTCTTTGTAGGCTGTATCAGCAATATACTGAATAAAACAACCAATGACATCGCTTGTTAGCTGAACACCGAATTTAATTTGTTTTACAGAGCTTACATAAACTTTGGGAGTTACTGTCTAGGAGTTTATCTTTTACAACAAAATCTTTTCTTAATCAGGAAATTCCTATTTGTATCCTCTTGGGTGCTTGTAGAATATCCCACTGAGAAGTTGCTTGACATTTATGCTCTTTAAGTTCTCTTCCATAAGTAGAGTGCGAAAGAATACTCACCATTTGAGAAGCATCTCTTCATAATCATGTAATCATTCAAACTATACGCCTACTTTTGGTGGGCATGCGATGACCTTGCTTCCAATCTACATGAAAATTATCATGATGTCCTCACAATGTGGTGCTCTGAGACAGGCAAGGTCTTGTCTGTATATACTAAAATGGGAGTAGTCCTGGAAACTGATTTTATCACAGTCCCTCCGACGCTGTGGGCAGTGGAACGATTTTCCGACTTTTTCCCTGCTTTGCCACCGGGTAGGCAAACCATCACCCTTTAATTTTTTTTCAACAGTTGTCGCTTCTGTGGAAACTAGGGCTAGCCCTCTTTGATATACATCATTGGTGCCTGTTTGAACAATCAATTGATTGTTGTCCATACAACGATTATCACTGGATTATGGAAAGGCATCTTAGCACAGTCGCTAAGGCACTGTGTCTCATGAACTGCAATGCTGAGTTTAAGAGTTGGCCTCCCCTCAGGAGAGGCTTTTGAAATCAAATTATTTTCTTTCTGTGATTTTTGTTGTGGAAGTCGTTTTAAATGGCCATGGACACGTCTCGTAACTAAAATTTACTTTTGGAATAATTTAAAAATTCGTTGGCTATTATATTCCAACATGTTTTCTCAGAAGTTTCCCATGAATGTTATGACCAGTAGGAGGTTATTTTGCAAGAGGACATCCCAGCTTGATAGGCAAGTGGTTGGAATGCTTGCGTTCTACCTCGTACGTCCAGAGCTTGAACCCTGCTTTAGTCAATTATTATGATTTGATGTTTTATTTTAATTGATCTGAAAAGTCTGTTTGAAATTCATTTGAATTTCATGTTCATTTCCATTTCAATTTAATTTTAATTTCCATTTCAATTTGGTTTTAATTTTCATTTTAAACTGTCAAAAAAAGTTGAAAGATTAAAATTTATTTTAAGTTTAAGATTCAGTTCCACTTTAAGATTGAGACAAGATTAAGATTTGGAAAAAGATTAATTTTAAGATTAACATAAAGATTAAGTTTTGATAAGACTGAGGTTGATTATTACTAAAAATTAAGGGTAAAATTAATTATCAGTGTCAGTTGAACTTTGATTAAGATTCAAATTAACATTAATTTTTACCTCAATTTTCATTTCAATTTCAGTACAAAATTTTGTTGAACTTATGGTTTTAGTTTTTACTTTACGGTTTTAAAACGTCTGTTTAAAGTTCATTTTCATTTGATGTTCATTTCCATAATTTTAATTTTGATTTTCATTTAAATTTAGTTTCACATTCGGTTGTATTTTTATTTTGATCTCAATTTCAATGTTCGTCTTTATTTTAGTCTTCAATTTAAATGTACAATTTCATTGAACTTGAGATTTCAATTTAATATTGAGACTGTAGGTTAAAATTTTGATTAAGAGTAAGATTTATTTTAGGTTCAAGATTCAGTTCCACTTTAAGATTAAGGCAAGATTTGAATTAAGATTCGAAAAGGTTAAGATTAACATTAAGAAAATGATTTTAAGTTTTGATTATTAATAAAAATTAAGGGGAAAAATAAAATTACTTATCCGTGTCAGTTTGAAATTTGATTAAGATTTGAATTAACACTAATTTTCATCTTCATTTTTTTCAATTTAAATATCAAATAATGTTGAACTTAAGATTTCAGTTAATTATGGATTAAGATTAAAGCTTTCAATTTGGAAGAAGTTTGAGATTGATTTTAGGTTAAAGATTCAGTTCCACTTTAAGACTGAGAAAAGATTTAGATTAAGATTTGGATTTAAATTTTAGGTTACATTAAGACTAACATTAAGATCGAAATTAAGATTAAGATCAAGCTCAAGATAAAGATAAAGATAAAAATAAAGATAAAGATAAAGATAAAAATGAAGATCAAGATCAAGATCCAGATCCAGATGAAGATGAAGATAGAGCTGAAGAGAATGAAGATGAAGATCAAGAGAATGAAGATGAAGATGAAGATTAAGATTAAGATTAAGATTCGAATTTAGGTAGGAGTTAAGATTGTGTATGATTCCATTAAAGTTGAAGACTAAGAATAAGAGAAAGGCTAAGATTTAGATTAAGATCAAGATCAAAGTTTAAGATATAGATTCGAATTATGATTAGAATTCAGATTAGCAGCAAATTAGCCATTTCAATGCACAATACCTTTAAGTTCAAAGTTGTTATTGGGAGAGTTATTGGAAGCGGTGGTCCTCAGGAGGCAGTGGTCTTCGACAGGCAAGGGCTAGTCTGTATATACTAAAATAGGAGTAGGCTCCAAAATATATTTTGTCATAGTCGCTCTGCAACTGTGGGCAGTGGTATGATTTTCCCACTTTCCCATTGCTGTGCCGCCTATTGGGTATGCAAGCCATCACCGTGTCAATTTTTCCAAACTGCCTTCCCTCCTGGGGTAATTTGGGCTTACCCTTCTTTGATGTGCATCATTGGTGCCTGTTTGAACAATCACGTGGTTTTTTTCTGTAGAAGGATTATCATTTAATCACAACAAGGCATTGTAGCTCACTGTGGCCAACGCCACTGTGACCCCTTAGTGAGGAGTTCAACTCCCCTCAGGGGAACATCTTTTCCTTTCAAATTTTTTTTTCTGTGATTTTTGTGCTGGAAATGTTTATAAAAGGCCGAGGAGACGTCTGGTAACTAAAATTTGCTTTTGGTTTAATTTTTAAGTTCTTTAGACATTATTTTTAACATGTTTTGTTTTTCCCCTCCATGAATATTATGACCAGTAGGAGATTATCTTTCTACTAACCAGTACGGCTGTATAGCCATGTGGTTAAATAATGCAGGGCTGGAGTTCAATTCTTATGGACATTTTGTTTTTTTCTTCTGTTTTTGAATAGCCTGAAAAGTTTCTTTGCATCTTGAAAACATTTCCAAAACCCTGAAATGCTTCACAATATCTATTTCAATTTAATTATAACTTCAGTATTTCTTAATTCTTATTGTATTTCCGTTCCCATTTACACTCATGTATTTCCGTTCTCATTTACACTACAAACTAAGCTCTGAGCCATATAGTAGAGTTTCTTAACTTTGGGCACAATTTGTGCAGTAAAGGTTTCTTGCAGAGTTTCTTAACTTCAAAATCGAAATTTTGAAATTTTCTTCAATTACAGTTTTATTATAAAGTATCATGTTCTTAGCAACCAAATAGACAATGTCTGGAATTGACCCTAGTATAATAGTTGTTTGGGATTACTTTTACCTAAACATTGCACAAAGCACATCAGTGAAAGAGAATGCTGAATTTATAAGCAGTATTAGTTTCTTACTTTTTTCTTACTTCTTTGTCCATATTGAAGAGTTTCTTGATTTTTCAGAAAAGGCATCTATAGTTTCTTATAGTCGGTTTCCTATAAAAAAATTGAGTGCATCTTGCATTTCAATGTTTTTTGTTTTTGTGGTTTGAAATAGTCTAGAAAGCCTGGGTGGGGGTACTTCAGTGTATAGCAACTTCAACCCATACAATTCCTTTGAGGCAGAAGTTGTTATTGGTGCAGTTCATCGGAGGCGGTGGTCCTCAGAATTTTTTGGTTTTTTTACTTCATAGTTTTGAATGGTCAGGGAAGTGTGCATAACATTCATTCTAAATTGATTTTCCTTCAATTTATTTTTCATTTTGATTTCAATTTGGTTTCAAATTTTAGTTTCATATATAATTTTAACTTTGATTTTTATTTCCAATTCAATTTCAATTTTTGTCTTCATTTCTATTTTAATTTTTCAATTTCAACATACAATTTCATTGAATTTAAGATTTCAATTTAAGATGAGGAATGCAGGATAAATTTGAAAAAAGATTAAGTTTTAATTTAAGTTGAAGATTGACTTCCACTGATATTAGATTAATATTAGGATTTAGATTTAGTTTGAGATTAAGATTAATATTAATATTAAGATTAAGATTAAGATTAAGAATGATACTGAGATTAAAATTGCAATTGAGGTGGAAGTTAAGATTAAAATTCAATTTGAGTTGAAGACTAAGATTAAAACTTAGGCTAACATTAAGATTAAGATCAAGATCTAGGTTTATGATAAAGATTTGGATGAAGATTCTAATTTAGATTAACAGCAAATATAGGCACCTCAATGCACAATGCCTTCGAGCTGGCAGTTATTATTTACTGAGTTCATGGGAGGCGGTGGTCCAGACAAGGTGGTGCTCTTAGATGGGCAAGGGCTAGTCTGTATATACTAAAATGGGAGAAGTCATGGAAACCGATTTGTCACTTCATTCTGCCCCTGTGGGCAGTGATGCGATTTTCCATCTTTCCCCCTGCTCTGCCGCCTATGGTCTAGGCAACCCATCACCCTTCCGTTTTTGTCAACTGCTCTCCTTCTGGGGTAACTGGGGCTAACCCTTTGTTTGAAGTGCGTCATTGGTGCCTGTTTTAACCATCGCCTGATTTTTTTCTCTACGAGGACTATCACTGAAACACAACAAGGCACTGTAGCATGGTCGGTAAGGCGGCATGTCTCCTGAGCTGCAATGTAGGTCAGGAGTTCAACTTCCCTCAGGAGAAAATTATTTCTGTTATTTTGGTGTGGAAATGTTTTCAAAAGGCCAAGGAGACGTCTGGTAATGAAAATTTGCTTTTTGTGTAATTTTTAAGTTCCTTAGACATAATTTTTTAACGTGTTTTGTTGTTCCCTTCCTTGAATATTAGGAAGACTAGGAGATTATCATTGACTAAGCAATGCGGCTGTGTTGCCAAGTGGTTAAATACTCGCCTGCTACCCAGAATGGCTGGAGTTTAAATCCCTTTAAGGGCAAATTTTTGGTGTTTTCATTTTGTGATTTAAATAGTTTACAATTATTTTCAATGTCTTAAAGTCACTTGGACAAAACTAGAAGGCTTTTTGGAATGACTCAAATCTTTAAATCTATTTTTCTCATATCTTTTCAATTATAAATTTATTTCTAATTTATCTCTCAACACTAACTTTCATTTTTATTTGGTTTTTGTTTCAATTTTAATTTCATCTTTAATTTTAATTTTAATTTTTATTGCAGCTGAAGAATTTAGAATAATATTAAAATTTATTTTAAATTAAAGATTAATGTCACTTTTACTAATTTTAACATTAAGCCCAATACTCTTAGGTACCAAATAAACGGGGGGTTGGAAATTTTTATCAAAAATTTAATATACAGGGGGTCCTTTTAAGGTCCGGGGGTGGGGGTTAAACTAATAAACATAGTTCAATCCTTTCACAAGTGGAATTGTTTCTTCAAAAATAAATAAATGGGGGTTCTAATAAGGTTCGAGGGGGGAATCAAAATTAATAAACGGGGGGATGTTTCTTTGGCATCTAAGAGTATGAAGATGAATTAAGATGATGATGAAGTTTGAGATTGACATTATTGCATGTTGTGATAAACAACAACATTAACATAAATTATATGTTTCAATGTTATTTCAGATTTACGTCAAGATTAACATAAAGGTTCAGATTAAGACTGATTTGAAAAAGAGCTTCAGTTTACAAATTAAGAATAACTTTAAGTTTAAGTTCAAAAATGAAAGACTGATACTTAGACCAAGACTAACATAAAGTAAGACTAATATTAAGATGGATTTCAAGATTTACAAAAGCTAAGATTAACATTAACATTAAGATTAAGATTAAGAGTAATTAATATTTGTTCCAGGGAAGGCAATAACGGCATGGAAGCAATAGCAATTGGCTATGCAAAAGAAGTCCCTCAGCGCTGTGTAGCCACCATTGTCTCTTAACTGAGATCTGGTGATGTTTTTCTCATCATCGGAACTTCAGAATGGGCGGTCAGTGTGCCAGCCCAATGCCAAAATGCCCTTCGCTTCTGGGGGGTTGACGAAGAAACGAAGTTTTTCCCGAGACCAGCACACTATGTCCATGCCGACAACCAGAGCCCGAGGACACTAGTCGAAAGCATGAAAAGAGTGAAAAAGAAAGCAAGCACCTAAACCAAGCAAGCAGGGAGGGTGGGTGGGACAAAAATCTGCTTGTCAAGAACTTTGAAACGTTCTCCGTTCACAGTTCATGTTCAGTTTTAATGATAAGCACAGACCGCGTGGCAAAATTTATAGCCGCCAAATTTAAACGCACGAGTTAACCCGATTCACCATAGCAACACTGCTGTATAAGGAATCGCTTTGTATGAAAAAGCTTCCACCAATCATGAGACACCTGAAAAGCTTCTCTACCTCTAATGCGATGCAAGAGGGCAATAATAACATAAAGCCCCTGTCACATATTAAACCCGAATAAATTGCATTTAGTCGTGCCTTAATATTTGTTCCAGGGAAGGCAATAACGGCATGGAAGCAATAGCAATTGGCTATGCAAAAGAAGTCCCTCAGCGCTGTGTAGCCACCATTGTCTCTTAACTGAGATCTGGTGATGTTTTCTCATCATCGAACTTCAGAATGGGCGGTCAGTGTGCCAGCCCAATGCCAAAATGCCCTTCGCTTCTGGGGGTTGACGAAGAAACGAAGTTTTTCCGCCAAGAGCGAAGCTCCCCCAACCCCCCAAAGCAAAGGCAGAGGGAAGCGAGAAAAACACCACCAAGCAACGCATCCTAAACTGGCCCAAGAGAAAGAATACCTGCGCCGCACCAAAGATCTGCACATCATCGGCTGAAGCCTCAATCAAAGATCTGTGCGTTTACGCCTCCACCACTTTCACCGCAACGGCTGCCAGCAAAGCAAATGCGCCCGTGAAAGGAATAAAGCGCGCATAACCTGAGAAGTATGTATTATACAAACCATATACATTACCTCCACCACTGAGAACGATATGTCCAAGGATTGATTTTGAGGAAGACCAACCGGTCTTTATAACCTCCGCCAAACATTAACATTGAGGAAGACCAACCGGTCTTAATAACCTCCGCCAATCATTAACTTTGAGGAAGACCAACCGGTCTTAATAACCTCCGCCAATCAATAACTTTGAGGAAGACCAACCGGTCTTAGCAACCTCATTCAATAAATAGCTTTGAGGAAGACCAACCGGTCTTAACAACCTCCGCCAATCGTTAACATTGAGGATGACCTGACGGCCATTAACCTCTTAAACATACTTTTATGGTAACTCCCATCGGGAGTAGTCCAGAATAGTGACCAGAGCTGTAAGAACAGATGACCACCAAACTGAAAAAACCTAGAGAAAAGCTAAAGCGCAGAATAAAATGAAGAGAGAATGCTCTTCGAAAGCATCAACTGGAAAAAACAGACACACGTAAAAGAATTACATAAGCGAGAGAAAATATACACATACAGAGGAACATATTTGAACGGTACAAAGCTTTAGTGCAGAAGGAGAACGATATCTCCAAAAACATTAAGACTGAGGATGACCTTACAGCCATTAACGTCCGCCACGGAGAACGATATCTCCAGTATTTAAATTGATGATTACGTGAGGCCATTAACCTCTGCCACGGTGACAATATCTCCAATATTGAAATTGATGATTACCCGAGGCCATCAACCTCTGCCAGGGAGAACGATAACTCAAAAAAAAAAAACATTAACATTAAGGATGATCTTACACTCATTAACTTTCGCAAGGGAGAATGATATCTCCAATATTGAAAGTGATGATTACCTGAGGCAATTGACCTCCGCCGCGGAGAACGATATCTCCAAAAAACATTAACATTAAGGATGACCTTACACTCATTAACTTCCGCCACGGGGAACGATATCTCCAATATTGAAATTGATGATTACCTGATGGCCATGAACCACAGCCACAGAGAGCGATATGTCCACCCTATCATTGAGGATGTCCTAAAGGCCAGACTAGCCATAGCGGTGATCTAACCGTTATAAGTTCGGAAAAGGAGCATTTATGTCTCCATAATTAACAATAAGATGGACCTTACAGTTATTAACCTTTGAAAGGAGAACATCTCCCACGTTGAAAAGTAGGGACCTTGCAGTTATTAACTTTCTCGATATGATAAACTGCCTAAAATCCTTGTGTCCAAGATCAGCCATGATGGTGACCTAACAGTTATGATCTCCGAAAAGGAGCAACTCCATCCCAGAATTAGCAATAAGATGGACCTTATAGTTATCAACCTTTGAAAGGACAATATATCTCCAAGATGACCAAAATGGGACCTTACAGTTATTAACTGCCCATCCCAGGGAAGGTATGTCCAAAAATAGCCATGATGGTGACCCAACAGTTATAGCCTCTTAAGGTTGCTAACAGTATATGCTAGCACGTGTATATACCAGATAAGCCACAATGGGGACCTAAAAATGTAGAATCTCAAAAAGAAGCTAATCTTTCTAAAAGGATAACAATAGGGAAGGACCCTTCAGTCACTAAGCCTTGACCATAGTGAGCTCCCGAATGAGCATTATGAGTAGGTATCTTTCCTTTCCAATCATAACGGTAGTCTTTGTAAACCACTTTTCAAATTAACAATGAGAATGACATCAAAGTCATTAACCTCCAACAAGTAGAGAACATGTATCTCACGTGACCAATAAAGGTGACCTTTAGTTGTTATGAACTTCTGATCATAGAGACCCGTCTCCAGCATTACACGAAAGCAACCCAATTACAAATCATCGGTGTAAGTAGCTAGAAATCCTATAAGAAAATCCCAGGCCCAAATTGTCTGATCAAGGAGCTTGTCTTTGCCTACATTCTCAAAATGATTAAAATGTCAATCAAATAGCCAAAACTAATGGATTTTGTCCAAGATTCCCAAATAAGACAAATGTCCTTCTCCCAAACAAAACCAGGGTTGGGTATTGAAAAACACCGACCCATTAGGTGCTGATTGTTAACCAAAAAAAAAAATTTTTTTATGCATCATTTTTTAAATGGATAGCTAGTAAGGAAGGCCTTTTGGCATGTTTTCAGGATGAAGGACGAAACAGAAATTCCTACCTTGGAAGTGTACCCAATAAACACAGAAACATTTTCACAAAATTGCTTGATGAATAATAAACAAGGGAGGGTGCCCCATTGCTCAATGTCTATGTTCCATCCACAGAGAACACATCCCGAACCACTGAGACTATGCTAAGAGCCCAGTCTCCTTATTATACCGTCATCGTGGGGAAGAATTTCCTTTTATTTTCATCACTTGACAAAAGGACCAATAATTCAAAACACTCTGATGTTGGCAGAGCAGCCCCCTTAAGAAGTTCTCTATGAAATTTCTGAAGGCTGGTTAGATCAACCGTAGCAAGAAAAATAATGCTTCCAAAGCCAAGGCCTGACCAAAATTGATAAATTGTACTCCCCAATTGTGCCTGGGGCTAAGTCGAGAGCCATGTCTAAACATAAAACTGGGATTCTTGTTTGCCCATTTAATAATACAGAAAATCAGCTTATTCAATTCAAAGAAATTTTTATGCATCATTTTTGAAATGGATAGCTAGTAAGGAAGGCCTCTTGGCATGTTTTCAGGATGAATGACGAAACAGAAATTCGTACCTTGGAAGTGTACTCTATAAACACAAACACATTTTCACATGATTGCTTGATAAATAATAAGCAAGGGGAGGGCTGCCCTTGGCTCAACGTCTATGTTCCATCCGCAGAGAACACATCCCAAACCAATTGAGACTATGCTAAGAGCCCAGTCTCCTTATTAGCCTCTGCCATCGTGGGGAAGAATTTCCTTTTATTTTCATCATTGGACAAAAGGAACAATAGTTCAAAACACTCTGATGTTGGCAGAGCAGCCCCTTAAGAAGTTCTTCATGAAATTTCTGAAGGCTGGTTAGATCAACCGTAGCAAGAAAAATAAGGCTTCCATAGCCAAGGCCTGACCCAAATTGATAAATTGTACTCCCCAATTGTGCCTGGGGCTAAGTCGAGGGCCATGTCTAAACATAAAACTGGGATTCTTGTTTGCCCATTTAATAATACAGAAAAATCAGCTTATTCAAAGAACACTGATGATATAAAATCTGTTTAGAATACCAAAACTGCGCAATCAATTGAAAAAAGGGCATTCTTATTTAACACGACACTTGAAGCATCATCTCCTTCCAATAAAGTTGATGGTTAAAGATAAAATAGATTTTCTAGGCAACTCAAAGCTGTATAGCTGCATACAAGAGTGTAGCCGAAATCCATTTGCTTTTAAAAATAATTTTGACAGCAACATGCAACCCTGCAGTATTGCTTTTGAGATTGAACTAAGGTACACCTCACCAAATTCAAAAAATATTTACTATAGGTTGGCTGACAGGAATGATTAAAGCCTAAAAAAAAAAAAAAAAGTTTAACTCAAGTAAAATTTTCATAGGATTGCAATATTTGGATATGAAAATGCAAAATCTGACTGTTGCATCCAAACAACGTATGAAAGGCAATACCATAAACAATGGTTCAAAACTCCCAAAGATTTCATTTTTTGTTTTCTTTTTTTTCGTTTAGGTTATTAGGACACAGGTTTTGATATGCCCATGAACAAATAACAAAATTGATGCAGGGAACAAATTGAAAAAGTACAGGACTTCATATCTGTTTGAGCCTAATGCCTAGTATCACCAACCAAGTCCAAAACGCCTGTCTATATCAATAGGCCTATAGCAGAAAAAACGGATCTCATTCCTGCCAACATGCTTGCAATTTTATCTTGTATCAGGATGGGCAATCCAACAGCACGAAATACTACTAGAAAGCTCGGCGAATGTTCGTGTTTTGTCATGAGTCCAGGAGGCCTATAAATAATTAGATTACTGCTCTATGTAGACAGGAAAATTCGTGTATCTAATCTAGAGGCCCCAGGTCAACTCGACAAACAATCCGACAAGAGAATAAATGAAGAAATAAGCAATTAATAGTGATAATAACCATCACATAGGGAGATTAAAAATTGATTGCCAAGAAACCCAGCACGGTAAAGCAACCCTTTCTTGAGTAAACACTCTAACATGACTTTGGCCCACGTGTGGCCTAGGCAAACTGTGAAGATACTCAAATCTCCACCTAAATTCTAAAATTCAAATATTGGAAGACAAAAATAATAAAAAACAAAACAGAAATCAGAACTTTCTCACCCAATTCAACTTTCATAGCAGCCAAAACTTGCGAAGAGAACACGACAAAAATCTGCTTGTCAAGCACCTTGAAACGTTCTCCGTTCACAGTTCATGTTCAGTTTTAATGATAAGCACAGACCGCGTGGCAAAATTTATAGCCGCCAAATTTTAAACGCACGAGTTAACCCGATTCACCATAGCAACACTGCTGTATAAGGAATCGCTTTGTATGAAAAAGCTTCCACCAATCATGAGACACCTCAAAAGCTTCTCTACCTCTAATGCGATGCAAGAGGGCAATAATAACATAAAAGCCCCTGTCACATATTAAACCCGAATAAATTGCATTTAGTCGATTAAGATTAAGGTTAAGATTCCGGCTGTGAAAAGTGCATTTGAAAGCCAACAAAGCCCTTTCCAAATGCCACTGTGAAGTCTAAGCTAGCTGGATAGCAACTTTTGACTATGCAGTATGAAGCAGGGATGAGTAAGAAAGATCAACTACCACAAGGACACGACAAACAGGATCCTGCATGAAACCTGAGTCCCTGACCCGGGACCGAATCTACATGATCAGACTGAGAATGACTAAGGAACGGGCTGAATATTGTAAATAATTTCAGAACTAAGGAACAGGACTAAGAAATAGGACACTGAAGACCATGAGTAATTTTAGGACTGAGGAACAGGATTAAAGAATGGGACCAAAGACTATCAGGAACATGAACAGTAATAAGACTGTGGAATAGGATGAAGAAAAGGGACTGAATACCATGAATAATATTAGGACTAAGGAGCATGACTGACAAGGCTGAAGAACAGGACCAAGGAGCAGCACTGAACATCTGAACAATAACAAGACCAAGGAATGGGACCAAGGAACACGACTGGAGACCATGAATAATATCAGAACTACGTTACTTAAACAATAATAAAGCTGGCGAATAAAGCTAAGGAGTGGGAGTTAAACAATGATTAATTTCAGGATTAAGGAACAGGATAAGCGAATGGAATTGAAGACCATGAACAATTTCAGGACTAATGAATGTGAAAAATAACAAATTTAAGAAACAGGATTAAAGAGCTGGAGTGAAGACCCTGAATAATTACAGGACTAAGAAACAGGATAAAAAATCGGGACTTAGCACCATGAATAATTTTAGGACTAAGGAACAGAATAAAAGAATGGGACTGAAGACCATGAGTAATTTCAGGACTAGGGAACAGGGTAAAGAAACGGCACTGACGACCATGATTGATTTCAGGGTTAAGGAGCATGAACAGTAACAGGACTAAGAAAGAGGATAAAGTAGCGGGACTGAAGGCCATTAGTAATTTCAGGACTAAGGAACAGGGTAAAGGAGTGGGACTGAAGACTATGAATAATTTGAAGACTCAGAAACATGATAAAGAAACGGGACTGAAAACCATGAATACTTTCAGGACTAAGGAACAGGATAAAGGAGCGAGACTGAAGACTATGAATAATTTCAGGACTAAGGAACAGGATACAGGAGCTGGACTGAAGATCATGAGTAATTTCCGAACTAAGGAACAGGATGGGGGAGCGGAACTGAAGACTATAAATAATTTCTGGACTAACGAACAGGGCAAAGGAATGGGGTTGGAGACCATGAATATGAACAATAACAAGAACATGAACATGAACAATAACAAGAGTGAGGAACAGCACCAAGGAACGGAATTGAAGATCCCAACAATAACAAGACTGAGGAACAGGACCAAGTATTGAGATGGAGTCTTTCAATTCTTTCAGGAGTAATCAAGGAACAGACCATAGGCAAAGAGAACGCTGTACACTAACTAATTTCAAACTTAAGAACATCATTGAGGACTAAAACAGAGGAATAGAACTGTGATTGGCACTGGGAAAAGGGACCATGGAGTAGGACCAAGGAAAACAACTCAAGATTAGAAACTAAGAGCCAAGTGGAGAGGCAGAGGTCGTTGAGGCGGAGAATCTTGAGGCAGAGGTCCGTGAGGCGTATGTCCTTGCGAGGAGGTGGTCAGAGACAGGCCCGGGCGAGTTGCGAAGGAATAAAGCAAACCATGCATAGATGGAAAGTTTTATGAAACATTGTAGGCAGGGAATTTTCCATAACAATCTGACTTTCAACCTAACTTTGAATTTTATTACGTATTTTGGGTAAATCGATAGTGCTGACTCCAAATCCGAGGTGGGCCTTGTGAAATTTTGACCGGAAGTTGGACTTTTCGATGACGTCATCAAAGAGCCTTTTTGCCCTTTGACTGTAATATCTCTCTACTAGTGCATCCAAGAAGGTCGATAAGTGCAAATATGGATTCTCCGGACTTAGAGCTTTCAAACAATATATAATTGAGTTCGATTTACTAAACTTTACCCAAATCATGACGTCATCACGATGACGTCATCGTCGTAAAAATTATCATTGTGGTAAAAAATTTTGCGTGGAATATGTATCTATCAACATGAATAGTAGAATAAGGTGATCGTATCTGTACTTGCTAGTATTTAAACAACTTTTACGTTGCCATAGCCATTTTTATACTGATATGGTGGCATTCCTATGTTTATTTGTACCGTTTGTGTCTTACTTTGCAACTGATATCTTAATTAAATAAAATATGAGAAATGGGAATATTTACACTCTTCAAGCAATCATCGAAACCATATAAAGGTCTCACATAGTTGGAACATGGTTCAAGCATATTTACCACACCGAACCAAGCGAAAAACCCATTACAGTAATGCGCATCCATTATCCACGGAAAAATTTTTTAAATTTGATCAAGTGCGTATACTATGACCTTTTTTCTACTATTTATGTCGATATGTACAGTCTCCATGCAAAATTTTTTACCAAAATAAGAATTTTTCACGACGATGATGTCATCGTGGTGACGTCATGATTTGGGTAAAGTTTACTAAATTGAACTCAATTATATATCACTCGAAAGCTCAAAGTCAGGAGAATCCATATTTATACGTATCAACCTTCTTGGATACACTAGAAGAGATATATTGCAGTCAAAGAGCAAAAAAAACGCTCTTTGATGACGTCATCGAAAAGTCCAACTTCCGGTCCAACTTTCCCAAGGCCCATCTAGGATTTGGAATCAGCACTATCGATTTACCCAGAATATGTAATAAAATTCAAAGTTAGGTGGAAAGTCAGATTGTTACGGACAATTCCCTGCCTATTGTTAATTATTTCATATTTTTGATGTAGCCATGCATTAGAAGATTGTTGCAAATGACCCTGCAAAGCATCAATGAAACGTAAGCCTTCATTTTATTATACAAAGTTTTGAATGTGACAAGCGCCTTTACGACTGGTATTACTTTTTACGGAAATCGATTAGATGAAGCAGCATCTTCTTCCAGAGCCGTAGGCACCATTGAAGCCAAACCAATCTTGTTTTCCCTTCCGAACCATGGACATTCCTACAGGTCATTTTCTGATGTTGTCAGCCCAGGCTGTTCTTCTTCTTCCTCTCTTATTTTTCCCCTATATGTCGCCATCAATTGACGCCATGGTTTCACTCCGTTTCCAGTGCGTATATTTTGCAATCATTCTCCTTTTTATCTTGATGACAAGAGAGTCCAGAAAGAGGTCAAACCTTCCTCCGGCTGTCAATTCTGCAAGTTAACCTTCCTCGTTTCATAAAATTGGTATAAGGTCGCGTATGTTTTTGATGCTTGGACGGTACTTTCCTAGACAATTTGGCAAGTGCCCCCCAAGTGCCCCCCGCCTCGTTCACTCGCTCCTTCCGTCCCTCGTCCCAGCGTCCCCCTCTCTCGATCTTTCCCGCCGAAAGTCCCCTCGTTTCCATATATCGGAGAGAGGCTGACATGAAAGCAAAATGGCTGACATGAGAGCAAGCAAGACAAGAATGACCATCGAGAGAGGGCGATGTGTACAGTATGTCATGTTTATGTAAAGTATCTAAGTGCTAGTTATCATATACACGCATAATCATGCTTGAACCTGAAGTACACCATACCAAGATAATTACAGAATATGTCGATGTGAATTATGTTGCAAGATGATGATATGGTATTTTGTGGCTGCTTGCACCCCTATTAGTAACGTTACCTGACAAATACGGGCCTGACAAATACGGGCTTTTCTGACATATACGGGCTTTCAAAGCGGGCGCCGAATTTACAAAAGGTTTCTTCCTAACAATCGAGTTGTATTATCTCTCGTTGTTTTCTATTCATATGCGACATGTTAACAACAATTGCCGAAATCAGAATTAATTCGTACCTAATAACAAAAGCTGAAATCCCCTAAAGAGGGTAGTGCGAATCATTAATAGAAATGACACCTGGTTTTTGGGTAAAGGGTTCAGGGTTGCTAAGGGGTTGCTAAATGCTAACGAAACACTGTGAGCAAGTTTGTTGTCAGCAGTTTTAGAAAAAGTTAGAGAAGTTCAGAGAGGTTACTCTGAAAAGTTATCTCTTATACTAAAATGGTAATTTCCATGGAAACCGATTTTGTAAGAGTCGCCCCGCCGACCTCGGAAGTGGTACGCTTTTCCGACTTTTTCGCCGCTCGGCCGACCGTGGGGTAGGCGTGTCATCACCCTTTCGTTTTTTGCAAACTTCTCTCGCTTCTGGGGTAATTGGGGCTAACCCCTCTTTGAAGTGCGTCATTGGTGCCTGTTTGAACAATGGCCCGATTGTTCAACTAAAGGGATTATCGAAATCTGAAAGCAGTGAAAATAGCTCTGTTGGTAAAGGCTCCTGTTTCGTGATGCGGGTTGTGGAAGGCAGGAGATCGATTCCCCTCACGAGAGTAACAGAATTTTTTATTTCTGTGATTTTCCTGTTGAAAATGCTTTCCGGAGGACCGGGGGAGACTTCTCGATCACTAAAACTTGCTTCGGAATAATTTTAAAATTCGTTTGGTATTAAATTTATTCAATCAAAGTTCCTCAAACAAAGTCCATGTTTACGTGAATATTCAGTCAACCGGTTTGAATCGCGTTGTGCAGATGCTTTTAACCCTTTCAATGGAAACAAAATGCCATTACCAGAGATTTGAAAAGCTTATTCAGAAGTGCTTTTCATTCAAAGAAAACAAACAAAAACTCTTTTAAAAGAGTTTGTGAAGAGTGCATTTGAAAGCCAACAAAACCCTTTCCAAATACCGTCACGAACTTCAAACTGCCTTGATAGCAGTATCTGACTGTACAGGACTGAGCAAGATAAACTACAACAAGACCAAGAAGCAGGATCCTGCAGTAAAACCGAGTTCTCCACGATCAGGGGAAATGCGTTCAATCTATTATATTGCTACGTTTTGTATCATTATTTTCGGGGGAGCCTTTCAAGCCTTTCAACGGGAAGGAAACAAGGAAACAAGCCAAGGACAGCTAGAAAGGTAAAATTTTCTTCACAACATAAAAACTTGACCAACAAACTTAGCTAAGGAAAACGATGATGAACAGAACTGCAGAGAATGAACAATAACTAGACTGAGGAACAGGACCATAGTACCGGACTGAAGAACAAGACTGAAGACCATGAGTAACTTCAGGATTGAGGAAGAGGACTAAGGAATGGGACTGAAGACCATGGGTAATTTCAGGACTGATGAACAGGACTAAGGAATGGGACTGAAGACCATGGGTAATTTCAGGACTGAGGAACAGGACTAAGGAGCGGGACTGAAGACCATGGGTAATTTCAGGACTGAGGAACAGGACTTAGGAATAGGATTGAAGACCATGGGTAATTTCAGGACTAAGGAGTGGGACTGAAGACCATGAGTAATTTGAGGACTGAGGAAGAGGACTAAGGAGCGGGACTGAAGACCATGAGTAATTTCAGGACTGAGGAACAGGACTAAGGAATTGGACTGAAGACCATGGTTAATTTCAGGACTGAGGAACAGGACTAAGGAGCGGGACTGAAGACTATGAGTACCTTGAGTAATTTCAGGACTAAGAAACAGGATAAAGGAAAGGGACTGAACACTATGAATAATTTCAGGACTAAGGAATATGAGCAATAACAAGACTCAGGAACAACACCAAGGAATGGAACTTAAGACCATTTCAGGACCAAGGAACAGGAAGAAGGAACGGGACTGAAGACCATGAATAATTTCAGGATTAACGAGCATGAACAATAACAAGACTGACGAACAACACCAAGGAACGGAACTGAGGACCATTTCAGGACTAAGGAACAGGAAAAAGGAACGGGACTGAAGACCATGAGTAATTTCAGGACTAAGGAACAGGATAAAGGAAAGGGACTGAAGACTATGAATATTTCTGGGATTAACTATTATGAACCATAATAACACTAAGGAGCAGGACCAAGGAATGGGATTGAAGATCTGAACAATAACAAGACTGAGGAACAGGACCAAGGAGTGGGACTGAAGGCAACTGATTATGTCAGGATTAAGGGACAGACTATAGAGAAAGACAATGTTTGTACACTGACTAATTTGCAACTTAGGAACATTATTGTGGACTAAGGACCTTGCACTAAAACAGAGAAACAGAACTGAGATTGGCACTAGGAAAAGGGACCCTGGACTGAGATCAAGGACAAATACTAGAAATTAGAAACTAGGAGATAAGTGGAGAGGCAGAGGTCATCGAGGCGGAGGTCCTTGAGGTGGAGGTCTTTGAGGCGGAGGTCCTTGAGGCGGTGGTTCTTGAGGCGGAGTCCTTGTGAGGCGGTGCACTTAGACGGGCAAGAGCTAGTCTCTCTATATTAAAATGGTAATTTCCATGGAAACCGGTTTTGTAGCCTTCATTCCTCCGAAGTTGCGCCAGGTTCGCTTTTCCGACCTGCGCCTTGCCATGCCGACCGTGGGGTAGGCGTGTCATCGCCATTCGTTTTTTCCCCAACTGCTGGCGTTTCTGGGGTAATTGGGGGTAAACAGTCTTTGATGTGCGTCATTGGTGCCTGTTTCAACAATCAACCGATTGTTTTCCTAAAGGGATTATCGAAATCTGAAGCCCGTAAAAATAGCTCTGTTGGTAAGGGCTCCTGTTTCGTGATGCAGGTTGTCGGAGGCAGCAGTTCGATTCCACTTAGGGGAGAATCGTTTTACATCAGCATTTTTTCTTCCAGTGGTTTCCGTGTTGGAAATGGTTTTCAGAACACAAGGAGACGTCTTGATCACTAAATCTTGCTTCGGAATTATTTTAAAATTCGTTTGGTATTGATATTTTTCAATCAAAGTTCCTCAAACCAAGTTCATGTTTACATGAAGATTCAGTCAACCGGTTTGAATCGCGTTGTGCAAATGCTTTTAACCCTTTCAATGGAAACAAAATGCCATTACCACATTTCAAAAGCTTATTCAGAAGTGCATTTCATTCAAAGAAAACAAACAAAAACCCTTTCAAAAGGGTTTTTTAAGAGGGCATTTGAAAGCCAACAAAACCAAATGCGATCCTGAAGTATAAGCTGGCTGGATAGCAGTATCTGACTATGCAGTATGAAACAGGACCATCAAACTTCTAAAAGACGAACAGGACTACTAAACTACCAAAAGACAAACAGTATCCTGCAGTAAACCCGAGTTCCTGACACAGCACCGAATTTCCATGATCAGACGGAGAATGCGTTCATCTTTTTATTGCTACGCTTTTTCACAACGATCGTTTCAGAGGGAAGGAAACAAGGACGCCTAGAAAGCTAAGACTTTTCACGGAACGAAAAAATGGACTAGCCAATAGGCTTAGAAACACGCCGAGGAACAGAACTAAGGAACAGGGCTGAATACCGTGAATAATTTCAGGACTGAGAAACAAGGCTAAGAAATGGGACGTAAGACCGAGTAACTTCAGGACTGAGGAACAGGATAAAGGAGTGGGACTGAAGACCATGACTAATGTCAGGACTGAGGAACAGGACTAAGGAATGGGACTGAAGACCATGAGTAATTTCAGGACTGAGAAACAGGAATTAGGAACAGGACTGAAGACCATGAGCAACTTCAGGACTGAGGAACAGAACTAAGGAATGGGGCTGAAGACAATGAGTAATTTCAGGACTGGGGAACAGGACTAAGGAATGGGACTGAAGACCATGAGTAATTTCAGGACTGGGGAACAGAACTAAGGAATGGGGCTGAAGACAATGAGTAATTTCAGGACTGGGGAACAGGACTAAGGAATGGGACTGAAGACAATGAGTAATTTCAGGACTGAGGAACAGGACTAAGGAATGGGACTGAAGACCATGAGTAATTTCAGGACTGGGGAACAGGACTAAGGAATGGGACTGAACTCCATGAGTAGTTTAAGGACTGAGGAACAGGCCTTAACAATGGGACTGAAGGCCATGAATAATTTCAGGACTGACAAACAGGAATAAGGAACAGGACTGAAGACCATGAGTAATTTCAGGACTGGGGAACAGAACTAAGGAATGGGGCTGAAGACAATGAGTAATTTCCGGACTGAGGAACAGTACTAAGGAATGGGACTGAAGACCATGAGTAATGTCAGGATTGAGGAAGAGGACTAAGGAATGGAACTGAAGACCGTGAGTAATTTCAGGACTAAGGAACAGGATAAGGGAACCGGACTGAAGACGATAAATAATTTCAGGACTAAGGAACAGGAGAAAGGAACCGGACTGAAGACCATGAATAATCTCAGGACTAAGGAACATGAACAATAACAAGTCTGAGGAACAGGACCAAGAAATGGGATAGAAAATCTGAACAATATCAAGACTGACGAACAGGACCAAGGAATGGGACAGGAGACCATCAATGATTTCAGGACTATTAAAGGAACAGACCATAGAGAAAGAGAACTGCTGTACACTAACTAATTTGAAACTTAGGAACATCACTGTGGATTAAAGAACTTGGACTAAAACAGAGCAACAGAACTGTGATTGGCACTAGGACAAGGGACCCTTGACTAGGACCAAGTAAGGCGGAGGTTCTCGTGAGGCGGTGGTCCTCGTGAGGCGTTGGTCTTAGACGGGCAAGAGCTAGTCTCTCTATATTAAAATGGTAAGTGCCATGGCAACCGATTTTGTAACCTTCATTCCTCCGAAGTTGCGCGAGGTTCGCTTTTCCGACCTGCGCCTTGCCCTGCGGACCGTGGGGTAGGCGTGTCATCGCCATTCGTTTTCTACCCAACTGCTGGTGTTTCTAGGGAAATTGGGGGTAAACAGTCTTGAAGTGCGTCATTGGTGCCTGCTGGAACAATCGCTCGATTGTTTTCCTAAAGAGATTATCAAAATCTGCAACCCGTGAAAATAGCTCTGTTGGTAAGGGCTCCTGTTTCGTGATGTAAATTGGCGGAGGCAGGAGATCGATTCCCCTCACGAGAGGATCAGACTTTTTTATTTCTGTGATTTTCATGTTGAAAATGCTTTCCGGAGGACGGGGAGACATCTCGATCACTAAAACTTGCTTCGGAATAATTTTAAAATTCGTTTGGTATTAATATTATTCAATCAAAGTTCCTCAAACAAAGTCCATGTTTACGTGAATATTCAGTCAACCGGCTTGAATCCGGTTGTGCAAATGCTTTCAACCCTTTCAATGGAAACGAAATGCCATTACCAGATTTGAAAAGCTTATTCAGAAGTGCATTTCATTCAAAGAAAACAAACAAAAACCCTTTTAAAAGAGTTTTTGAAGAGCGCATTTGAAAGCCAACAAAACCAAATGCTTATCCTGAAGTATAAGCTGGCTGGATAGCAGTATCTGACTACGCAGTATGAAACAGGACTATCAAACTACTAAAAGACAAACAGGACTACTAAACTACCAAAAGACAAACAGTATCCTGCAGTAAACCCGAGTTCCTGACACAGGACCGAATCGCCATGATCAGACGGAGAATGCGTTCAATCTCTTTTATTGCTACGCTTTTTCACAAGGATCGTTTCAGAGGGAAGGAAACAAGGACGCCAAAAAAGTTAAAACTTTCCACAGAACGAAAAAAATGGACTAGCCAACAGGCTTAGAAACACGCCGAGGAACAGAACTAAGGAAGAGGGCTGAATACCGTGAATAATTTCAGGACTGTGGAACAGGGCTAAGAAATAGGACTGAAGACCATGAGTAATTTCAGGACTGGGGAACAGGACTAAGAAATGGGACTGAAGACCATGGGTAATTTCAGGACTGAGGAACAGGACTAAGGAATGGGACTGAAGACCATGGGTTATTTCAGGACTGAGGAACAGGACTAAGGAGCGGGACTGAAGACCATGAGTAATTTCAGGACTGAGGAACAGGACTAAGAAATGGGACTGAAGACCATGAGTAATTTCAGGACTGGGGAACAGGACTAAGAAATGGGACTGAAGACCATGGGTAATTTCAGGACTGAGGAACAGGACTAAGGAATGGGACTGAAGACCATGGGTTATTTCAGGACTGAGGAACAGGACTAAGGAGCGGGACTGAAGACCATGAATAATTTCAGGACGGGGGAACAGGACTAAGAAATAGGACTGAAGACCATGGGTAATTTCAGGACTTAGGAACAGGACTAAGGAATGGGACTGAAGACCATGGGTAATTTCAGGACTGAGGAAGTGGACTAAGGAGCAGGACTGAAGACCATGAGTAATTTCAGGACTGAGGAACAGGACTAAGGAATGGACTGAAGACCATGGGTAATTTCTGGACTGAGGAAGAGGACTAAGGAGTTGGACTGAAGACCATGAGTAACTTCAGGACTGAGGAACAGGACTAAGGAATGGGGCTGAAGACCATGAGTAACTTGAGTAATTTCAGGATAAAGAAACAGGATAAAGGAAAGGGACTGAACACTATGAATAATTCCGGGATTAAGAAACATGAACCATAACAAGACTGAGGAACAAGACCAAGGAGTGGGACTGAAGGCAACTGATTATGTCAGGATTAAGGGACAGACTACAGAGAAAGGCAATGGCTGTACACTGACTAATTTGAAACTTAGGAACATTATTGTGGACTAAGGACCCTGCACTAAAACAGAGGAACAGAACTGAGATAGGCACTAGGAAAAGGGACCCTGGACTGGGATCAAGGACAAATACTAATAATTAGAAACTAGGAACTAAGTGCAGAGGCAGAGGTCATTGAGGCGGAGGTCCTTGAAGCGGAGGTTGTTGAGGCGGAGGTTGTTGAGGCGGAGGTTCTTATGAGGCGCTGGTCCTCACGAGGCAGTGCTCTTAGACGGGCAAGAGCTAGTCTCTATATTAAAATGGTATTTTCCATCGAAACTGATTTTGTAACCTTCATTCCTCCGAAGTTGCGCGAGGTTCGCTTTTCCGACCTGCGCCTTGCCCTGCCGACCATGGGGTAGGCGTGTCATCGCCATTCGTTTTTTCCCCACCTGCTGATGTTTCTGGGGTAATTGGTGGTGAGCAGTCTTTGATGTGCGTCATTGGTGCCTGTTTGCACAGTCAACCGATTGTTTTCCTAAAGGGATTATCGAAATCTGAAACCCGAAAAATAACTCTGTTGGTAAGGGCTCCTGTTTCGTGATGCAGGTTGTCGGAGGCAGGAGTTCGATTCCACTTAGGGGAGAATCGTTTTCCATCAGCATTTTTTCTTTCAGTTGTTTCCGTGGTGGAAATGCTTTTCGGAGCACAAGGAGACGTCTGGATCACTAAATCTTGCTTCGGAATTATTTTAAAATTCGTTTCGTATTAATATTTTTCAACCAAAGTTCATCAAACAAAGTCCATGTTTACATGAATATTCAGTCAACAACCGGTTTGAATTGCTATGTGAAAATGCTTTCAACCCTTTCAATGGAAACAAAATGCCATTACCAGATTTCAAAAGTGCATTTCATTCAAAGAAAACAAACAAAAACCCTTTTAAAAGAGTGCATTTGAAATAATTTCCAAATGTCATCACGACGTTTAAGCTGCCTTGATAGCAGTATCTGACTATACAGGACTGAGCAAGATAACTGCAACAAGACCAAGAAGCAGGATCCTGCAGTAAAGGAACAGATCTGCAGAGAATGAACAATAACAAGACTGAGGAACAGGACCATAGTACGGGATTGAAGACCACGAATAATTTCCGGACTAAGGAGCATGAACAATAACATGACTGGGGAACAGGACCAAGGAACGGGACTGAAGACTATGAACAATTTCAGGACTAAGGAACATGAGCAATAATAAGACTGACAAACGGGATCAAGGAACAGGACTGACGCACATGAATAATTTCAGGACTAGGGAACATGAACAATAACCCGACTGAGGAACAAGACAAAGGAATGGAACTGAAGACCATTTCAGGACTAAGAAACAGGATAAAGGAACGGGACTGAAGTGCGTGAACAATTTCAGAACTAAGGAACATGAGCAATAATAAGACTGACAAACGGGACCAAGGAACGGGACTGAAGAACATGAATAATTTCAGGACTAAGGAGCATGAACATAAACAAGACTGAGGAACAAGACAGACGAATGGAAGTGAAGATCATTTCAGCACTAAGGAACAGGATAAAGGAACGGGACTAAAGACCATGAGTAATTTCAGAACTAAGGAACACGATAAAGGAACGAGACTGAAGACCATGAATAATTTCAGGACTAAGGAGCATGAACAATAACAAGACTGAAAAATAACACCAAGGAATGGAATTGAAGACCATTTCAGGACTAAGGAACAGGAAAAAGGAACGGGACTGAAGATCATAAGTAATTTCAGGACTAAGAAACAGGATAAAGGAAAGGGACTAAAAGACTATGAATAACTTCAGGATTAAGAAACATGAACAATAACAAGACCAAGGAACAGGACCAAGGAACGGGATTGGAGATCTGAACAATAACAAGACTGAGGAACAGGACAAAGGAGTGGGACTGAAGACGATTGATTATGTCAGGACTAAGGGACAGACTATAGAGAAAGACAACTGCTGTACACTGTCTAATTCGAAACTTAGAAACATCATTTTGGACTAAGGACCTTACACTAAAACAGTGGAACAGAACTGGGATTGGCACTAGGAAAGGGACCCTGGACTAGGATCAAGGACAAATACTAAAGATTAGAAACTAGGAGGTAAGTGGACAGGCAGAGGTCCTTGAGGCGGAGGTCCTTGAGGCGGAGGTCTTTCAGGCGGTGGTTCTTGAGGCGGAGTCCTTGTGAGGCGGTGCTCTTAGACGGGCAAGGGCTAGTCTCTATTACTAATATGCTTAAATGCAAATCAGGTTGACCCGTTGTTATGGCCCATTGTTCGATTATGCGCTTTTTTCTTTAATCGATCCCGTTTCTGGCCGGACGCTGTTTAAAGATTTTGCTAAGCGTTTTGAAACTTATAAGTTGGTTAAAATTGCAATTTTCTCTCGGCTGAAAAAAGTTTTGATTTTGATGGCGGCCATCTATTATGTTCCTTTCACCACACGTACATTGAATCTTTTGCGTGCAACTCTCAGGGGTTTATTCAATGACTTGCGGCTTTAAAAGCTTGGATTCCATACAAAATCTTAACTGTCGTACGACTATCGCACAATCGTGAGACGTGAGAATTTCTTTTCGCGAGATTATCGCACGACCATAAATACAAATTGTGACATTTTTTTTCGTAGCAGAGCGTTCACGATTACATTACAACGATTAAGTTGTGAGGCAGTCTTTCGTGCAAGATATTTTGAGATATGAAAATGAAACACGCTTTCCAGACAATGGATACCTTTCCCAACGGTATATTCATTGGAAGCGTGCGATTGTGTCTTATCTCTCAACTTCACGCTTAAATGCAATACTACAGTACTGTATTCAACAAAAAAGGCGATTCCCATTCAAGCAATGTAAAAGCTTTTTATGTCAACAAAAGTCCCAAGACGAAGAATTGTAAGAGTTAAGAATAAAATTTGAAAGAACATGAGAGTTTCTGGTTATTTTTCAAGGATTTTCTACCACTGAATAAATGATTCGAGGTAAATTGGACATTTCTGAGTGGCTTTGGGTGCTTTTCATCAAGTTATGGTTCGTTTTGAGTGCTTTTGGCTGGTTTTGGGCGATTTTGGGTTGTTTCGCGTTTTTGGTAAGTGCGTTTTTACGTTTTCAGGGGTCAATGGACGTCAAAGGACACTAGGAGACTGTAGGCCTAATTCATTTTGCAATTTACTCATATTCTTTCCGTTTTCAAGAAGAGTTCTTGCTTTGATTATTTCCATAAATCGCAAGGCTAAACTTTGTGTTTACTGTTTCAGTGCATTTGAAACACTATTAAGAGGTAAGATGCCATAAATTTTTCGGGTTTCAAGTCGAATGCTCCTTTGAAATTCAGAGCACAAACACACAAAATGAAAGTCGTCCCGATATAGTGAGATATTTATAGCTCATGAAGGACATTTAAAGTCTGCGATGAGAAAGGGATAGGATTTCGAATTTACGCAGCAGTAACGCTACTAATTTTGCGTCTTAAGTTGACAAAAGCGTTGGCAATATTCTCAGTAGATCTGGAACTTTGGTGGCAAAAAATTTCATTAAGCATTTACCATACCGTCGAACTGTTAGACTTTTATTTAGGCTGTTAATGATAGGATTTTCGAGTGCAGATAGGGTATAGAAACGTTGCATTAGAATTCAAGTGAATGGAACACAGTCAGAGACACCCTTAACCTCCGTGACTCACTGGCTGACATTCAGCTTTCATATTATAATGATGATGATGATGATCATCATCATCATCATGATGACGATGATGATGATGATAACATGAAGATAATGATGATTGTGATGATGATGATGATTATTATTATTATCATTATTATTATTATTATGATTTTGAAGGCATGATGATGATGATGATAATGATGATGATGATGATGATGATGATTGGATGATGATGATGATGATTATGATGATGATGATTAATATGATGATGGTAATGATGATGAGGATGAGGATGATTCTAATGGTGATCATAATGTTACGGTGATGATAACTATGATGATGATGATGATGATAATAATGCCTTTTTTGACCACAGTTTAATACCCTTTTATCAATTCACTTATCTGTTTAGCAATAGACTACCTTTTTACCTTGACACCCGCAATGCGGGTGAATATTAGTACCAGTTTAGCCTTGGAAAGACAAGATACCACTCAGCTGCCTTTTAACTTGCTGCCTTTTAACTTGCAGCCTTCTGAACTTTCGCTAGAGTCCGGGAGGTTAGCTCCCCATGGCACCCACAACCTCCCGGACTCTAGCGAAAGTTCAGAAGGCTGCAAGTTAAAAGGCAACAAGTTAAAAGGCAGCTGAGTGGTATCTTGTCTTTCAAACTAAACTAATATTCACCGCATCATGTGTCAAAATAAATTATATTTAAAATTCATGTTTTGATTTGTTTAACACACAAAGCGCTGGTTTCTTCAGAATGACTAAAAAGAAGAAAGTAAAAGTATGTTACATGATATTACTTGAAGTTATTACTGCACAAATGTTTTCTGTTTTGAATTTTCTTCGATTTATGCTTGAAACTTCTTGCAGTGCCCTTGATTTGATAGAACACCCATATATTGTCACGACATGCTGTCAGTAAACCTTTTTATTTTGAGTTAGGAATTAAGGCGAATGACACAGTTTCGGTAGGTAAGTTCTTTGGACCTCGAGACGCCCAAGCCCAGACTTCAAGACCCCAGGCCCCGACCCTAGGACCCCATAAAAATACTGAGATACTGAAGATATATAAAAAATAATAGCAAAAGCTTTGATATTCTGTTGCTATCCAATTCCTAGAATTATAAGTTCATAATAATTATATAATTTGGATATAAAATCCTGGTCTTTCTAACATTCTGATAATGACACACAAAAAACAGAGCAATTTTAGAACCCAAAATCCAGCATAAGAAGCAATTTAAAAATCGAAGGCCAAAAAAGAATTCGAAAGTAATTCGAAGCAACATCGATATAGCAGCTATTAGATTCACTACATAGGTCCCACTACTCCACTCGATTTTGTTGTTGTTCTTTCCTACAATCGCTCAGTCTGTTGGAGTGAATCAAAATAAGGGGAGCGTAAACTAGAGACTCGTGTCGTGAGTCTATAGCTAGACTTATGACATTCCTCCCACTCTTTTAGAAATAGCTTCTAACCACTACATACAACGGCATAATGCTGTTTACTCAGATTAGGGCAAGCATTTTTCTTTGTACTACTAACGTTTTTTGCATGCTACACATCGAAAGTGTTTCTCGATATTATTCAGATTTATTTCATTGCAGCTGTTTCAAGAATAAAAATAAAACTTTTTCCCATACAAGCAATTTCGTATATACATGAACATGTGTTTTTGCCAAACGCATCGTCTCAATTTCTTTTCACTACCAAAATTGTGTAAATAGGATTGCTTCTATGATGTTTCTTCAGTATGGCTGTATTTTCAATTAAAAAATTGCCTTAATTTTTAGTTTTGATTCAAAAATTGATTTATCTTCATGTTGTTGTGTCATAATTCAGACTCGAGCAAGAATATAGGGTACAGTATTTCACGTAAATAATTACGTAAACAAAAATCGTTGTCATGAACTTTAAATTCTAGGAATTCGATTGCAATACACAATCAAACATTCGCCATTGTTTTCTAATATTTATTTTCAATATTTGAGTATTTTTGGTTGGGGTCAGGGTCTTAGGTCTTCAGGTCTGGGGTCTTGAGGTCCAGCGATGAGAACCTGCCCTGTCGGCGTTTCGGTAAAGGGTCAAGCTTAACTAAGCCAAGATCACCTTAAATTTCTTAGCACGTAGTCATCCTTTTCTTGAAAACAGCTAACCTAATGTGAGAGCTATTTGCCTTTGGAATGAAAATGGAAATTGACGCTAGTTTTCTGACTTTTAGTTACGATGATCAGCTAAGGAAAATAAATGGATATCAAGACCTTTAATAAGTCATGCGTTGATCACAACTGCTCTTCAGAGCAAGGTCACAAACACTGTACTTTATGCGGTAAATCATTCAAAAATGCCTACAAAGACTGTACTTTACGCGGTAAATCATTCAAAAATGCCTACAAACACTGTACTTTATGCGGTAAATCATTCAAAAATGCCTACAAACACTGTACTTTATGCGGTAAATCATTCAAAAATGCCTACAAACACTGTACTTTATGCGGTCAATCATTCAAAAATGCCTACAAACACTGTACTTTATGCGGTAAAGCATTCAAAAATGCCTACAAACACTGTACTTTATGCGGTAAATCATTCAAAAATGCCTACAAACACTGTACTTTATGCGGCAAATCATTCAAAAATGCCTACAAACACTGTACGTTATGCGGTAAATCATTCAAAAAAGCCTACAACAACGCAGGCATATAAAAGAAGCTCATCTTAGCAGAAGTGTTCATCATGGAGATAACGTCATTTATCCCTGCAAAATTGCACATGGGACAGAGCCTGATAAGCGAACATCTAGAGCTCATTTCCACTGTCCAATTTGCAAAACAACGGTATTCAATCGACAACCATTCATAGCACATTCAGAAAATCCGAAGAAAAAAATTTCAGAACCGAAAACTGAAATAAAGAGTAATTTGGAAATGGAAGGTTTAAATAAAGAATCTACGGAAGGGATTAACAAAGGTGATAGTGTCAAGCTCAGTTCATGTCGCACAGACGCAAGCAAAAACATTGAGTGTCTTGTTTGTGGTAAGAAAATGCACAATGAAAGCCTTCCAATGCATATCAGAGATATACACAAACATAACACAAGTCGAATCGCGATCTGCGTGGACATGGAAAGAGGCATTTTTATTGTGAGGAAAAACCTACTACGTGGGGTAGCATACCCAGTTCATGTCAAAAAAGTTGTGGCTAGATGTTCAACAGTTTCATGCGAGAGCGACACTTGTATGGTGGTGATGAACATAGCGTGGAGAAGTGGTTTAAAAGCAACAGATGATGGAGACAAACACCACTATGGGAAGTATGGCCGGGTTGCTGTTACTGCTGATATGGAAATGGGCAATCTCGATTGTCGCTGCTGCAGACGGAATAGATCTTGTCCACATAAAAGTGTTTGCTTATGGTATTTACGTCAGTACGGCTTGATTGATAAATTTTACAAGATTGAATTAGAAAATAAAGTTCCAACCTCTGAATTTCAAGAAGTATATAACCTAGATGAGCCTCAGCAGGACATGGTTAACGACACTAGTAATAATAAGATAGTTAACCCCCCCCCCTCTGACGAAAATAATATCAAAAGAATGTGCCAGTACCTTTACGCTATGAAAAAAGTACCAGCAAACTTACCTGCCACTAGAAAAGCAGTCATAAAGAAGAAATATGTGCCTACTGAGACTCAGTGCCATTATTGCAACTGTGACCTTAGTGCACCGATCTTAAGAACAAAGAAGGCAACCATCCTTTGCCTTGATGGTGTTTTTGACAAAGTTGAGACCTACTGTAAGCAATGTCCAAAATGTGAAATGTTTTACAGGTATGAGGAACACAATGACTTTATTCATAACTTTGATGACTCCTTCATGCTGGCAACAGAACTATGTCTATTTATAAGAGATCGTCTTGGCCAGCATATTCCTATTGGAAGTTTCCTTTGCTCCTTGGAGAGAAGGCTAGAGTGAAAGATAAACCACCAGAGAACACTGAATGCCTACATGCATTTTGATGCACTTACAGATCATCAACACAGCTTTAACTGCGTTATCTGCGGATACAATCCATCAATTCTTATAATGGACATTAACCGAAAAGTCTGCTTTAAGTGCCCTACTGACGACCTACAGCTTCCTGACAATTATGATCAAGAACAATCTGATCTTGTAGAAGCTGACAAATTCTGGGACTCTGTGGAAAAAGCAACGATCTTGCGACGTTTTCCAGACAGAACTGTGCGCGATTACGAAGTGAATCCTAATCTCATTAAATGGGCTCCGTTTGTCGGTACAAACAGTCGCCGAAGAGACCTGCTGTATAACACAGAAGACAGGAAAGTAAAGAAAGATACAGGAGAAATGGAGGAAGACTGCAGGGAAATGACAGAAAAGTGACTCTACGAGCTTCTGCACCACACTTCACTCCACGAACTGAAAGCGCATCCAAAGAGCATCGGCTTGAAAGCGAAAGGTACCAAATTAGACATTATTCAGCAAATCAAGCAAAACTTAAGTAAAGATTTCTCAAAGTTCAGTAAAGTTTTTTCGAAAATGTGGGGCCACAGCGGTGGCTGGTTATCTGCTTCTTGTTAGCACGGTGTTTTTTATGCATTCAAGTTCATTCTACGATCTGAGAGCACTCGCGATTTCATTGACGTCATCTTGTCCATGAAGTATCAGCCAAACGTGATAATTGTCGATATGGCACATATGGTAGCATCCCAGGGTGAAAAGAGAATGAAAGGTATGTTTGCACCCTTTGGAGGTCGAGTTATTGAACCAACGAAAGAAAACATTGAAAAGGCAAAGACAGGCGATCTACATGTTTCCTTTCCCTGGCTTTGTGGTCTTACACAAGAGATTTTAGTCACCCTATAACGAAAAGTGACGGCCATCTATGCTTTTTTGACAGGTTTCACGAAACAAACTGTAAAAGGGAGGAAGATATTTTGCGTAGAGTAACATTGGTGGGGGAATTGCAATGCAATACGAATACTCAGTTATGAGAGCAGCTCTATTCGAAATTTGGTTACGAAACACGATTTATAAATCAGATGAAATCACATTTTCCTGTTTCGATCGAACGTAAACTTGTTTAACGAACGTATTAATAAGAAGACCACCACAAACTTACGGAGGCAGTTTAAGCACGAAGTGACAATAAATGGACAAGGACAAGTTCTTTTGAGCAGAGCAACAGCTCATAAAGATTCCAATTCAAATGTAAATCGAAACAGAAGTACGGAAACGTCAGAGGAATTGCACGCAAAGAGCAAAGAAACACTAAACTCTAAAGATTTCGAAATACGCAATGGCACAAAAGACAACCCATTACAAGTAAACGACAACGATAAGAAATATTCTGGAGAAAATAATGTTTGGGTCAAAGAGTTATCTTTGACCACAAGAAACAAGATCACTATTCTTCAAGGAGGATGGGTAGATGACATTGTCATCAACACTGCATCTAGGCTGATGAGATCAATGTCTACAGAAGTTAATGGCTTGCAGGACGTTATCCTTGCCGAAAAACACGGCTTCTTAAATCCTGATGGCAGTGAACGCTTTGTGCAAATAATCAACATTAACAGAAATCACTGGATAACCATTTCTAATGTATTTGGGATTGTAAATACAATTACTGTATACGATAGTTTCCATGTACTTAATGTACGGAAAAGTTCCACTTCCACCAAGGCACACAACAGCGCAAGTATCAATGACCGTCCAGAAAAGAAAAGAGCTCGAGAAATAGATGACGACACAGAGATACGATATCCGCTGAGATTAGAGGAAGCTGCTTGTCAACTATCCAAGTCAAAAAAGATCTTCATTGCAACGTCGCCAATTTCAGCCAACAACGGGGTGAAAATGACTGTGGTCTCTTTGCGATAGCATTCGCTGCGCGAATCACCGTGGAAGAAATCCCATTGAAATGACTGTTGTCCAGTCAAATCTAAGACAACAGCTTGTCCACGCTTTCGAAGACATCAACATTGCTAGATATATCGACAAGGTCACAGTACCATCAACCACGCCTAGCAATAGAAACGTTTACAAATGGAAATGTAAGGTATCTGCCATTGTATGCCAGATGATGGTCTTCTGATGACAAACTATAGGAACTGTAACGAATGGTATCATGCTAGATTTGAAAGTGGAAATTTTTCAGACGAAACCTGGTGCTGTCGCAATTGCAGTGAAAAGAAAAACAGCACTGCTGAAATGAATGCTATTGCCAATATCAGAAACAGTTATGAATTGAGGACAGAGTTATGTGGCATGTATGACGTTGTCAGGTCCCTTGTATTACGGTATCATTTACCAGAAGGAGGAGGACGTATTTTTTCTATGACGGACAAAGACTACCAACATTGTTTGATGCATCTTGAAAGAAGGAACACAGAAAGAATGGAAGTGACACACTATTGGGCTGCTTTGCAAGATTTCGTCATAATACTGTTTCCTGAAGCAATACGATATTTTGGAAACGTTGATACATGAAATGGCACATGCTGTCCAATTTTTGCACAAAATGGCTGGCCAAGATCACGGAAAAGAATTGAAGAAAGTGCTCGTTATATTGCAAGGACGGTGAAAGAAACTCAAGGTTTGCTGGGAAAAGACTATCAGGACATCAACACAGATTAAAATAACATACAAATGGCAAGAAAATTAACATAATATCAGAGCAACTTTTTAGTGTATTCTTCGTTTAATATTATAGAGGCCTAAACCCTAAATCCCTATTTGTAAGATAGAATTATAACCCCGATTTTGGTGTTCTTGTCGTTTTGAAATCCTACAGGCCGGTATTTGTAAGATAGAATTAGAACCCCGTTTTTGGTGTTCTTGTCGTTTTGAAAAAAAGGCCCGTATTTGTAAGAAGAAATTAGAACCCCGTCTTTGGTGTTCTTGTCGTTTTGAAAAGAAGGCCCGTATTTGTAAGATAGAATTAGAACCCCGTTTTTGGTGTCAACGTCGTTTAAATCATAGACAGGCACGTAATTGTAAGGCTTGTTATTGTCAGGGCTTGTTATTGTATAGGAACTCCGTGGATTATGAAACTCTGATACTCTTTACGCTGATTACTTTCATACTTTGTTGTCTTTTTTACAAACTTAAAATCAAGTTTTAATTTTCATTTTAATCTTATACTACAAACTTAAAATTTTGTTTTAATTTCGCTGTTATTTTCATCATTATGATAGAAAACAATTGAAACACGATATGAGTTATTTATTATTTGAAAGAATCCATTGCTCATTCGGCGCCCGCTTTGAAAGCCCGTATTTGTCAGAAAAGCCCGTAATTGTCAGGCCCGTATTTGTCAGGTAACGTTACTGATGCCGCTCGATGCTTGGCATGTAGGTATACGTACAGCTGCCTGTAAGTGTACAACACAAGAATAGTGCCTAGGTATACCGAAAACAACGAACATGTCGATATATAATAATTTGAATGTTTTGGTTTGCTTGCTGAAGGAAAGAACAACCAGAAAAAGTTCTTAACTGTTTATGAAAGGTTGCCTTATCGATGGATAGTAGTTATAATTAATGTTACCACTTGTAATTCTTATTCAGGCAGGCAATCGATGCAGTCCGGTACTAAACTGAAATTGAATGAATGTCAAGGATCAGAGATCCAGATTCACACATGATATAGCCTTTTATTGTTCCTGGTTGAGTTGACCAAACTCATTTCTTAGGCCTGGTAAAGTGGTGGGCTTTTGCCCTAAAAATGCAATTTCAATGACATTTGACTTGCAAAGCAATAGAAAAATGAAATCACATTACTACGTAGGTGGACTTTACTTGAATGGCTTAAAACCTGAGGAAATATGGTAATAACCATGGTTAAAACATAAATTAGGAACAGGGATAATGCCTGATCCATGCCATAACAGTCATAGCCCTCCAAATATAAACCCATCAGACAGTCATGCTATGCCAATGGTTTTGTATTGCTGTGAAAGTCAATAGGGCTATGAACTCCATGATTAACACTGCATTTTTGAGGAATATATTATATGTAATGTGTACATAGTTTAATCATGTATCTAGCAACTAAACCTTCCTCAGTCAAATGTCATATTAACTGACAATTTTCCTCGAAAATACCAGACCTTCCTCAAAAATGACATAGGCAAGCAAAACCTTCCTCCGGCTGGCAGCCGTGGAACCGTGGCTTTTTCTGGACTCTGGATGATAACATCATCTCTTTCACGCCAATCCTTTCTCTGACCCATGTATTCGTTTTTCTCTCTGTTTAGCTTGTTCTGTCAACCCTCCTCCACCTCCACACCCACATCTTAAAGGATTGTAACATTTTCATCATTTTTTTCAATCTCCTTATCTCTGCGCCGTGGAGCAATCTTCTCCATACCAAACTCTTGACTATACCTTATGCTCCGACTGATGTCTGCCGACTTCCAAATTGCTGTAAGCTGTATTGCTGAATTTCGAGCAATAGCAATTCTTCATCTAATCTCGTGGGAGCTCTCACCATCTTCCTTTATTATCATCCTAGAGACATGAAATATTCAACTACCTATAATTCTGCACTATTAACACTGATAGATTGCTCATCGTGCCTATTTAGTACCATTGCTCGGGTCTTATTAGCATTAATTTTGAGGCCAAATCTCAGACTCTCGCGTTGAATTCTTAAGATTGCTTCTCTAACTCTGCTTTAGAAGCTCCCTGTGAGTGTTGTGTCATCTGCATATCTAATTTTCCGTGTACATTGGCCACCAACTATACACCCTTGCCTGCTCTTTGTCCTTTCTGCCACAGTGCGCATTATTGCCTCCCGACACACGTTGAATGTCGTTTTGTGACAACAAGGTCCAATTTGAAACTGTTTGTATGACGATTGTGAACTCGAATTACACGTTCTGCTTCATCATAACGTTTCTTTATCATCCAGACTGAAGGATAAGGTGCGCCAAATTCAAGGAGGGTACCTCAGATTATATTGTGGACTACATTGTCAATTGCTTCTTAAGTAGTCTACAAACATGAAACATAACTGAGAATCTTGTTTCTTTTGTGATTTATCTATGATATTTCTGATTGTCAAATGCATGGCTGATACTTTTGCTAACCTTTTCATTTCAGATAAAGTCTAGTCCTTAGGCCATTCACCTGCTACCCATATTTCATCTATGATCATCCTCATGATTCTATCGATTATTAATATTAAGACTTCCACTGTAATTCCATCCAGCTTTATTGCTTTCGATCTTATTCAAAGCTTTCCTGACTTCACTGACATGTACATCTGGCTTTTACTCTGTCGGATAGCTCCTCGTCAACCTTGGTCCGTCATCATAACCAGGCCTGCTGAGCAGCTGCTTTCCATATTTAAAACCATCGTTACTCAATTGCTTCTTTCTAATAAACGAGAAAAGGGTGGCACCATAGTCATCTATTACTCTGATACCAGGCTTAGCTACTTAGCTGTTTGACACAGATTTCCTTCGTGAGTTTGCATGTCGCTCTTATGCTAGCTTCGTGGTAGACATTTTCTGCATCAAAAGCCTTATCTCTGAACAAAACTTTTTATGCTATGCGACATGGCTTTTATAAACAATTCAAACTCTCTGAAATGGTAAAGATAAGAGTAAATTCGTTTGGTTTAATACATTCATGGTAAGATGAGATGTTAGCTGAGGAGGTAACGAAGTTCCCATAATTGTATAACAAATCTGATAAAGAGTAGGTATAAAGAGAAAGACAGAAAAGTGAATTCTTGGAAAGCTATCGATGATTTCTTAGGATACGAAGAACGTATAGATTCTTAACTTTATTACTTTTTCTTTCAATTTTTTTGTTCAGTTTCAATCATATAGCTACATAGTAGAACGAAACTCTGAGAAGGAACTAGAAGGCAGAATCTTTTTTTTCACATTTGGAAATTTGTAAGTCAAATTGAAAAAGTTTTCAGCAGAACAAGAAAACAGAAATTTTGAAATTTCTTACGTAACTAACTACCTTACTTGCTGATGGGTTCATGAAAAACCTCAAATCGAGTTAGCGACCCATGCGTCTATCCGATGCGGCTCTAAACTACTTAATTGGTTTTAAATGCAAAAACAACTGTCTGAGCACAACAGTATTTAATAAAACAGTGTAAACAAATATCCTTTGTATACGCCATTAAATTGATTAAATTTATTTCAACAGAAGAAGCCCCAAAGGTTTGAAATTTTGAAGAAAATGTACAGCCGAAAGAGAAACAACCTTGAAAATGTTTCAGCATCTGGTGCTGGTGTGGAGAGATGTAGCAGGGCCGCAAAAAGAGGCCTTCGCTCGAACCGACCTGCCACGATCGTCGAGGACAGGAAGCCCCAATCACCCGCCAGAAGAGACAGGTCGATTGGAAGGCGATGGCATGCCTACCAATCGGTCTGCGACTAAGGAAGCAGTTCTTTCTGCGCAGCTTGCACGGCAATGGAGGAATGACGATCAACCGAAATCGTAAAAAGTTCGATGGCTAGTATAAAGAGACAAGCATGGTAAATAGCCCACTACATTAAACATATTAATCCTCCATCGTAGTGATTATTTACCAAAATACGCAAAAAGTGCCACAACCGTAGTGATTATCCACCACATTAGTGATTATTGATGCGCTAGCGGGTTACGAGAGTCGCACAGTTACAGCTATAAGTTTTGAACAAAGTGTTCTGAGTTATAAATCGCATAAAAATTTGTTATAGAATTTTTGTATCAGTCTTTTTAAATATTTTTTAGCTCAATTTCTTATTTCTAGCTTCAGAAGGAGACCAATCCTCTCATGCCCAGTGTACTAGTAGTTCTAAGATGTGAAAAATTAGTTTTGGGACTACAGTTCACATCCGCTATCTCGAACTCTCAAGGGAAAGTGGAATTTGTTCGAGATAGCAAATGTTCGAAATAACGGATGCCCCATATTAATATAAAAAATTATAGTTTTTAACTCGGAAAAGGAGCCCCTATTAACATGCAGAGTTACTGATCCCAAATTTCATCAAACAAGTCTGGTATTTTTCACATAGGGATCAAAGCTCATCTGCTTTTATCCCTATTATTGGTGAAATTGAGATAATGGCGATGCAGCACATCTCGAAAGAGAACAGCTTCATGTATTGTATACATACATGGGCATCATATCACTTAGCTGCTGCCATTCCTGCTCCACTAGGCGAACTTAACATATTTTCAGCCTGTCTCTTCATTCAGTTCGGCAGAAAATTTGGCAAAGTTCGAGATAAAGAGCAGGTTTCCTCCATGGGAAATCGAAAATTGTTCGAGATAGCGAATGCTTGAGATAGCGAATGTTCGAGATAACGCGGTTCGAGATAGCGGATGATTTTTCTATACAAACCCTTATACCAAAACAAAGGGAAATGGAAAATCGGTCGAGATAGAACAATCCAAAAGTAAAAGAGCTGTATAAATGAAGTAAAACGCCTTTTCACATCACCGGCAAGATAAACTTGTGAATTTGAACATAAATTTTCTCGAAATTAATTTTGTGTAAACACGCTAGCAAATCTATAATCACTACTGTGGTGGATAATCTCTACTGTGGTGGTACTTTTTGCGTACTGTGGGGCTAGTTCCTGCGTACTGGGATGGATAATCAATACTGTGGTGGGTTATTAGGCTTGATGTGGTGGGTTACTATGGTTGTTACCAAACGGACAGGAAAATGTTCCCGTGGAAAAATGCGAAAAATGGGATGAGCAAAGCGCGCATGCTCACGTGATTATTTTCGCGTTCCCGTTCCTGTTTCCAGCCACTAACCCAAGCAGCATACCAGGAAGGTAGAAGTACAACTGAGCAAGTATTCAGCTTTAAGATCTTAGCAGAAAAAGCCATCACATCAGATGATTACAACCTTGTCCTGCTACTACTTGATATGTCAAAAGCATTTGACACAGTCAGACGAAAAGAGCTGTTTGACATACTAAATGAAACCCTAGAAGAAGATGAATTGCACATGATGAAGATACTGGTGGAAGGTGTTAATTTACAAGTCAAGTTAGGAAACACAGTGGGAGAGAAAATAGAAACAAATATTGGTGTGCCACAGGGTGATTGTCTCAGTCCCATACTATTCATAATATATCTAGCTGAGGCATTGAAAGGATTGAATGACATCATTGAAAAAAATCCCTTGCAAGATCATACCTATGCAATTCAATTGAAAAATCATGAAATAAACATCAATCAACAATATGCTGATGACATTGGATGGGCACTAACAAACACACAGAAATCAGAGTCCATCAAGAAAGAAGCAAAATCACACCTTAAGAAGAAAAATCTCAAAGTAAATGAGGAAAAAACAGAGATGCATGTTATTGAAAGAAATGGATCAGAAGAGTGGAAAACATGCAAGTATCTAGGCAGCCTGATGGATACAGAAAAAGACATCAAAGGAAGAAAAGGCCTGGCACTCAACACTTTCAGACAACTAGAACAGGCCTTCACAAGCAAGAAAGTGACTCTACAAACGAAAATAAGACTATTATGCAGTCATGTAGAGAGCATTTTTCTCTACAATAGTGAACTCTGGACAGTTACAAAGAGTATGAATGATGAAATTGATGTATTCCAGAGAAATCTCCTGAGAAAGATTCTCAATATCAGATGGCCTGACAAAATATCAAACAATGAATTGTACGAAAAGACCAAAATAGTCAAATGGAGTGAGAAAATTAGAGAAAGAAGATTAAAGTGGTATGGTCATTTAATGAGATTGCCAGAAGAAACACCAGCAAAACAAGCGTTAAGAGAAGCAAGAAGAAAAGTCAAGAAACCAAAGGGAGGCCAGGTCCAAAACGCGGAACCCGCGGAATCCGCGGAACCCGCGGAATTTATTTTCCGTGAAATCGAGTTCCGCGTTTTGTCCCCACGGTATAGGGCGAAAAACCAAAACGCGGAACTCGCGGAACTACTTCTGAAATTGTTTTAAATGGGGTATTTAGCTACGGAAAACATTTTACTAGGACTCTTTACTGTTTTATTCCACTTTAATTTTTCTTTCTTAGCATTCTCTTACTCAAAATGCAATCATCATTGACATTAGAAAAATGGGCCTAAGTCATGACTAGGCCGTCATACTAACAGCGCCTTCAAATATGATTTCGGCTTTTTTATAATGAAAATTATGCGATAATCTTAATTGCAGAGAAATAAAAGAGCAGTTTTCCCAGTCGTAAATCCTGTACAAAGTGGTTTTTGGTTGAATTTGCAAGTTCCGCGAAATCGAGTTCCGCGTTTTGTCCCCACGGTATAGGGCGAAAAACCAAAACGCGGAACTCGCGGAACTACTTCTGAAATTGTTTTAAATGGGGTATTTAGCTACGGAAAACATTTTACTAGGACTCTTTACTGTTTTATTCCACTTTAATTTTTCTTTCTTAGCATTCTCTTACTCAAAATGCAATCATCATTGACATTAGAAAAATGGGCCTAAGTCATGACTAGGCCGTCATACTAACAGCGCCTTCAAATATGATTTCGGCTTTTTTATAATGAAAATTATGCGATAATTTTAATTGCAGAGAAATAAAAGAGCAGTTTTCCCAGTCGTAAATCCTGTACAAAGTGGTTTTTGGTTGGAATTTGCAAGTTCCGCGAAATCGAGTTCCGGGTTTTGTCCCCACGGTATAGGGCGAAAAACCAAAACGCGGAACTCGCGGAACTACTTCTGAAATTGTTCCCAAAGGGAGGCCAGAAATTAACATGGCTGAAGTTAATAGATAAAGACATCCAAAAAGTAGCGGTAAAGGCAGTAAATAGTAGTGTAGGTGGTGGAATTAGAACAGCAACACATGAAGAAATGACTATAAACAGACAGACATGGCAGTATTTAGTTCGCTGCATTATGTCAAAATGACGTAAAATAGGGGTACTTCGGGGGGGTCCCAATACCGCAATACCGGGCCAAAAAATCGCCGAATCCCGAATATCGCACGAAAAAATTGCAAAATACCGCAAATTGCTGAAAACTAAAATATCAGTATTGTTAATGTGATTATGACACAGAACACCAGTGTATAAGAATTTGAATCCATCTTTAATACATTTGTCCTAGTTCTCCCTCCAGATCCGTAGTTAGGTCATGTTAAGCTGGACTAGCGAGCAAAGCGAGCGAAATTTGGGGATCTGTGGGGTTAGCCACCAGAAAAATTTTTGGGACCACGCCCTCTAGAATGCCGGAAAACGCCCTTTAGTGTGCCGGGAATTGCCCTATTTTGGATAAAATGAAAGAATATCCTCGTTTTGGCAGAGATGAAACAGTCAATGAGGAGGAAAGAACTTAATAAGAGCGTAATTATAAACTCAAGAACCCAGGGTAAAGCTCAAGACAACATTGAGAGCTTTGAAAATTTTAGAAAATTTTGATTAAGCACTGGTCCCGTGTATTGCTTAACTTGTTATTATATGTCTTCTTGCTGTTTGTATTGGAATTTAACCTGGTTAGAGTAAAATTCGTTTCTGACCGAATCTTGCTCCCACTGTATGCACCGACAACGCTTCCTGGTGGTAGCCTAGTTGCCAGGGACGCACATTAGTGGGATGTGGGTGTGACACCCCCCCCCAATATTTTGTCTGTCGGTCCAGAAATTTTACCTTATTGGCAACGTTAGTCTAAAAATTTGATTAGTATTTAGTCCATAGTAACAATGGTTAGTCCAAAACTTGGAAAAATTTGAAAAGTTTGGACCAGGAAAGTTCTCAGAAATCTTCGAGTCTTTCTGTAAAGTTACGAGTGAAGAACTGATATATCTAACGATCAGAATCGATCCAGGACAGTTAAAATTGAATTCTGTCCCATGAGAATTGGAAAATAGTCAGTACGGGACCAACACAGCGTTTTAGACGAAAACGATGAACATAAATCACTATGGGAATGCATAGATCACTTTGAGACGCTTGTTTTTCTTTTTAATTGTTGCTTGCCTAATTACGTTTACTGTCTTTCCTTTCGGGAAAAGTCATTGGCAATTGGACATCTAAAGAGGCCCAGACGGTTCCCAAAATCTTAGTCTGTCCCATCTACGTTTACGCCCCCAAAAAGTATTCTAGATGTGCGCCCCTGCTAGTTGCTCAAGAAAAGACGCACATTCTTGCATTTTGGTAATAATTCTTATTGAGTTAACTTGGAGAACAACTTCTGCATGATCTCAAAGATTGCAAACGTCTTGTCATAAATAAAGTGCACACCGAACAGGGTACATATGCAGGGCTCATTCAAGTGACTTAAAGTCAAGATGCGTACATTATTTGCAGGGCTCACCGGGTGCTGGCCTTAGATATTCCAACATCATGGGAAATATAAAGGAATCATCCTTGAAGCATAAACTGTACACATCACTGCAAACAGTGTCAGTCAAAAACGTCACTCACTTTTTCACATTTCAAGCCTACTGCATCGATGTTAATGTATTGAATTGTGAAATTCAACAAGTATAATTGTTTTGGCGCACCGAACCGGCCAAAGATATGACTTTTTCGACAGTAATTTGTGATATCTTTCTGTTTACTGCATGACTTTACATTTCTGTTCCACGACGATACATTTTGGTTGCGCTTGGTTAGTTGATTTTACAGTTTTTTGCGCGATTTTACATCTTCGTTGCGCGATTTTGCATTTTGGTTCCACGACTTCATTCCTTGTATTGATGTCTGGTAACTCTTAAGTTTTTTCTTCTGCTATGGCTCTTAGCTGTTCCTTTCAAGTTTCGTAAAATACCGAATACCGCGCTGTGAAAATTCATACCGCAATACCGCCAGGCCTTTCCTTCAATACCGAAATACCGCGCATATTTTACCCCCGATACCGCAATACCGCAAACCCCGAAGTACCCCTAGTAAAATGTTACAGAGAGAGAGAGAGAGATTCCAGCCATGCAATTCAATAGCAATAGCTGTGACTCATTTATCTATTGGCAGAGCAGCGCAAGCGCACCTGTAGCAAATCGCAGGGACGATTGATTGAGGAAACGAAAGAAGTTAAAACAAAAAAAAATAATGGAATCCGGGTCAAATATGGATTACAGAATCGTCGTAAAGACGCCAAACCAACAAATTGATGACATTGTTGTGCACTGTGATGTCGAGTGGACTGTAAAGACGCTGAAAGACTATTTAGCAGAAGCTTATCCAACAAAACCGGTAAGACAGTCTTCCTCTCCTCTCCTCCAAGACGAAGCGAATGAACACAAACAAACACGTAAATGGCCTAAGGTATTTATAGGCCGATCTTGTAGCTTTTCAAAGCGTATTAATTAAAAACGATTTCTGGAATACCTATAGGATCTTATAAGGCCTTGTGTTATCTGCACAAAGTCAAAGAGAAATGCATGTAGGCTAAGCCTACTGTACTAGATATTCCTGAAAAAATTGTAAACACCAGGGCCCTGCCAAAATCCTGTTTGTGAGTATAGCCTAGAACAAAACTTCAAAATTAAGAGCAGAAACATTTTCGGGTGTAGACTACTCAAAACCTTTTTTCATCTGACACTCCTCAGAGTATGAATGTCAGAAACAGACCGAAACAATGAACTAAGGCAGAATTAGATCTACATCAGAAAACCTCTGGTTTATTTTGATATGTTGTTGACACTTGCCATTTTCAAAGAATAGTCCGATTGTAACGTTTTCCTCCAAAAACTTAACGCCTTGCATCCGTCACCAAATCAAATCTTTGTCGTTTATCGAGGTTTTTGTTTAAAACACTGCTACTGATTTCCTTACCAGTATATACAGAAAACCAACCTTTAGCAGTCTCTGTATACGTTGGGATTCTTTCAGTCTCAAACTGAGGAAAATTAACCTCATCAACACTCTAGTTCATTGGGCACTTACGATTTGCTCTAAAACTCGGCTTGATGCGGAATTGGACAAAATAAAGTCTATTCTTATTGAAAACAGTTATCTTGAGGACATCGTTTTGGATTGTTTTCGCAAGAAGATTGCAAGTTTCTTGGCTGACACAAAGAATGATCCACAAAAGTGCCCTGTTTACCTAAAAATGCCTTGGATAGGGAATATCTCATTGCGATTCGATAATCAAATTAGAAAGGCCATTACTAATTGCTTTGCTGCTGCCAACCCTTGGTTAGTTTGTATCACTCGGAAAGTTCTACCATCCATTCAAAAGGATTGTGTACCTAGGACACAAAAGTTTGGATGTTTCTGAATTTGTGTGCCGTTGTGATACCAGGGAGGTAGGTTGTATTTCCCAGATAGGATAAATCAGCATGTTCCTACTAATATTCGTCAGCACAATTTTCAGCAAAGAGAGTAACCACCCAGTGGGTCCAAACAACAACCTAGTCTCAAAAATGATTCGGCCATAGGGCAGCACCTACTTTATAACCCTTATTGTGCAGAAAATTAGTGAGGATTGTTTCAGAATCATTGGCAAAGCAAGATCTTTGTTTCACTAAGGGGTTTTGGAGTTTTTCTACATCACACCAAAAGGCGGGTTCTGTGTAGACAGAAATAGATCGTTTTCTCACTTGGACTCTTCAATTATTTCTATTAATCTTCCCGCAGTATCCGGCTAGCTGATTGGTGTTCAAAGCACAATGTCAATTCAGCTTCTATTTTAGATTGGTAGATTTCGAGCCACACCTGGGTAAATTGCACCTTAGTTCATTGTTTCAGTCTGTTCCTGACGTTTATACTCTAAGATGTGTCAGACAAAAAAAGCTTTTAAGTATGGCCAAAAATGTTTCTGCTGTTTATTACAATTTTGAAGTTTTGTAAATCTCAAAACTGTACATAATTAGATTCGATAAATGTCCTTGCCTATCAGATTCCTAGTTTTTGAACCTGATTGAAATGATTGAATCTGATTGAAAGTATCAAATCTAATTCATGTTTCAGACTTTTGTCCACCATCTAAAGTGTAATCCTCTAATTGATGGCAAGCTATCAGTGGTTTGCCTCTTTAGCATGGTCACCACAATATACCTGCTCAATTTGAAAAACTAACTGTATCAAGACTGGTACATTAGTGTGGTTTGCCTATTGCAGCCTATAAAGTATTTAGAAATAGAGATAGGATTAATCTTCAGCCAGAAATATAATGTTGCAAAATTCGCTTAATTGATCTGTTTTATTTTTCAACACAGGAAAGTGCTGCACAAAAGCTTATTCACTCTGGAAAGCTTCTAACAGATGAGATCATACTGAAAGATATCTTCAACCAGGTGATGTTTGCCTGTTTAAATTACAAGGAACTCTATTTTTATATTTTCATGGCAGCTTATCTGCGTAGCTGCAGCTATGGTCATGGAACCATGAAGATGAGCTGAAAATTGCTCATGCTAGACTGGTTCAATAAAAGTCACCCTCCAGCATTAGAAACATACATGATAGTCTTGCTTACCTCACCTCCATAACATTAAAAACTGAAATGAAAAAGCTAGCTCTTTGAAATGATTTGTTGAAACTACTTTTCTTATCTTGTACTAGTGACTTGACATAATCAAGTTGTTCAAATTTTTTAGATTCGAAGCGAGCTGTTTTTTGTCTGAAACCAAAATGTTTGCTATATCTACTTAGCATTCATTTCAGCTTTGCCTGGTTTCACAGAACAGCCTTTTTGATAATAAGACTGGCATATTACTTGGTTACAAATGATTGATTATGCACCAATCAGAAAGAAAATCTGACTTGACATTGTGTTTTAAACACCAATCAGCCTTTTGCCAGAAGAAGAATGAAAATTAATTGAAGAGTCCAAGTGAGAAAACGAACTCTTTCTGTCTACACAGAACTGGCTTTTTGGTTTTGATGTGGACAGATTCCAAAATGCTGTGATGAAACGAGTATCTTGCCCTGCCAATTATTCTAAAACTTACCAACAATTTATAAATATTATCAATCCAAGCACAACTAATTATAAAAGTAAAAAATGCTAATTACTTAAATCTTGCAATATACTTTAACTTTCAAAAGAAGAATGCGATAGTCATATTCAAACTATGTGTTGATGAATTAATGAATTCTATTGGTAGATACAAATTCTAAGTGCTACAAGAAAAGAACACATATCTTCTAGGTGACCTAATGCAGGATATTGAACATAGTGTAGGAAGAGGCCTTGGCCATCCAGTAACGATACAAGTGCACTTTGAAAGAAAATGTAAGCAATGAATTCGTAGAAAGGAAGGGTATGATTTTACAATAGCTCGTCAGATGATAGACTGAAATGACACGAATCCTTTGAATGAGACAATGTGGAGAGCATATCCTGTACTGCACAATGAAAATGCGACAAGGCATATGAAAAAAGTGCAAAGAAGACAAGATCTTTTGGCCATACTCTCCAACAAAGTCAAGTCACACAGTGGACATTCAACAATTTTTAACAAGGGTTATGCAGCGATTTGGTCCTACATACTTATACATTAAGAAAAATGAGGATGGCTACCCAATAACAAATAAGAAGTCAAGAGCAACTAATGCATAGTCAGTAGCTTCAGTCTGGGATTCATTATTTCTTAGAAAGCATAAAGATGTGAAGCAGATTCATTAGGATTGACAAGAATTGAGAACAGATTTACAAGAATTGAGCTGAACATGCTGAACAGTCACTGGTCATGCTGAACAAAAATGGCAACTGCATATCACATGAAATCCGCATGCATGCAGAACCAAGCATGGGAAAGAACTGTTCAAGCTAAAGGTTGCATCACTCAAAGAACAGCCTAAAGGTACATCCGTATCTTAACAGATGCAAACATACGGAAACATTTGCGAGAACTTCTCTTGATTCAAACTGTTCTTTGTGCCAGCCAATGCTCAAAAGTATGCTTTAATGTGTTTAGATATCTTTTTGTCTTGATCAAGCATTAACTAACATTTATCTTTGCATTGAAGTAAATTGATGGAGCTTAGCCACTCGAAAACTCGATCTAGCCGCTCATGCGAAAGATCCAGAAGAAATACCAGAATTTCATTTTTGTCAGAAAAAGCGTCCAGAACTTTCCTTTTATCATGAAGATGATACGAAATGCGATCTTCTTAATTAGTGTTTAAAAATAGATGCTGCTTGGGCTTTACGTGACGTAATCTCCCAGTCAGAAGACTTGTTGGCTGGTGGATAGCCTTCAACAAAGCTGTAAAAGACTGAGGTACAAGGTCGCTATTCGTAGGGTACATCCCTGATATGTCACAACAGCAAGAATACCCTTTACGTCGAGGCTTCCTTGATTACCTACTTTCTTGATACGTACTTGAAATAATAAGGTAGCTTGAAATTGGCACGACTGTGCACATCTGATATGCAGTTGAGTGCTTGCTTTGCACACATTTTGGGGAGTGCTCGGTTGTTGAACAAATGTCGAGTGTTTTTTATGTGTTTCATCGGCTCAGGGTGTAACACAAGATCCTTCATAAAGCATGACAGTATAGGACGCAAAACTTTATGGGAAGATTATTGCACTCTGGCGCTAAAGCTGCAGAATCTGCATACATGAAAGAAGAAAATGAGAACCACTATCGTGACATCATACGGTACAAAGAAAACCAAGCATTCTTGTTCAATTCCATGTTCAAATTTTTCATCAAGTTTTGAAGAAATGGGTCAACTCTTGCTTCAACAATTTCATGTACTAAGATCTGTCCCAAGATTGAAAGTTCAGAAAAAGCCGAGAAGTTATCAAATCTATACATTTGGCAATGGTCCAATGGTCCAGCTAGACACATCACAACTGGTTGTGGAGGGTTAGCTTAATTCTCTGGCTTTAAGAAACAAAAAAATTTACTGTGTGTGAAAGAGAGCTAAGGGCCTTTGCACACTAGAGTACTTTTCCAAATTTTAGTAAGGATTAACAAATTAACACCATTTTTCCTAGTGTGAAAGGACTTTTTTGCATTTTCTACTATCCATAAATTCTAGTAAGGATGAAACAGGCCGACTAATTAAATATGGGCAACTCCCGAGCTGCCCTTATTTCTGCCAAATGTCATCACGGATTAATTTCTTGACCTGACGCGAGATTTCTTTGCTTTTTCCTTCCTTCTCGAAACAAGATGTCGGATGAAGAATTTTTCATGCTTTTTTATGATCGTTTTCTATTTGCTGGAGCAAAGCGGCCAGGGCAGAATGCAAAGAATGATGTTGGTATTATCTATCACTTTTACCAATGCAACAAGCGGCATTACGGTTCTTTATTCAACAATATTCTGAAGAGCTAAAGTCGGAGAACTCAGATTCTTAAATTTAATTCATGTCATTCACTAAATGTCGAAAATAAGCCATTTCAAAATAAATATAATTCAAGTTGATGGTGCATTGAGGGTGAAAGAAAGAAAGAATTCTTCTCAGACATTACGTTGTACCCTATCAAATCTGTCATCAGAAGTCAAAATGATTGACAGAGGCTATTTCAGTGCATCAGGAATTTATGGTCGGAACTGAATAATTAGCAAATGCGCCCCACTGTTTGGTAGAATTTTGGCAGAATTTTAGGTCTAGTGTGCAAAAGGCCTATACTAACTAGCTAAGTAAATAACTGACTAAATAACTAGCTAACCAACCAACTAGCAAACTGTCGAACTAACTAACTAAATAACTAACTAACTAACTAACTAACTAACTAACTAACTAACTAACTAACTAACTAGCTAAAAAATAACTGACTAAATAACTAGCTAACCAACCAACTAGCAAACTTTCGAACTAACTAACTAAATAACTAACTAACTAACTAACGAGCTAAATAAATAACTTACTAAATAACTAGCTAACCAACCAACTAGCAAACTGTCGAACTAACTAACTAAATAACTAAGTAATTAACTACCTAGCAATATGAATAAAACTATATAATCAACGACATTTGAATATTTGCAACCCACCTCTAGGAAACTAGAGCCTAGCCTTAAACCTACACGATTCTGCCATAGGAAATTTGTTTGGTAAATCATATTGTGCTGAAAATAACAGCGAGGATTTTTTCAAATCATTGACAAAGCAAGATCTTTGTTTGACTCGGTGGTTTTGGAATCTGTCCACATCAAAACCAAAAGGCTGTACCAATGGCTTGGATGGTAGAAATTTTTCGATTCTAAATTCGTATTGGGCAGCCAAAATTTAATCCGGGTGCAACATTTTATTATGTAAGCGCTTGTATTATTGATTTTACGAACGTTCAAAGTTTACGATTTTTTAAGGGTGTTGATCAGTTGACTCAAGGTAAAAAGTTTCACCACCAGTCACTTTTCACGGCCTTGCCCCATGAAATTTGAAGCCCCATGAAATGAATAACACACTCACTAGGCCAGTGAATCTTAGCACCTGGACACATTTTTAGTTCCCATATGGGATTTAAGCATTGAAAACTCGATTTTCTTTTTATATGTAACATCGAATTTTGATTGAATTTCAAGTTTTTCTTGCGCAGGAACATAAGACGCACACACTCCACATGGTATGCAGTGTTACAAGCGAAACAGTGAGACCTAACAAGGTAATGTGTTTGAAAATTCACGTAAAATTCTATTTCCTAAAATTTCTTCACATTTCTCTCTCTGCTAACAATATGAAGTTGACTATTTCAGCCAAGACAACACAAAATAAACAACAGCAACACTTAAGCAGTGTACAAAGAACGAATATACCTCTTTTTTAACAAGGGGGGACGTCCAATGATGCAAAATCCGAGATGCAAAATACTAAGTATTGCAGTTTAGTTTTCTAACTGTCACATCGGTTATGACGGTGGTTATAAAGTGGTTATGACGCCAAAATTTTTATTGTCCTATTTTATGAAACAAACATCGCTGATGACGATGGTGTAATTTGTTTTTCTGTTGGCAAATTATTTTTTGCAAAATATGGGTTTTTCTCCTCACTCTGGATAAAAAGTGTTCCAAGAAAGAACCCGGTCAGATCGCTGCGTCCCTGCTCTCTGTGACGTAAAGTGTTTGTGTCGGATCTCAGGATCAATAGAGAAGCCTTAGAAGTTCCAGATTTCAGGACTTGTTTACACCTGTTAGTTGAGTAGAAGTTTCAAAGAATTAAACTTCAGCCCCTCTAACAATGTTTGAGCATACCAACAAGATTTTTCCTTATTTTTTTATTTTTTCTGTGCAGCGAGAGAAGTGTTTTTCATACGATACTTCTCTCGCGTACAGCGAAGGTTAGTAAGCTAAAATGTGATGTAAGCATGCTAAAGTTTCATAGTGCTTTTCTGATTTGCATAACCAGTTTGAGCTCAAATTACATTAAATATACTCAATTTACATTGATATTCAATCGAATATAAAGAGGATAATATTTCTTTCAAGAAAATGAAGCTAAGGAGAATACCCCCTCTGCTACTGCTCTCATAAAGTGCAGAACAGGCATTGTTTTGCGAAAGTCTTGTATTCATTGTTATGGAAACATTCTCTATTGCTAGGAAAAATCCCCATTTTTCTTTTTCTTAAGGCCGGATTACACTAGCATCTTCAGGTAAAAGTTGCTTCACATTTTTTCTGTGATCGCAGACAACGAGAGAATATGACAGTGTAAAACCCCTTACAAGTTGCTCGTAGTTGCTTGCAGATGAGGCTTTTGCGAGGTTTTTAATCCGCTTTAATTGACCATCACAGAATTTTCATTTGATCGCTGATCAAATTGCTCCTCTTTAATTCTTTATCTTTCAAGCAACTACGATTAACTTGTAAGGGGTTTTACACTGTCATATTCTCTCATTGTCCGCGATCACAGCAAAAATGTGAAGCAACTTTTACCTGAAGATGCTAGTGTAATCCGGCCTTTAGTAATCTTATAAGAAACCCATAAATTTGTCAAAAGCCCTTCACCTGAAGCCGAAGAAACTCTAAGAATTCCAAATAAAATGTTTCAAAATATTTATAAGTAAAATATTTCTAAAATTATTGAAAAACCTAAGAAACGTTTATGAATTCCTCTACCTTCAGCCAGAAAGACACCTAGCAGGAAAGCAGGGATAGGACCAAAGTTATGGCCAACAAACTTATATATAAGTGAAAAATGTAGCTATAAAGGTATTTCTGATAGTAAGATATTGCAAAAAAACTCGTTTTTACACAATTTCTTGCTTACTGTTTTTCGCAAGATGTAAACCGACGGACGCTTCATTCATTTTGAACTTGTTGTTTTAATTGATAAAGAATTTCCAGTTCTTATGTTATAGGCTATAAAGTTATAATTAGAAAACGAATACTTGCTTATTTTTGATCGAATCATATTCGAATTGACTCATGCCTTTTCATTTTGCAATAGGAGTTTTCTAAGGAACATGATGCTAATGTGGAATGGATCCAGCAGAATGTCCCTGAACTTCACCAGAATGCCGAAAGGGCACAATTTGATTACCAGAGGCATCTCTTTTTCAGGTAATATTTTACATTCCTTATTGTAAAATGATTATCTCAAAGTATAAATTTTTTGCTGTGCTCCTGATGCAAAATCCAGCCTCGAAGTTTGCCTTTAAATCAATCTTTCAGCCAGAGTTCATTTATTTGCACCGAAATGATGATAGAAAAATTCTTGTCTCTTTGCTTCCTAAAACGTAGCTAAATACACAATAAAAGGACAAAGCAATGTAAATGTGTAACCTGTTGCTTAGATACATATGTATACATTATATGAAACAATGAAATTATATTTTTGGGTGCGATTCAAATAATGAATAAAGTTTTCTTCTTACATTAGTTTGACACGTAATTAATTTGCTCAACTGTTGAAATTTTATTTTTATAGTTCGTTGTATTCGGACAATGAAATGTCAATGTCTTGGGAACAATATATTGTCTTAATGCACAAGTATTATGAAACATGGAAAATTCAGCAAGAGCAAGTGCAGCAATGGTTGAATAAAGATACCGGGCCACTCTTAAATTGGCAAAGGGGTGTCATGTAAGTTCATAGCCGTAATGTAGCAAAAATGTGTTTATAAGTGTATTGGTATAAAAGTGTACGGTAGCTAGTTGTCTACTTCATAACTCATTTTCACACCTATTAATGACAATCATATGCCTCTCTGCTTTTATTTATTTTTATAGTACCTGGTTTATGCATTCTCCAAAAGATTCTGAAATCCCTCATCTGCCCTTCACCAACCTTCCCATGCAATCGGAATCGAACGTGATGGAATCCAACGAAAGAACCGTATTGTCAGAAGGGAATGGATTGCAAAATCGGAATGAAGATGCGCCGGACGATAATGTTCCAGTGAATAATGTCAATCCTCCGCAGCCAATGAATGCAGGTGGTGCTGTTTTTGATGAGGGGGACGATGAAAATGAAGATGGAAGGAGAGACTGGCTGGACTGGGTTCATATGTTGATGCGAGCTAGTGTAATGCTCAGTATTTTGTACTTCTATTCATCGACTATGAGAATCGTTATGATTGGCTTCTTAGGCTTACTTATTTACCTGTATCAGAATGGTTGGTTGTTTCACAGAAGACGTATGAGAGGTAAGTATCCACGCAGAGACATTTTAATCCTAATCCTACCGGGCTTTTTTTATCTCAAATAGCCGGGGGGGGGTGTTTTCCACCCCCTCTCCAGAATTTGCTTTCCTGTATGGCTAGAGCAATGAAACCTGGCACAGGCATGGGCCAGTGTATCAGGAGTAATTTTGGTAAATTCGGCGTCTCCAACTTCTATTATGGCGTCATTGTACCCAGAACGTTCTTTACATTTGTTGCTAGTAACTATTTTCTATTACCTTGCAAAGAATCATTCAATTCTGATAAGATTTACTGGTAAAAATAGGCATTTAGATGTGGTTTTGGCATGACCGCTTTCCATATAAGGCAATGTCACGTGGCCCATTGTCGTTATTATGGGGATTTTTTTGTATAACATTGCAGCTTATACATATAAACTTAAAGTCAGCCTGGTTTGGAAGTTTACATCCACCACACAACAGAACAGTTACGATAAAAGCTTGAGGGGGGGGGTGGATTCCACCCTTTTCCCCAGTATGATTAGGTTAAGCAATTTTAAAGATACGGAATGCTGTCGATTTCAGATAGGCGCAATAATTTAACATTCAATGACCATTAAAATGCTCGTTTTAAGAGCAAGAGCCTTCCATCAATCATGGCTATGTACAATTCTTGCATTTGTACAATTCTCGAAATTCCAGCTTGTTCCCCAGTTCCCATTTTTTTCATAGAAACAGTTTTTTATAAACAAGCCGACAGACACTCTTTTCTCGTTTCTAGTAAGAGAAGCTGCTGAAGATATAAATCAGGTAAGTCAAAGTCTCATATCTTTTGCAAATGTTCTTGTTTTGCAAGATTATTTTCATTCGGCAGTAAGCACAAGCCTGAGAATAAACGCTAACGCCACAGTATTGCTCAGGCTATGCATATAACTCGTCTTTTTGACACCATCCGGTTTGTGGTTTTGTTTTTATGTGCGAAGGATGAGCACATTATGTGGGGATGCGATGTCACGGATACAGGTATAGAGAGAGAGAGAGAGAGAGAGAGAGAGAGAGAGAGAGAGAGAGACCTAAGACGCTCTTTTTTTGCCAAAATGTAACAATAGATTAACTTTGAAGTTGCCGTAAGTGTCGGCATTAATGATATCATTAGCAAAAAGCAATTAATTTACAATAAACATCAATTAGCAGCATTTTCTACTGTGGCGAACTGGTCTAAACCACCGCTTTCTTAAAGTAGAGGTCTGGAGTTCGATCCCCGTTTCACGGTACTCTCAATATTTTTTATGATCGTTTGGTTTTTATTTTCATGTTTTCATACTCGAATCATTGATCGTAACAACTCTATCCGTTTATGTCCTTCAATAAAGTTTTTCATTTTTTAGTCTTCAATTTCAATAGTTTCGTTTACTTTTGTATGCTTTCGCGGTCCGCAGGTGCATAAAAGCAAATGAGTAGCTACCATGAAAAGAATACATATGGATCATATTAGTATTTATTTACTGGAGATCTGTCCCTCAAATTTCAATAAACATTTTTCAGGCTGATATAGTTATGACTATGGAATACTATTTTAAATACATTGATTATGATTGAGCGAAAATCACGGCTGGGCGTAATTTACATGGACTGCACGTGAAAGTCGACATAAACATGTTTTCGAATGGCAATCAACTGTTAAAATAGCTATTAGTGGTGATTACTCATTGGCAATTAGGTCGGGAGATAGATTCTTTGTTTTGTTTATCGAGTTGATACAAGTTTATGCCAGAATTTCTATTACGCCACAAGCTCTCTCCGTTCTCTTTTTTGAAAATGACACAAAATCTTATAACTATATATGCAAATTTGGGAATCGAGAACGGCCCATTGCTGTCCAGAACTGAAGGTGAAAGTGCGCGCGAGATTCGAGTGAACGAAATTACGATCAGCAACACCACCAAAATCATCATTATCATAATCATTGACATCATCACTGTCAGATTCAGCATGTTATTACCATTATCGTTGTCGTTATTGTCATGGTCATGATCGTTGTGATAATCATGGTCATCATCATCATCATCATCGTCATGGTCATGATCATTGTGATAATCATGGTTATCTTCATCATCATCATCGTCATGGTCATGATCATTGTGATAATCATGGTTATCATCATCATCATCATCGTCATGGTCATGATTATTGTGATAATCATGATAATCATGATCATAATCAGTTTTGCTGCAGCTGTTGCACTGCTGGACATGGATTCATTTGTGAAATCATTGTTTCATTGTTGCAAATTCTTGCAAACACTCTTTGGTAAGCGTTGTACCGCCATCCTTCGCACATTGTGACAGCATTGCTATGTTTTCAATATCCCAAGATTTCAAATCTCTTGAAAGCATTGGTTTGCCGTGTACATAGAAAACGCTATTTAACGGACAACATGGTAGCAAAGGCAGACACTCCAAACGTTTTAAAAAAGAAATGACTGCTAAAGAATGAAGCTAGGTCCTATTTTTCACGAATTTGTTGCTATGGAGCCGATGACTCTATAAAAACTCTCTGGTCAAACTTGTCTTGAATTGGTAATTTTCAACCCAAAAACGTTGCCCAAAACCTCGCTACTACAACTGAAGGCCAAGTTTATGGTAATTTTCATTGCATTTCTGATCAGCAAGATTAATCATTTGATGCGAACAACATTAACTATTCTTTTTTGTTTTATAATTCTGAGCAATGCTGACTTAAAGATCACGTGCAAAGGATGATCGCACAATACAAAAATCTAATTAAATGTTTTGTCTGTGTTGACTATTCTTAAATTTTGAATCCGGAATACAGTGATAATCTTAGACTTCTGCAGAACGGACACTCTTCGTTATGTTTTAATTGGTCTTTATCTTCCTTTCAGGCCCAAGAAAGGAATGTGCAAGAGGATGAAAATCCTGAAAATGCATTATTAAACGACCATAATGATGGTATTCAGCAGTCACCTCCTCAGACAGACCAACAAGATCCACCATACAGCTGGCGAACAAATACATTCTTTTCTACAATATATACATTTTTTACTTCTTTCTTTACATCTCTTTTGCCTCAAGGTATTCAATGACTTGACACCTCATCTATAAAATATCAATACATTCGATGAAATAATCATGCCTATAGTTACCGATAATCTTCTTTTGTGAATTATAGAATAATACTTTTTGGCATTCAGCCTTTTGCAGAAAAATCAAATCAAATCAATTCAGATTCATATAGTTCATGAGAAAAGAAAAGGTTTGTTTTCCCGTTAAGAGAAGAATGCTGAACAGAAGTCCTCATATCCTAACGCAAAAACTGAAGCATTTAACTTCTATAGAGACTTTACCAGTTCAAGCACCAAGCGGTCTTTTTTGATGCTAGAGGAAATATCGATCAGTGCCATGTGTTAAGGTGTAAATTTGCTTAATCCTTCGAGGAAAAGAATAAAGGAAAAAACGCTTGAAGCAAATCGAGTTCTCAAGTAATTTTCCGGATACAATATCAAACACGTGGCAAGCCAATTGCATTCCAACCAGAGATCAGCACAGGTAGATTTCTGATTTTAGTTCAGTTTAGATTTTATCGTTTCGAGGTCAATTTTGAAAGTGGAAAAAAGTTTTCAATATGGATACACGCGACCCTCCACTTTATGTAGTGAATGAAACGAGTCGCTCTTTGATTGTTACATATGATCCAGTCAGGTCATTTATTAATGACTATCCAAAAAAAGAAAGTGGAAAGCGAACCTTTTCATTTCAACCGCACTGGTATGATTTATATCCATGGCTTGAGTATTCAGAAAAAAAGAACGCTGTCTTCTGTTTTTATTGTAGATGTTTTGGAACGCTTGGTAAGTTTTTCCACAGATCTTAAAACTAAACATTTTCAGAACATAGTAAATAATATATAAGAGTAGCGTGTGGTACTTAAGAACGAATAAAACAGCACAATTTTTTGAAAAAGATTCAGTACCATGAAGAGAGAGACAATTTTACGACGTTTCGGGCATTACCCTTTATCAAGTATAGTAATGATAAAGTATTGTGCTGTTTTAAACATTTTCAGACGTTATTAAAATGCTTCATTGAATTTTAAATAAACTATAAAGTATTACTTCGAAAGGCTTACTGATTTAAGTTAGCCTATATCTTTCTCTCCTACTTATATGGCCGTAATTAAATTAGTTTAGTATTATACCGAATCCTAAAATGTTTGTTGATTAAATTTTTAGTTGGATGCTCAGAATCAACATTTGCTGAGGAGGGCTTTAACAAATAGAAGAATGCGACTGGAGATACTGGAAGGCTGGCAAAACACGCAAAGTCACAGATGCATCTGCTCTCAATAGACAGATTCCAGTCATTCAAGAGCAAGTCTCCTTCTGTTCTGGTTGGGAAAGGTTTCGATGGAGCCAGTAATATGTCTGGTAGTGTTGAAGGAGTTCCGCGTCATTTAACTGATGTGTATATATAGGTTCATGGACGGCGCTGCATTCATTTTCAGACACCCGATCCACGGCAAGGTCGGGCATCTTAGAGACAGTCATAACACCATGCCTGCGCTACTTGTCATGTTAAAAGAGATGTCAGACCAGGGGGACTCAGCTGCTAAAGGATTGCTTATTCGAATGCGAAAATTTAAATTAGTTTTAGGGTGATACATTTTGCAAAAATGTTTTTCACTTAGTATGTCCATATCTGAATATTTGCAACACGAGGATATGGACCTAGTTACAGCCATCTCTGGTGTAGACAACCTTAAAAGGTCTCTTTCTGCCCTCCGAAATTAAGAGCAGTATGCCCGATTTGTGAAAGATGCGGAAAGATATTGCCAGGAGAACATGCTGTCGTTCGATGGGTTTGACAAACAGGATAGTGCACCTGCAAAACGCCGGAGAAAAGTCCCTGCATGTTTTCCGGACGGATCTTCCTTTTTTCATGATGATGGTCTTGTCGCAGCAGCACAGGCTGAAGTAACATCAACTCTTGGTCAAGCCAATTCTACATTTAGAAGAGATTTTTATCGGCCTCTACTGGACCGTCTTGTAAATGAACTTAAAAAGAGATTCTCCAGTGATGCTTGTAAAGTCCTTTCATATGCCAGTGTCTTTCATCCCACCAAATTTGATGAAGCAAATGTGCAGAATATAGCAAACGTTTATGGTTTTAAGAGCGAAATGGCAACAAATGAATTCATACTCCTATCAAATTCAAGAGAGGTTGCCTCTTGGAACAAAGAATATTTCAAAAATATCAAAGAAAAAGAAGCAGTTGAAAGCGACCAATCAGTGAAGAAGCCGCAAGCATGGCTTTGCCTTCCAACCCTTTTGAAAATCTTTAACAGACTATATCCAAACATTTTTATGTCCGGAGGACATATTAAGAGGGTGTCGTGGAGGAACGCATGTACGCATAGAAAATAGATAGGCATATAGACGCTTTTTGCTGCCAAACCGCGTAACAAAAGATAAACCATAAATGATAGGAATTAAACTTTGAAATCGCCGTTAAGTGTTGTCGTTAGTGGGCATAATTAACAAAATGCAATTGCTTGCCAAAAACATCAATTAGTATCAACTGTTATTGTAGCGCAGTGGAATAATGCGCTTGTTTCTTGCGCTAAGGGTTGCGAGCTCAATCCAAGATGAAGGAAACTAAAAGTTTGACACCAAGATTTCGCAAAAAGCCGGCTCGGTCGGGCTTCAAAAAAAGGTTTGACTACAATATTGCAAAATGTTGCTCGAATCTAATTTGATTTGATTTTTTATTTTGAAATATTTTCATACAATTTTGATTGGGTTGTTTATTGTCAGAAGTTTCAAGAAGTTGTCTCAGGTGTAAAATATTTTCGTGTGAAGAGAGGAGGAGATTGTGGCGCAGTAGAAATTGTTGCCAAGTTAGACAGAAGAATTTTTTTCACAACAGTTTGCGGCTTCGAGAATCATCTGAAAATGAATGACTCAAAGTTGGCAATCAATTCTTCTAAGTGCTACTAATGATCGAATATAGTCATCTGCATAGTATGCGAATTCTTATGATAGCTTTTGAAGGTTCTAAAATTTAATTCATCATTTGAAAAGAAGATTACAGGTTTCGGTGCACTGAACGGATTTATTTGTTACATACACAGTTTAACCGACGAGTTCGAATTTATTAGTACAGTATACGTAACTACAGATTTTCTATTTTCGATTCAAAGGTTTGGGATTCTTCCAGGAAAAGTTCACCTGATCATCATTGTCATCATTCGCATCATCATCATGATGGATCATTATCATCATCATCACCATCACCAGTCATTGTCTTCAACATGATCATCATTGTTGAAGAAGATGATAATCATGTTGAAGACGGTGATCATCATTGTCGTCTTCAACGTGATCAACGTATCATCATCATCATCATTATCATCATCATCATCATCATCATCATCATCATCATCATCCTCATCGCCATCAACATAATCATCATTCTCATCATCGTTGTCTTCTTCTTCGTCATCTTCGTCATTATTAACATCATCTTCATCATTATTATCATCATCATCAGCGTCCTTCGGACATTGCTACAGCGTTGCTATAGGCCACAAGAGTGGTTTTGCGTGATGCAATATTGGACCATTTTTCATGAGTGAATTCGTGAAACGAGAAATTTTTGCGCGTGAATGCGTGAATCTTAGTCCCCGCGTGTCGCGTTAATAGCCTTAGCTACGGCTCTTAACTTCGTAATTTACAGAATTGAAGATATAATTGAGAGGTTTCTTAAATTCAGGAAGGCCCTTTTATCCATTGACTATTGTCAACTAACCATATCTCTTTCATCCAAGCATGTGATAAATTAAAGAGCCCCCTAAAATTTTATTTTATTGTGTTCGCTTTTACAAACTTGTTACGGAAAGAATTTTTCAAAGCCAATCGTTTACATATATGAAGTTAAGCAGCCTAAATAAAACATAGGGGCCCTATGGGCATGTTCGAAGACGACTCTGGTTGAATACAGCTATTTCAGTCAAATGATGAAAGATATTCGCTATGCACAACGATGACGATAGCGCGGATTATGGGGATAATGGTGGTGGTTGAGAGATGATGATGATGACCACGATGATCATGACGCTGGTTGTGGTGGTGGTGGTGGTAGGGGAGGTTCTGGTGGTTGTAGTGATAGTGGTAGACCTGGTTGTGGTGCTGGTGGTAGGGGTGGTTGTGGTGCTGGTTATAGGGTGGTTGTCGTTACTCGTTTTAGTGGTAGGGTGGTTGTGTTGCTGGTGTTAAGCGTGGTGGTGGTGGTGGTCCTGATGATCCCATTTCTTCCAAACCTCGTCAAACCTTTGATGATGAAGACGATGATTACGACAACGATGATGATGATGATGATGATGATGATGATGATGATGACGATGATGATGATGATGATGATGATGATGATGATGAATGATGACGATTTGCTTTGAAAAGGGTTTTGAAATTGCCGCTCTTCCCCAGACTCTATGATCAATGATGAGAATGATTGAAATGTCATTTATTGAACCAATGTGGCAATTTGCCATCGAATATAGCGTAAACAAATATGAGCCATGAAGCAAGCTAGTGTTAGAAGAACAATTGTCACATGACTTCAGATTGACAAAGGCGTTTGCAGGCCGTCGTTTTGAAAAGCCAACCGCAAATTGCGCATCAATAGCCGAGACAATAGACTACCGAGACAATGGCTCTAAGAGCATTCTTGAGATGGTTATAGTATTGTTACACGATTTCCATTATTCAAGCGTTGGTTAGTGAGTTAGTTAGTGAGTTAGTTAGTGACACGCCACCCCACACCAATATGTTCGAATTCTTCGAACATAGCGCGACATGTCTCTTAGTTTAGCAAAGGGTGTGGCATGTCTCTTAGTTTAGCAATGGGTGTGGCTGCAAAAGCCACACCCTTTTGTCGGCAAATTTTTACTCTGTGCACCCCTAAAATTTTTTTGTTGCTCCGCCCCTTTAACGATGTGATATTATATTGGTATCAATTTTCCCTGTGACAACGTCATCCCACATATCTTCCTGGGCTCCTTAGCCTAGCCTTACCTGACAACACCATCCTGTTCTGTGGTTTTGTTCTGTTGGTTTATTCGCTGTTGGTTTACTCTGTTGGTTTACTCTTATCAAAATTTGTTTAAAAATTGAGAGTTTCCTTTAAAAATGTTTGACGATAATTTTTTCTGCCAAGCGTAGGGGAAAACGTAGGGATTTTTGACAAAATGTAGAGGGTTTAGGGGAAAAATCTAAAATTGTCTCATGATTGTCCTGAGGGGGAAAGTAAGGGAAAATCGCATGCGCAAAAGGGGATTGTGTTCCTGGTTTGAGAATTGAGATTGAGGTGTGCAAGGGGCAAGGGCATGCTCACTTGAATGTTCTACCAATGGCTGTATGTGTCGCTGTTATCGCAAGTGAGGTAATTTTATAACAATATTTAAATATTTTCTGAACCAAAGCGAGTTAGAGTTGTTCAATGATTAGAATTGCATCAAGTTGTATAAAGCCACAGAGAAACATTAGGCCCATCCCCAGGCCACATCTTTTAGTGTTAAAGTATGTTTTGTAGAACGTTTTGCAATTCTAGAAAACCTTTTTCACCTCGAAATTTTTCAAGTTGAGAATTTTGAAGAATATGCAGTGCTTGAGAAATCAGGGCTCCCTTGAATATTTCTGGATACTATTTTGCACCTTTAAAAATCTGAGGAAAAATTTGGGTGTAAGCTAAGGAACCTTCTTTCAGCTCTTCTTCAGGCAAATTCAGGTTATTGGTTATTAGAGATCTCGTATGCATTTTTATGTCTGAAGGACATTTTGAGAGGGTGTTTGTGGAATGCATGGTTGATACATGTTTGGATGTATGTATGTACAGATGCTGTTTCTTGCCAGATTAGTATCAATAGGTAAGCCACAAATATGAGGAAGTAAACTTTGAAGTTGCCGTAATTGGTCATCATGAAAATCAATTTTCAGAAAATAAGCAGCAATAGCAAAATTTGTAAACAAGTTGATATCCAATCAGAAAATTCTCAAACCATTTGCATAATATTTACTGAGACGTGGCTTGGTTGTTGTAGAGAAGATTCTAAACTTCATTTTGCATAATTAAACATTTAAGTGGGGAAAACCCTGAGGGAAAATTGGATGAAGGGGCCATCGACTTTCGATTTTCGTATTTTTTAACGACATTTGGCCGTTAAGATCAGGACCCCTACCCCCCTTCCCCTTAATGGCCGTCTGCCAAATTTTTCCAGGATTTTTTCGACTGGCCTAAAATAGGTTACGCCTAGAACCAAGTGTTTTATGGCCTAAAAAGCGCAATATAATTAAGCCATCGGTAAAATCGAAGAATTCAAAACATTTTCCATAAGGTTATTGATTTTAATTTTCTTAGCGGCCGAGGGTAAAACCCCCTCCCCCCATAACGGGCAAAAGCCGTTAAAAAATACGAAAATCAAAAGTCGATGGCCCCTAATTTATTGATTAAATCTTGTAAAAAATCAATAATGACTTGGTTTCCCTCCAAGTATTTATTTATAATATTTTCAGTTTGTTGTCTATCCAAAGATTATTCGCATTAGGAATGTGAGAGTAACACAGGAGCTAATCCAAAATTTGGTTAGGGCGGCTGATCACATTAGCCTAGACTACAAGGGCAAGACATGTTAGAGTGGCTATTATCGTTATGGTCATGAATGATGATGATCATGATCATGATCATGATCATTGGTGATAATGGATGATGGTGATGATATTGGTGATAATGTTGAGAATGACATAATGATGGTTGTTGTGCAGATGAAGATGATGATGATCCTTTGATGATGATGATGATGATAATGATGATGATGATGATAATGATGACAATGATGATGATCATTATGATGATATCGATGATGATGAGAATGATATAATGATGATTTTTGCATTGATTATGATTATGATGGTTATGATGATCATGATGATGATGACGATGATGATAATGAAGCTTTGATGATGATCATGATGATCATGATGATGATCATGATGATCATGATGATCATGATGATCATGATGATGATACCAGTGATGATGAGAATGGCGTAATGATGATTGTTGCATTGATTATGATTATGATGGTGATGATGATCATTATGATGAGTCTGTTTCTTAACCCTATTTCACATCGGGTATTTTTGAGTTGTATTTGCCTGGGACGCTTTTTTCAAAATTGGCTAGATAATAAAACTATTAGCAAATTTGTGTCTTTTGCTGTGACTGCTGTCTAAACATTGGCATTAAAGTTTGTGTCAACTTGGAGAGTATCAAATTTTAGGAAAAGTCAGTCGTTTTCAACAACTAAAAGGTATAAATTTTAGCGGTTACAACTGATTTTTCAGTGCAGGGGCATCCCCCATGTGAAATAGGGTTAATACTGTATTGTTTTATTTTTGGCTAAATTTCTTCTTTCTGTTGAAATGACCGTCTGCACTGTTCTGCCTGTGGACATCACTGCTCCGTGCAAGAATGAGTGATGGAACAAGATGAGGAATGGTTTTTGCGAACAAAATGACAAAGCAGACGCGAAGAAGCAAATTGTTATGGATATTTATTTTATTGCCCAATAAGATATCAAGAGATCGCTTGCAGACCTTTCCCGAATCACCTTGTAGCTAAGTGACAGTGTATGAATGCCTGATTTGCAAAATTTGATTCCCATTGCAAGGTTCTCAACCTCAGTTCAATTATAGATGGGGGATATCTGCCTGAAGTTCAGTTGTCACACATATTTATTGATAAAACTGCCCTTGCTGGTTCTAGGTGATTCAGGCTGGCTCCTGCTGATTCTGGATAGTTTTGGGTGATTCTGGATGGTTTTAGGTGGTTTTTGTTGATTATAGGTGCTTCTGGTTGGTTCTGGATGGTTCCAGTGTTTAGCAATACCAGAGTATAATGCCTCCTTGATGCTAAGTGAATTGTCCCTCTCTCTGTTCGCAAAGTTGAGATTTCTTGTTACCCGTCGAATTGCTGTACCTACCAACTCGTAAGGTATGCTAACTCATTAGATGCACCAACTCATAAACGGTTCAAAATGTATTGATTTGCGATCCTGCGTGTTGTTTTGACTAGAAATTCATCTGAGCTTCAAAATTTAGGGAAAATACATCGAATCATGCACGCCTTTAACAAATCAAAATCGTAATGCAATATGACATCGGGCTATCATTGTGAGGTCATGATTTTTAAAATACCAGGTACCCATTTTCAAGGCGCTGAAAACCCCTTTCTGATTATCAAATGCAAGTAAAATATGCTCGGTCCCTCTATTTCCCAGGATATTCCACCCAACTACAAATATCAACGAGGTAGTAGAATATATGAACTCCAACTCCAATACTGTAGTGGCTATAGGGCAAAGCTATAGGTGTGTTTCTTGCAAAATAAAGCAAGATGTAACATCTTTGTTTTATTACGCTAGACCTGTCGTTTTTATTAAAATATCGTTCTTTCAGAATTATCCTCTTTGTATACTAACAACAAGTCGAACGGCTGAGTTGAAGTTTCATTATATTGTACATACGTGCTTGGATGTCATAGAAGAAAAAGGTGAGTCCGCGTTTCAGTTCGAATGTATTGCATATGACGCATGCATCGCAAATAGGAAGTGCAACAAATTGAAGAAGAAATTGACCCCTTAATCCATTTTACCTGACAACACCCGAGTTTTATCCTGAAGAAACGTAATGAGGCTTCCTTTAGAATTTTTCTTCAATTTCGCTGTCAAAGTTAGAATACCGGTTTATATTTTGTTTGAAAGAAAACAAAACAAGCAATTTTTATTAACAGTGCAATGAAATTAAAATTTCTCTCAAAAATCAATGGCCTGAATACGTATCTATATAATATATATAGATAGATATATCTTATATCTTTGATTTTTTGTTCCAGAGTGGGCGTTAGTAAATGTTTCAAATTGACCCTGAGTGTTTTTTAGATTCAAATTGACCAAGAGATGTTTTAGTTCAGAAGAATGCATAAGATCGACGTTTTACTGCAATGATTGCCTTTGTAACATTTGATTTTATGCTACGTTTCGTTTCAAGCGAGTAAATTGGAATCAGAATGCTTCAGTTCCGTTAACATTGTGCATTAGACATTCATGTTGATTGAAAATTGAGAGAATGAAGTAAAGAAAAGAACAAGATATATTCTGCCTTTCGCCTGATTAGGACCTGTTGATTATCATATACATTAAATTATTATCATAGTCTGTCAGTTTCTTTTAAAGCGTATTAAAGAGTTTTTTTTATTCTCAGCTGTATCACTGATAAAGAACTCTAACGACCCAAGAGAGCTTTATCTTGGATTGCTGTACCCAACCGAAGATTTTAAAGTGTATTCTTTTCAAGTTTTGTTTTCCATTTCCATGTCCATTTCGATTTGCATTTATGTACTTAATATTTTGTGTCAGCTTTTTCCTTAGAAGCTTTTTTGGATTAGCTCCGGAGAATCATTCATAACCTTGCGTTAAGTAATATTGAACAGTAAGTTCCATCTTTGCTCTGTCGAATAATTTCAGGTGTTCCAGATTATTGAGATAATGGTGATTGTTTCGTTATAGTTATTTTTATTGTTATTCTTTTTGTATTCTTACTCTTTTCTTGTTGTTATTCTTATTCAAATAAGATTTAAAATCTTTTTAATGTTAATTTTGTTCAATTCTCGATCTTAATCTTATTTTTACACTATTATATGCACAACACCTTTAACGTCGCCCAAAGATACGGTTACGTCACAAATTCAAGAATCAAGTTTGTCATAGTTGTCGAAGCTGGGAACACAACTCTAAGAGATGGTGATATTAGAACTGTAAGTATGAAATCAAAAGCAACAATAAAAGCGTTTGTCGTGATACCATGAATTTATTTTTATAGTTTTTATATGTTTGTTTAATTGCCTTTTGATTTATCACAGCCAAAGTTTTACAGACAATCATCAGACGACCCTTTATTATTAATCATCATTTTTCTTTTCATTGTAGATGTTCAGGAAGCTTCATACTGCCTATGCTGATATGATCTGCTGCCCTTTTTACTGTCCCGGCGATCAAATTAACTCAAAGTAAGATTTAAGGATTCGTTGGTAACTTGCATTGTATTGATCACGGAGATTAAAAAAACAAATTACTAATCTATGTACGGCATCTAAACTTCTCTTAGGCCAAGTGTTTAGTCTGTAAACGAAGTTGGAAAGCTTCTTAAATGAAGCAGCAGGATTACATCCTTGTTATCATTCAACATTGCCATGAGTTATAATCAGTAATGATTCATGAAAGCAAAAGAGTAATTTCGCCGACTAAAACTACCGATTTGCCGACTGGTCCTTTTGTAGGGGGGTGTCGCACCCCAACACCCCCAATGTAGGGACGGCCCTGTTCTCGTTTGAAACATCAATTTTAAACTGGCAATGCCATATGCCTGGTTACGAGGAACTTTTTAGAACATTGTTATTCGTTTTATCAGTTATCAAAATCTTTCTCTTTAAGGTCTTTTCACAAGACTGTATCTGGTTTGATGGTTAAAGAATAGCAAGGATTAATGCTGAAGTGATGTGTGTCAAACAATGAATGGACAAGTATTAGATAATTTTGTCAATATAGACTGTTCTGTCCCAGATGACGTTATGAAATCTTACAAACATATTGATGATAATATAGAAAATCTTTTTGGTGATATCTGTTCCAGAATTTGCTTTGGCTGTGCATGCGAAATTTCATGCTCTAACAACAACCAATGCATTTGTATCACTCAGCATGGTCACAACTATGATTCGCAAGGCAGGCTACTGTTTATAGATGAATTATTACACGATCCATTCAGCTCAAAACCAATATTTGAATGTAACTCGTGCTGTTCTTGCACTCAGGACTGCAGCAACCGAGTGGTGCAGAATGGTTTGAAACTGAAATTGCAAATTTACCCGGCTGTTGATAAAGGATTTGGAGTACGTGCCTTGCAAGACGTTCTGAAAGGCACCTATGTAATCGATTATGCTGGTGAAGTTTTGCCCAAGGAGGAAGCACTTAAGAGAATTGCATTGAAAAAGGCAACGGAGAATAATTACTTATTGACTGTAATGGAGAATTATGGTTCTAAATATATTCGAACTGATATTGACGCAGCTCGCTACGGGAATGTATCAAGATTCATCAATCATTCTTGTGATCCAAATCTTGCTGTACATCCTGTTCGAGTAGATTCAGTTGTTCCACGGCTTGCATTGTTTGCGATTGCTGATATATCAGCAGGAACTGAATTATCTTTTGATTATTCTGGAGGTATTAAAGACGTACGCCTGGATGAACTAACCACAAGGCGGATTTGTAAATGTTTATCAGCAAACTGCAAAGGACATCTACCTGCTCACGGAAATTTTGACTAAGCTTCAATCATATTAATCATGCAACGTTTTGAATCTAATTTTTTTCTAGGAAGGGTTAAAAATGTCCCTATTTATTCTTTTATGATTGAAGCGATTCGGTATTTTCAATCAACCATCCGTCAACTTGCGCAATGCAATATTTTACTTTTGTTATGTCTAGCGAAGGTGTATTTTGTGTTAAATGAATGCTTGACCTGCATTTAAATAAAAAAAAACGGTATGACAGGGCCGTATGTTTAGTGTTGTTAAAAAATATACTTCATGTGAGAGCTCTAATACGTTGGTTCGTTGGATATGAACATAAATAGGCTGCTTCTTATGCGTGTTTTTGCAGTGGTTTAAGTACAATTTCGACAACATGCCTGAGGCAGATCCTTGTCATATTTACAAAAAAGGCATGTCACGCTTAATCGATTATCAACCTTATGAAATCGAAAATTCTGACTTGCTACCAACCCTTTATAGCAACACTTCTATTCATTATGGAACCCCGAGGGGGAACATGACTTGTGAGTGGAAGGAGATGTGCCACCCAGATTTTACAAACCCAACCACTTACAATTTAGCCACAGATCCTACAACATGAGTGATAATAAGCGGAATATCATAGTAATAAGATTTTCTAGGCATTTTATTACTTGAAATTATACTACGCGCATCTTTGATGCGTTTTAAATGCTTTTTTGTCTCAAAGATGGTGAATCTTTTTTATTTTCTTCAATTTCCCACCCTGTATTTTGGGGATTTGTTTAAAATCATAACCATTTTTAGAGAATTTCAGGGCCGAAAACCGACCCCTATGGGCAGCACATACCCGTACCAAAATTATATTAACAAGACCAAGACTAAAATTGTAAGTAGGGATAGAACTGATCCATTTACGTGAAATGCTCGAGTTTGTATCTACTTTGATATTTTCCAGCTGAACGCCATTTTTGATACCTATGTGCATATATATGCTCTGCCGATGCTTTGGTGTCGTCAGCTGAGCCCCAGCTACTTTAGCGTCACAGCCATGATTTTGCACTGCTCTATTTGCTTACCATTGTTGTTTTGTAATTCCAAGATAAACATTCGCAACGTTTGCGAAGAGGCTTAAAGCAACATTCTGCGAGTATCAGCTTCAACAACTGATTAATGGCTATACAAGAGTTTCCATAACAAATAACGAACATAATGAACAAGAATCAGCAAAACGCCAACTGACCATTTCTCTTCCACTTAAAAGCAATTCATATCTAAGGCCGAAATATGGACATAGTAAGTAACAAATAAGGTCAGGGATGGTGGACCATTATCTGAAAAATGATGTACGTAAAATAAGTGCTTTAACCTAAAAAAATACGTGTAACAAAAGAAGATTTGTCGGAAATTACACTTAAAAACATAACAATTAGAAGGCCGTCAGACATGTTGTTCCAGGAAAAAGGAAACCTGTAAAGACCTCCATAAGTCAAAATTGACCTTTGGTACATGTTTTTGAATAAACAAGAATTACTCTGAAAAATCTTTATAATGCTTTCTTATACTTTAGTCTTGAAATTATTCATTGTGGTAAATCCCGTTCCTTTCGTTGCTTCAGTTTCGTTCCTGTGTCCTGTTCCTCAATCGTGCCTCAATCCTAGTTGTTAGCTTTAATTTCATCTGAATATTAAACTTAATGTTAGTGCTCATCTTGTCTTGAACTTAAATTAACAATTAATCTTTATTTTAACCAAAATCTTTCTTATTCTTAATCTTAATCCTAATCTTAATCTTAATTTTCACCTTTATCTTCATCTTAAACTTCAACTTCATCATATTATCAGTGTCAGTCTTATTCTTAGTCTTAGTCTTAGTGTAAGTCTTGTTCTTGGTCTTAGATTTCAACTTTCAGTTAATCTCAACTTAATCTTAATCTTAACACTTCAGGTGAGAAAATAGCAGCTCTGCTACAATTTATTTTATCCGTTCCAGAGCATGTCTGATCCGGAGAATTGCTTGATTGCACTTGTTTTCATAAATCTTAATCTTAATCTCAATGTTGATCTTAAACTTAAATTTAAAATTGAATTTAATCTTAAATTTAAACTTGATCTTCATGACAATCCCAAACTCAAACCCGATAGTAAAGGCAAGCCTTAACTTTAATCTTGATCTTGATCTGACTCTTAATCGTTTAAAGACAGTCCACTTTCTTTGTCCTTTGCCTTAGTCCTGAAACAGGGTTATTCATAGTTTTCTATCCCGTTCCTTGCTCCTGTTCCTCGTTCCTCAGTGTTTTTCTCTGGCAGCATCGTCCTTTCTCTCTTTCCTTGTTTGAATGGGTTTTTTAGCTGTAAAATGCACTTTTCTGTTATCAATAACCTTTTGAGATAAGGTAATTGAATTTCAATTGAACGAGATAAGTATTTGTACCAAAGGAATAGTATCACTTTACTGATTTTTTATGTAAACATCAACTTCTCAAAACTTTGATACCTGAAAAACCTGTTATTTCCAAGTATAAAGGATTGAGTTATACTCCCGGTATACTTGAAAATTACATCAATGATTATATCCATGCCTCGATGCATGATGGACAGTGTCTCTGATTCAACGTTCCTGGAATACAAGGAAGCGAAAAACTTTTGAGGCTCCTGAAAACTAATACTTAACGAGTCCAAAATAATACCAAGCAAATTTTATTGATCGAGACGTCTTATTGACCTTTTGAAATAAAAAATCGCAGAAATAAAAAATTATGGTAGAAAAAGGTTCTCTCCTGAGGGAAGTCCATCCTTTGCTTTCGACAATCCACATCAGGAAAGACGACGCCCTTACCGACCGAGCTATTTTCAGGGATGACTGATTTAGACAATCCCTCCATAAAGACAATCGGGCGATTGTTTCAACTGGCACCAGTGACGCACATTTAAGAAGGGTTTGCCCCAATTACCCCCAGAGAATGGAGCTTATCCGAGAAAAAGAAGGTGTGCTGGCAAATCTACCTCACGGTCGGCAGAAGGAAGGGCAATCGGAATGTCGGGAGCTTGCGTAGGACCGTCAAACTAAGCGTTACAAGAAATCGACTTAACCGATTTTCTGTTATAATATAGGAGAGACTAAACCTTACCCGTCTCTGACCACCGCCTCATGGTGAACACCGGCTCCCAAAGACTCCGCCCATAAGGAGCGCGTCCTCTCATCGACCCATGCATCGACTATGCATTTTCGTGACTTTTCTTGCTCTTAATCCTTGCTCTTAATCTTTATCTTAATCTTGCTTTTAATCTTAGTATTGTCTTGGTCTTGGGCTTTGTCTTGATCTTAGCCTAAGTTTATTTTTTAGTCAAAGTCTTAGTCCTAACTTTAAACTTGATCTGAATTTTAATCTGTATAGGAGAGATGTTTGTTATGTTTTCTGTCTATTTCCATTATATTTTCAACTCTTGACCGGTCTGAAATGGCCAATTGTTGTATCAATAGACACTTGTTATAACTTATTCCTGCCCCAGACGGTCTAGTCTAAAACACCACACCACTGGGAATACCAATGAACACCAATGGAACACGAATGAACACCGATGAACACCAATGGAACTCGAATGAACACCGATGAACACCAATGGAACTCAAATGAACACCGATGAACACCAATGGAACACGAATGAAGACCAATGAACACCAATGGAACACGAATGAACGCCGATGAACACCAATGGAACACGAATGAACACCGATGAACACCAATGGAACACGAATGAACACCGATGAACACCAATGGAACACGAATGAAGACCGATGAACACCAATGGAACACGAATGAACGCCGATGAACACCAATGGAACACGAATGAACACCGATGAACACCAATGGAACACGAATGAACACCGATGAACACCAATGGAACTCGAATGAACACCGATGAACACCAATGGAACTTGAATGAACACCGATGAACACAAATGGAACACGAATGAACACCGCGGAACACCAATGGAACACGAATGAACACCGATGAACACCAATGGAACACGAATGAACACCGATGAACACCAATGGAACACGAATGAACACCGATGAACACCAATACGAATGAACACCGATGAACACCAATGGAACACGAATGAACACCAATGGAACACCGATGAACACCAATGAACACCAATGAAAAAATTAATTTTAGACGGAATTCTGCCTTTTCCCGTCGAGACCATGAGGCTTTGAACTGAGGAATGATTTTGATTGCAACAGACAAGAAAGGCATAAAAAATCTATTAGAATTCCTCAAAAGGTATTTGTAATAATAAAAAGGAATGGAAACATCGATGGCTATGTGAAATAAAAAAGGCCGGTGGGATTAGGGTTAACGAGGTTTTTAAGAACACCTCGGAAATGCCTGTGAAATAAAATTATAAGAACAACTTAAGATGACTTCATGATGACGCAATTGGTGATCATCAGTGTTCCATTGGTGTTCATCTGTGTTCATTGGTGTTCCATCGGTGCTTCATTGGTGTTCATTGGTGTTTATCGGTGATCACTGGTGTTCATGGGTGTTCCCATTGGTGTGGAGTTTGAGACTAGATCGGCCCAGACAATCTTCAATTACATGAAATGTGCATCGAGTTTGTACACTTCCTTAATTATAATTTTATTATCGTATACTAATTTAAATGTGTTTCAAGTGTGTTTTTGTACAGTAAGTATCATGACAAAGTTCAGTTTGGTTCAATTGGCCTTGAAGCTTCGATTCCTGAATAAAAACTTTTTCAAAATTCCCTTTCTTGGAATAGCCTGTAAAGAAAGAAAAGTTGTCAGCAACCCTACTTCTTCACGAAATTTAACGATATTCATGGTATTCAGTCCTGTTCCCTGGTCATGCTTATCCATGTTCTTTAGTCCTGAAATTATTCACGGTCTTCAGTTCCGTTCCTTGGTCGTGTTTCTCATTCTTGTTATTGTTCATGTTCCTTGGTAGTACTGAAATTATTCATGATATTCAGTCCCGTTTTAAAGACGCCTCCCAAAACTCTTTTGGTTGCATCAACTGGCTGACTCCTTCACTGCACAGAGATTGAGCACTGTTGTTCTCTTGACTATTTTACCTGCATTATCGGGCGCCCAGAAAACTTTTTACAGTAGGAGTGGCTGAGATCCCTTTCTTATGCATGTGGTCTTGGAAATTTTCCTTAAAATAGGCACTTGCCACTACCTCTCGTAAAGTGGCTGCAATCAAGTTCGTTATACACAATAATAATAATATAATAATAATAAATTTATTTTAAGTTGGCTTTACATAGCTGAATACATTAATTAAAAGTTATAGCTAATTTACGCCAACTATTTAAAAAATACTGATCTAAAATACTAGATAAAATTCTTTAAAACTTATATACATGTGATAAAATTTATAGCTTAAAATGTGATAAAATGTCATAAAACCGATCAAAACTTATTGATAAAAACATGAAACATAATCATTCTATAAGAACCCAAGATTTTGGATGAAAGGCCGACATATTTTGCAGAAGCATTCCTCACCATTCCAATTTTTTATTCTGGATCTGAAATCTCGAATTGATTCAGCATTTCTAGTAGCTCGAGGAAGGGAGAGCCAAAGTTGAGGTCCTCTGTATGTAATAGTCTCGGACCCAAAAATTACAGTTTTTATCCTAGGTATTTCGAATTCATTATTATTTCTAAGGCTATACATATTTTCTCGCTCCCTAAAGATCTCTTTAATGAATGTGGGGTTTATATTTTTGTATGTTTTGAACATTTCAGTCATTAGAGTTTGTAAATTCTTGGCATGTATAGTGACTGAATTATCCCTTTCTAATAAACATTCAAAACTAGAAACAAAATCCTTATAAGCAATTCTTAAGGCCCTTTCATGTATTTTATTAATTTTAGAATTTAAATGCTTGCTATGGAACATCCAAGCCAGTGGACAGTATTGAAACTGGCTCATTACGAAGGCTCTCATTAAAATTCGGAGCTTGTTGGAATCCATGTATGCAGAAAGACGGGAGAGTGCAAAAAGCTTGTTTCCGGCCTTCTTACATAGCTTATTAATATGCGTCTCATAAGTTAGTTTGTGATCGATTATTACTCCGAGCAACTTCTCCTCGTCTTTATTTTCAATAATGCTGTCACCTACACTAACTGTAACAGTTTGATTAGCGCTTTTAGCGACATTTTTCTGTATTTAATTTCATTAAGTTATCTTCAAACCATTGAATAAATATCGTGGAATCATTCTCTAATCTCATGATTACGTTATTCAAATTCTTATCACTTGCATAAATGGTGGTATCGTCTGCATAATTACAGATATTAGTTTCTTGAATGGAGAGTAGCAAATCATTTATATACATGTTAAAGAAAAGGGGACCAAGAACTGACCCTTGTGGTACTCCTAACAAAAGATTTTTAAATTTACCGAAAGATCCATTGATTTTCACTCTTTGCTGTCTGTTTTCCAAAAAGCTGTGAATTAGTGAAAGAGCCTCGCGATTAAAACCATACGCATGTAATTTGGCCAAAAGAAGATCATGCTTGATGCAATCAAATGCTTTTGAAAGGTCCATAAAAATTGCACCTATGCTTTCTCCATTATCCAAACCTATTTTCCATTTCTCTAGCATCCGAATCAGGGCGTGTTGTGTGTTGAAACCTTTGCGAAATCCACATAGAAGATCTGATAGAAAAGGGGTTATATGCCTAGTTATCTGCCGCTCCATAATTCTTTCAAAAACTTTAGATACTGTTGGCAGTACACTTACGGGTCTGTAATTATCCTTTGAAGTTTTTGCGTCTTTTTTATGGAGGGGGGTGACATCTGCATATTTTAGTTTATCAGGAAACAAACTATTTTTAATGCATTCATTAAAGATACTCTGTAGGGTTTGAGAACAAATCTCAGAGCTGCCTTTTAGAATCTTAGGTGGAATATTTTTGAAAGTCGTTGCCTTTCTTGGATTAAGTGCCTCAATTTCTGTTTGCATTTCTTCTATAGAGACTGTATTAAAATGGAAGCCAATATCATATTTGACAAAGTGACGAATTTTCCTGATACTGGGATGGTTGGAGTATTTTATAATCGCCTGATCTATAGGGTCTGTTCTACCTACTGTACTTGTTATAACCTCATTGTTCTCTTTAATACCTAGCGAATCAGTGACAGTGACGAAGTAGTTATTTAGAATTTCAGCAACTTCCTCGTCTTTAGAGATTATCCCTTCGTCCTCAATCAGAGTAATTTTCGCTTTAGACTTATTTTTATTTGAAATGAAAGGTTTTACGGTGTTCCAGAACTTTCTATTATCCGTTATTTGGGATATATCTAAATTATTGTAGAAATTTCTTTTCTCAGTTCTGAATAATCTCACACATAAATTCCTTTGTTTGCGAAACGCTTCCCAATTTTCAACTGTACGATTTTTATTGTATTTATTCTTCAGTCTTGAGCGGAACATAATTGCTTTTCGGAGAGCTCGATTCATGAAAGGGCCGTCATTTCCTCTTGCATATTTCTTTTTCATCGGGGCGTGCTTATCTAGTACTTTATCGAAACAGGTTTGGAAAGAATCATAATCACCCCATGTAATGTCTGTGCAGTACGGTGGGGGATGTGCAGTACGGTGGCGGATGTTCAGTACGGTGGGGGGATACCATGATTGCCGTGGGGAGGCATCTTGCAGTACGGTGGGGATGTTCGGTACGGTGGGGGATACCATGATTGCCGTGGCGGATGTTCAGTACGGTGGGGGATACCATGATGACTGTGGGGATACCATGATTGCCGTGGGAGGCATCATGATTGCCGTGGCGGATATTCAGTACGGTGGGGGATACCATGATGACTGTGGGGATACCATGATTGCCGTGGGGAGGCATCTCGGAGTACGGTGGGGATGTTCAGTACGGTGGGGGATACCATGATTGCCGTGGCGGATATTCAGTACGGTGGGGGATACCATGATGCCTGTGGGGGATACCATGATAGCCGTGGGAGGCATCATGATTGCCGTGGCGGATATTCAGTACGGTGGGGGATACCATGATAACTGTGGGGATACCATGATTGCCGTGGGAGGCATCTCGGAGTACGGTGGGGATGTTCAGTACGGTGGGGGATACCATGATTGCCGTGGCGGATATTCAGTACGGTGGGGGATACCATGATGCCTGTGGGGATACCATGATAGCCGTGGGAGGCATCATGATTGCCGTGGCGGATATTCAGTACGGTGGGGGATATCTCTGAGTACGGTGGGGATGTTCAGTACGGTGGGGTAAAATATGATCTAATCAACTAAATCATGGTAAATCAGAGACGGGGGCTAAATATTTCTGCTTCAGCAACAATCGTCGAGCCTCTCTCCATTTCAAGCGATATTCTTAGCTTCTCAAAGCTCAATGGGATACAAATGGGATACAAGTACTTAGTTTCACAAATGTTGGTTGATTTCAATACTCAAACTTTCTTGTTTCATTTTTTTTATTACCAAAGTGCTAAAGAGCTACTTTGCAGATTGACGAAATATGTATCAAAATTTAAAAATTTCTTTTCCATAGTTTGTTAGTGTTTCTTTATAGTAAACGGATCTCATGGAATAAAGGCGAATATGTGAAAGAGATGTTTTCACTGTTTAAAAGTACAGCATTTCGTGCATAATTTTGCTGTAGCAAATGCAATTTCAACGAGTATTTGCTGGCAAGATTTTGAAAACTTAAACGAAACAAGATCATGTACGTTGAGGCTTACGAAAGACGTTGTTTGAAGTGTAACGTAACCTCTCCAATTGTGACTCCAATAACAATCACACAATTTGTCTACTTTGAAGAGCTTTCCATTGTGGGGTGCGTTTATAAGTTGCAAATACTTGTAATATTCATCTTACCAGATTTCAACTAAATGCCAAAGGAAACTGACTGGGCCCCATTAAGAATTTATTTGTCAAATTTACGCATAATTTAAACAAAATGATCCCATTTTTAGCATCAGATGAAAGTGATCTTTGACTTGAAGTTGTTCAGTGATTTTGTTAGTTTGTGTTCTAGTAAGTTACATATAAGCGAATGAGTTTCAGAGATGGCTTCGTATAAGAGTCCTACACCTGGTTTCAGAAGTATACTTGACAGAAACGTAGATTCGGAGGACAGCTATTCCTTTATGTTGCCGTGTTTGCCAAGACCATTTACGAATCCGAAAGAGTTACCTCAAGCTAGGGCAAATTTGCGCTACAGAGATGATGAGAGTGGAGGGGGACCTCGGATAGAAGAGACTGATAACGTTTTCGAAGATGGGCAGGCATTTTCAGATGCAGATTCGAGTAGTTTCACCTATTGTAACTTGGATACTGGGGAGAACAATGTTGTTGCAGGCTCTAGCTCTGGTAACTACAGTCACAATTCAGATAGAGAAAGTTCTGTCTCAAATAATTTTTCTCGGGTGGCAGAGGAATCCAACGATAGATCGGAGACAATCCCCTGCTCTTTTCCTGGTTGCAGCAAGTCTTTTTTGCGACGGGATCACCTAAAACGCCACATCACAGCCATTCATCGTGGAATCAAAGTGTCTTGCCCACATGACGGATGTGTTAAATTGTGCCGAGATAAGTGGGATCTTGATCGCCATGTTGCCAGAGAACACCGACATGCAGATTTCAGATGCGATATCAATGCATGCAAGAAGGTTTATCGGGACAAATGGAGCCTGGAAAGTCACAAAAAACCTTCCACAAACTAAACGAAAATATCAAAGAATTTTCGTGTAAGGTACAAAACTGTGGGAAAAATTTCAGCCACAGGCATCTATTGGAGGGACACATGAGAAATCATGAAACAGGCGCCAAAAAGTTATCCTGCGAACATTGCCATAAGGAATTTTCGTACAGGCATAATCTTTACCGACATTCGAAGAAAGCAAAATGCAATGCCACTGACATGTCCGATAGAAAAACATTTGCTTGCACTCATGCACTCTGTGAAAAGCGCTTCGCAGACTCTAGAAGCCTGAGAAGACACATGTCAACAAAGCACGAAAATAAGAAGTACGAATGCCGTATTTGTAAAACAAGCTTTTCATATGCGTCTGGTTTGTCAAGGCACAAGAAAATATGCTGTTAATCTAAGTTTCAACTTGATATTCTAACTATATTCATTTAGAAAAAAGTATTACAAGGCTGTGGTCGACTTTTTTATATATATGTTCACAAAATATATAGCGTTGTTTTGAAGTGATAGAACTCTATCATAAATGTATTATGTAATATTCGTATGTTTTCCCTATGATATTCAAAACTTAACATAGTTAACTAATATCTGCACATCCGCAATAGGTATGCCAAGGGTGATATTAGCATGCCCATAAGCATGCTGCTGCTTGGTTTAGTAATATTCTCTATCTTGTTTACTGTACTTGTACCATATACTATAGTAACAAAATGCTTTGAAGGCAAAATTGTGCCAGGGCCAATCATGTATTTCAAAATGAGCGGTCCAGTGACAGTGAGAGCGTTTGCACACATAAAGCTTTCGTTAATGAGCAATGGTGATATTGCTGGGAATGGGAAGTTGCATGATAGTATTCGCCCTTTGTTGTTGAATTTTGTTTTTAGATGTTATATGGTCACTGCCATCACTTTACGCTATTTTGGCATGGACACTGACCGTATTTTTTTTTAAATAGTATTATATAATTCACAGATATTCCTTTTTTGTTACTAAATGTTTGGTTGTGTTACAATAAGACCATCTGAACTGTTCTATGTATTAAGAAATAACTTTCCTAGTTCGATATTTTTTCAAAGAACATATGTCGTGTCTTATACATAGAATTGTTGTGGGGTTATGTTGTATTGTGCGTATTTTGAATTTCTAACCTGTCGTTTTCCCAGCACCAAAGATGCTGGAATTACAAGAGAAACTTCATATCTACAACTATTTTCACTGCCAGTGAAGCTTACAAAATTTAAAGAAAACATTTCAACTTACAACTAACAATTAGATGAAACTGCGAGGATAAAAGAAAAATATGAACTTATTACATGATCATCGCTTTATTTGTAAAGCTTTTGGCTACATCGCAATACCGAAATGGTGGCAGAGGAAAGGGAGACAACGCAACAAAATTTTGGAAAATTGATGTTGATCCTGTCATTTTGTTCAGAAAATCTGTCTCCTGCCCCTCGCTATCACATTTCTGGTCTCGATGTTTGAATTTATTAGAAATCATCATCAAAGAGTTTTTCGGGTAGTATCTTCGATTCATCGCACTTGTGGTATTGCCTCACTGGCTGTGCCTTCCTTGGAGGAGCACCGAATTCAGAAAGCGTCCCATGCTTTCTCTTGCCAACTGTACGCTTTCTTGTTGGTTTATCGAAGAAATGATCCCTTGAAATAAAGTATGTTTTATTAGTCATTACAACCTGGTTCAAAATAAAAGTTCATTTTAGATATATTGGCTTGAGGTTGGAATTATCATAATGATGCACAGCTTATAAATTATCTACACCAATGGCAACAAAGGAACATTTCTGCAAGGTTCGTACGTGGTCAGCATATTCAGGGTTTTTCCTTATTCATTTGATTTATACATACACTTTAAGTTTCGTACCAGATGGGTTCATCGTACAGTTCTTCAGAAGCGCTTTTTCAATTAGACTAAAGTGCGCTGTATCGAGGGGCTGCACTTTTTAATTTCTGAATTGCAAAGAGTGCCTAATCTAAGAGAGTGTGTTTGATACACCTGGTTTCCCTCCAGCCGACTTTTCAAACGCATAGGAAAAGCACAGTTTTTTTTTCATCTTTGCAATTTAGATTCGTTAAAAGCCGCAAGGAAACGTACTATAAAATAAATGTAAGCCGCAGCTTACAATCGGAAAAATACGATACATACCTTATTGACAAGTCAGTTATTCTCATTGGGCGGACAAAATTATTGATTTCCGACTCATTTTCTTCAATTTCACGTTCAGTGTCATCTTGCATTTGATAAACTGTACTAGTAGTTGTTTTGCAGTTGAAGACCCTAGAAATATTTTGGAACGTAGTCACATGCCCAAAATTCACATTTATTGTTGGTCAATTGCAAGATTTTGCAGTTCCTAATATTCAAAAAAGTTCAACATATCATATGGGCTTTTATACGACTTTTTGCAGTAATAAGGAACAGAGCGAACAACAAACATCATCGCTTACCTGTCAGGATTCAGCCTTATGTCTAGCATAGTGCAAGCTGTGCCCATGCAACGCGGTATGTCTTTTGCTCTAAGATATCCCGTACCGCTTGTGTCTAGCTCTATGAGAGAACTGAAGAAGTTTTCGGAAATCAAGGATGAGATGGCTCTTGTGTTGTATGAATTCCGTGCTACTCCATATAATTGCAACTTTGTGTCGATGCTGGACAATAAACCCTCGTATAGTTTCTTGGGTATCCCTGGAAAAAGAAAATGAAATGAAATCATTAAATAAGAAATCCAAATATGTATACACTGAAATGACTATTTACGACCATGTGTTAGCTAATATCCGAAAGTTACTCCCTTGATTCATTATATTGAAACTGGTGGAAGATTCCTCATACAATATGAACACCACAATCACCATTATCACGATATGAAATGATATTATAGTAGCTGAACCTTCACCAATTCATGCATGCTGTAAAGAAGTCAAGTTTGAAACACATTCACAATTTTAGAGACCATTCGAAAAATATAACAGTCTTAATCTCTCACCTTTCACGTAACTACTTTGGGGTGGAAATGCACTGAAATCTACATCCTTCAGGAGATAATTTCTAAGACTCATCCTTTTCTGGATTCGCGTTGTAGCGGGGATGCCAGGCTCATCTTCGGCTACCCACCATTCTCGCATCAAATTACAAAACTCAGCTTCTTTCTGATAACCCATACCCCTCATTGATTCTTCAACTTCTTGACTGAAAGTAGTTAAAGCAAATCCGATATTTTGCCTGTCCGGAAGATCTTCAACCATTGATATTTTGAGTTTGTTCGATGGATCTTTCGCAGCTGCAAGCCAAGCATTTTTATTCAATCCGGGGAAATCTGAAGTACACACCACACGCCTCATGTTAGTCATGAGATGAGTAGCGTCCCATATTTTGTGCTCTATTCTCATTCTCTTTCCATTAAACTCGGGTACAGAGAACCATGGTTTTGGATAGCCGTTGATTCCATGTAAAATAGGGCTGTCTTGCATCCACGCCTGCAGTCGGAATGGCCATATAATCTTTGCATATGACGTATTTAGTGCTGCTTTGTAATAGCATGGGGCCTCCAAGACAGATCGTGTTAGCTGTGACAGTGTATTTGGATTTCGCAACTGCTTCTGCTTTCTCTTTCTTGTCTGTTGTTGTGCAGATGGAGCATTTGCAGTCTTCTTCACTTGATTTGATTTGCTCCTATACTTTCCCTTCTTGGTTTTTTTATTTTCTTCTATTGCTTTATGTAATTCAACATATGGATTCTTTGGAAACTGCAAACCTCCAATAGATAATCTACCACATTGTCGATATTCTTCATTATATCTGCTCAGATCGTCTTTTGACACTGCCTCTCTCGATAGTTTCACTATTCTGCGGATGATTTCATTTTTATCTATTTTTTTTGCCTCTTCGCAGACGATGTTTTGAAGTTGAATGATAGTGAGAGGATTTCCATCATAATCTTCCGTTAGCAGCGAAAAGCATTCACCGTCAAATGCTGTTGCTATAACATCAATGCCGTATGAAATACAAGCATCCATTATAGTGTCATACATCAGCCTTTTTTCCTGTCTTGAAAAAGTGGAGCCCTTATTGCCGTAGAAAACAGGATAAAATAAGGGCTTTTCGGGGTCATAGTTTCTGTCTGCAGACGATAACAGAGCCACATATAGTTCTTTGGCTTTCAACCGCGACAAGTCGTAACCACTGCGTAGTGCACTGCGCATGTTGCATACACAACATTCAAACTGTGAGATGGTTCTCAAGACCGCTTTTCTAGCCGTTACCTGAGGAAAAATGTAAGGAGATCTAGTATCGGTCATCAGAGGTGCCAAGTCGCTATCTAGATCCTTCATAGACGGAACTTCGATTAAAATTTCAACACAATTATCCAGAAATTCAGTTATCTTTCTAGGTAAGTTCTCCTTCGCAAATAAAGATCTTTTTGAAGGAATCTTGTTTTCTCTTAGTTGCTGCAGCAAACATTTAACTTCGATTTTTATTAGAAGCCATAAATCGTTGTCAAAAGTCACCCTACTAATCACTGTGCTTTGTTCTGAATAGCAAGCGAAGATAAGATTATTGCAACTTGGTGCTGCCTCCATCTCAGCAATAAGTTGCAAAGCATAGTGTTTGGGTACATCATAATATACTGGAAGCTTGAAGTCATTTGTGGAATCAGGATATGGGCATTTTAGTTCAACTTTGGCAATCACATCAACGATTTCTTCTTTTTCGTTATCAACATGGCAGATCATACCATCTGCAGACACCTCAACAAGGTTTTCTTCCATGGTTTCGCATTTAATGAATGAAGCTCCTATTTCTACAAAAGTGGCTCCTGGAAAGTACATAGGTATGATGTAGCTAACGACAGTTGCGGCAGCGTGTTTCTCGTTTTTCTTTCCCCAGTCAAGGTATTTCTGTCTTACTGCAATAGATTCGTTGTCTTCTTGGACATCAGAATCAGAACATGGATCTTCTTGACCTGAAAACAGATTAAATTGAGTTTTGTTAAATGAAATAATGAACGTATAAGAGACACGCGGAACCATGAATTTGAATTTGAAATTATGACAATGCAAACAAAAACTCTTCATAATAAAATAGCAATAAATTATAGTGATATAGTGGTTAGCTGCAAAGCAAATATATCAGACATGAAGGTTGAGATTTCAATATCATCATCACCATCATTATTATGACAATCATAATTACTATTAATATTATATTTTTCATGAATGGGGAATACAAGGATAGATATTTCCACATGGATTTACCCCATCGGCATACCACAATTGAAGGATTTGAATCCAAGACTGCATGATCAGAGAGCCAACGACTTTTCGCTGAGCTATAGAGCTGAGTAACTGTCTATTACTGTATCATTATATTGTTATATATTATGTATATTATACAGTATTATTATAATTATTATAACTATATATATTATAAGTTTAAATTGCATGAATTATAAAGCATCACTTGACAAAGAACTTACCATTTTCTATGTGTTCACGAAGAAACTGCTGTTGATCGCAAAGACGGAACAGGCCAAGACCTTTATACAGTGTACTACCAGTAAAGACAGCACATTTCCTCAATCGCAACCAAAGATCCGTCCCTTGTTTCACATGAAGCGGATTGACCTGGTTTATTTCTATTTCATCTGGCGGATTCATTAGTTGAACAACAAAGTCACTTGACTTGATTGTGTTGCCATGTTCCAATGAGATTGGTGTCTCTAAAGAAAATATACATGAAAACATGTACACCATGCACATATTCGTAGAAATAATAAACAAATTGAATACGCCAGCAAACAGGGTAAAGCAGTAAAAGAAAAACAGGGCTTACCCATTTGGAAGGCACTTCTTGCTAGCAAACATGCTTTTTTGTTTAGCTGCAGGCTGCTGGATAAAAAGTTGTCAATTTGTACCAACTCGCATTTGGCCCTTGAAATAGCGTTCACCATTTTGCTCTTTCTCCACTTCGATTCACCCCCTACACTTTCAATCATGCTCTTGACATTATACGCCTTTGCGCGCTTCAGCTCCCGTATCTCTTTCAATCGTATTGTTAACAACTTTGACACAGTTTGCAACTTCTGGAACAAACTCTTTTTCTTCTCAGTCTCCAGAGATGCAACAGTGTCGTGTTCATTAAAAATTGATAAATCATGTAACAAATCGTCAACAATTTCTGTTTCTTTTTCTATGCGCTTTCTTCTCTCTGAAAAAGTGGGACTGTTCTCAATTCCTGCCATATCCACATCTCCACTCTCATTTGTCAAGCCACTCCGTATCAACTTGCCATCAAAGGAAAGGACAAACTGCTGCGTCGATTTTGTTTCAGAGGGTATAGACTGTAAAATCGCATTTATAATCCCTGGTGCTAAATTTCGTTTCATCCTTGCGTGCTTTTCAAAAGCACTTTGTAATATTTGATTTGAAGGTACAGCAAAGTTTATTTGTGTTTTTTTGTCAGTTTTTAGGTAACCTAAACATTTTGGGTCTCGTATGACACTTCCACTAAATTTCAAGCCCCTAGAAAATCGAATCCACTTGCCATGAAACATTAGATACCCAAAGAGCCAATATAAAAGTGTATCTTTCCTATACCGCATACCGCATACATTATCACAAGCATGCAGTCTTACAACATCGAGGAACAACAACAATGCTATATTGTTCAAAGGAAATTCATTGCAGGCAACAAGTTTAAAAAAGGTTAAAATATCCGAAGCCAAGCCAGCATTTTTCAAGACGGGTAATGCGCTGGAAAACCAAAACAAAATGTCCTCATCTTCACCTTCGGGGCTGACATCTTGTTCCTCGAGGAACGTGGTTCTTTCAAACACCTCAGGATCATCTGATCTGCTGGAATCCAATTCTCGAACTCGAAGCTCTTCAAAGTAGACAAATTGTGTGATTGTTATTGGAGTCACAATTGGAGAGGTTACGTTACACTTCAAACAACGTCTTTCGTAAGCCTCAACGTACATGATCTTGTTTCGTTTAAGTTTTCAAAATCTTGCCAGCAAATACTCGTTGAAATTGCATTTGCTACAGCAAAATTATGCACGAAATGCTGTACTTTTAAACAGTGAAAACATCTCTTTCACATATTCGCCTTTATTCCATGAGATCCGTTTACTATAAAGAAACACTAACAAACTATGGAAAAGAAATTTTTAAATTTTGATACATATTTCGTCAATCTGCAAAGTAGCTCTTTAGCACTTTGGTAATAAAAAAAATGAAACAAGAAAGTTTGAGTATTGAAATCAACCAACATTTGTGAAACTAAGTACTTGTATCCCATTTGTATCCCATTGAGCTTTGAGAAGCTAAGAATATCGCTTGAAATGGAGAGAGGCTCGACGATTGTTGCTGAAGCAGAAATATTTAGCCCCCGTCTCTGATTTACCATGATTTAGTTGATTAGATCATATTTTACCCCTACCGTACTGAACATCCCCCACCGTACTCAGAGATATCCCCCCACCGTACTGAATATCCGCCACGGCAATCATGATGCCTCCCCACGGCTATCATGGTATCCCCCCACAGGCATCATGGTATCCCCCCACCGTACTGAATATCCGCCACGGCAATCATGGTATCCCCCCACCGTACTGAACATCCTCCACCGTACTCCGAGATGCCTCCCCACGGCAATCATGGTATCCCCCCACAGTCATCATGGTATCCCCCCACCGTACTGAATATCCGCCACGGCAATCATGATGCCTCCCCACGGCTATCATGGTATCCCCACAGGCATCATGGTATCCCCCACCGTACTGAATATCCGCCACGGCAATCATGGTATCCCCCCACCGTACTGAACATCCCCCACCGTACTCCGAGATGCCTCCCCACGGCAATCATGGTATCCCCCCACAGTCATCATGGTATCCCCCACCGTACTGAATATCCGCCACGGCAATCATGATGCCTCCCCACGGCAATCATGGTATCCCCCCACAGTCATCATGGTATCCCCCCACCGTAGACTGATTACATTCCTCCCACTCTTTCGGATACAGCTCATAACAACTACAACAACATAATCGCTGTTTCCTCAGAGTGGGACTCATAATCTAAAAGTCAATTAATTCCTATAACCCCGGGGAAAGCAGGAAAATTGGGCATTTTGTGCACTGCCCTGTTTGCCTGCACAATAGACCCCTTACGGTCAGGTGATTGGCTATGGAAAACGCGGTTTCCGGGCAATGCACCTTGTCCAACAGAAACGGAAAAAAAAAGTTCTGTCGGAAGGAAAAAATAGTAAAGAGAGAGAGAACAGAGGGAGAGGGGGGAGGGGAAAACTTTGATTCACATGGATAATAACTTTTTGCTTCTAGACCTTCTCAAACTTAGCTAATCTATAGTCACTAACTTGGGTTAAACAAGTCTAACCCCCATTTAATTCCTATAACCCCAGGAAAAGCAGGAAAATTGGGCATTTTGTGCACTGCCCTGTTTGCCTGCACAATAGACCCCTTACGGTCAGGTGATTGGCTATGGAAAACGCTGTTTCCGGCCACAGAACACATAGTGTTCCCGCCAATCACATCTCCATAGAATCTTTCTAGAACTAAGCCCTAACAAAGGAAACCCATACCCCAGGGAAAGGAAGGAGGAGAAGGAAGCAAAGAGGAAAGGGGGGACAAGACGAGTAGGGCTGGTAAAGAAAGAATATAAAGCAGAACTGACAGGCTCACGCGGTGATACCTGGAGAATACTGTACCAATTATGCCCCAAGGCACTGAACGGTCACGCGGTGACCAAAATACCAAGCAGGACTGTCAGGCTCACGCGGTGATACCTGAAGAACAATGTACCAATTATGCCTTAAGGCACTGAACGGTCACGCGGTGACCAAATTACCAAGGACTGTCAGGCTCACGCGGTGAAACCTGAAGAACAATGTACCAATTATGCCTTAAGGCACGGAACGGTCACGCGGTGACCAAATTACCAAGTGGATCTGTCAGGCTCACGCGGTGATACCTGAAGAACAATGTACCAATTATGCCCAAAGGCACTGAACGGTCACGCGGTGACCAACTTACCAGGCAGGACTGTCAGGCTCACGCGGTGATACCTGGCAGAACAATGTACCAATTATGCCCCAAGGCACTGAACGGTCACGCGGTGACCAACTTACCAAGTAGATCTGTCAGGCTCACGCGGTGATACCTGAAGAACAATGTACCAATTATGCCTGAAGGCACTGAACGGTCACGCGGTGACCAACTTACCAAGTAGATCTGTCAGGCTCACGCGGTGATACCTGAAGAACAATGTACCAATTATGCCCAAAGGCACTGAAGGCAAAGGCACTGAAGGCACTGAACGGTCACGCGGTGACCAACTTACCAGGCAGGACTGTCAGGCTCACGCGGTGATACCTGAAGAACAATGTACCAATTATGCCCCAAGGCACTGAACGGTCACGCGGTGACCAACTTACCAAGCAGGACTGTCAGGCTCACGCGGTGATACCTGAAGAACAATGTACCAATTATGCCTTAAGGCACTGAACGGTCACGCGGTGACCAACTTACCAAGTAGATCTGTCAGGCTCACGCGGTGATACCTGAAGAACAATGTACCAATTATGCCCCAAGGCACTGAACGGTCACGCGATGACCAACTTACCAGGCAGGACTGTCAAGCTCACGCGGTGATACCTGACGAACAATGTACCTATTATGCCCGAAGGCACTGAACGGTCATGCGGTGACCAACTTACCAGGCGGGGCTGTCTGGCTCACGCGGTGATACCTGAAGAACAATGTATCAATTATGCCTGAAGGCACTGAACGGTCATGCGGTGACCAACTTACCAGGCGGGGCTGTCAGGCTCACGCCGTGATACCTGAAGAACAATGTACCAATTATGCCCAAAGGCACTGAACGGTCACGCGGTGACCAACTTACCGAGTTGATCTGTCAGGCTCACGCGGTGATACCTGAAGAACAATGTACCAATTATGCCCAAAGGCACTGAACGGTCACGCGGTGACCAACTTACCAGGCAGGACTGTCAGGCTCACGCGGTGATACCTGGCGAACAATGTACCTATTATGCCCCAAGACACTGAACGGTCACGCGGTTTTTTTTTTATCAAGTAGATCGGTCAGGCTCACGCGGTGATACCTGAAGAACAATGTACCAATTATGCCTTAGGCACTAAACGGTCACGCGGTGACCAACTTACCACAGGCTCACGTTGGGAGGCTCACGCGGAGACCAACTTACCAGGCAGGACTGTCAGGCTCACGACGCGAACAATGTACCTATTATGCCCCAAGGCACTGAACGGTCACGCGGTGACCAACTTACCTAGCAGGCTCACTTTGAAGACGCCCCAAGGCACTGATTCAGACCAACTTACCAGAACTGTCAACCTAAGGCCCCAAGGCACTGAACGGTCACGCGGTGCCAACTTACCAAGTAGATCTGTCAGGCTCACGCGGTGATACCTGCAGAATGTTGTAAACCTAGCGCCTTCGCATGAGGAAGAATGTTCAGACGAGCACACACAAACAAACAGTAAGAAAGCTATCATTCTCCCCTTAATTAAGCACTAATGAATAGTAACCGAACATGAACAATTTTTGTTATGCAGGGTTTTCCTACCCGGAATTGGTCCGTTTTAGAATGGGTTAACCTGATAGAGACCGAGTTGGGAGCAGGGAAACTGTCAACATTCAGGCTAGAACTTGGGCGGTGAACTCGGAAGCACGCCGAAAGCAAAAAATGCAGTGCAGCAGGCCGCCCCGAACATAACATCGTCATAATCAGTCAAATCTAAATGAGATTTTTTTTTTTTTTTAGTTTGTAATGTCAGAGCTGTGATAGGTAGTTTATCTGGCAGTTTTGTGGCCGTAGGGCAACATCGCAAACCTCTTACCACTAATGGAATATGTAGGCAGTTCAATAATGGGTCTTGAAAGCCTTATTGAAATATGAAGTGCACGAATTGCTGCCCGATATACCTTTAACGAAGATGCTTGACATGACTTGCTGCCGCAGGCGATAAAACGGAGAAGCGTTAGTTTGGACACTGGCAGTGGAGATCCACTGGAATGAAGTAACTGATGGCTGACGCAGAAGGATACAAACTTGTTCCGGACAGAAGAATACGTGCATTTAGTGTTGGTTGAGTCCAGCATGAGTGACCGCCACTCGTCATCTAATGCAGTGAAAACAGGCGCTGCAATATTGCTTCTGGCACCTTCAAGGAACATGAAGCCGCAGTTGGGACAAGTGTGGCAAATTCCTGGAATTTCAAGCGAGATAACAGGTCCGCATGCGTATTTCGAGCTCCTGGAATATGAACAGCTGCAAAGGTAAACGAGTGTAGAATGTCGTGGATAGAACTCTCGCGGAGCATGAAGGACATGTGAGAGTCCTTGCACAGTCCCTGATTGAGGCAGGCGACAACTGCCAGATTGTCACACTTGAACAGGATACTCTGCCGGGGTCAGCTATCACCCCAAACATGTGCTGCTAAGCCCCTTAACGTCAATATTAACCATTCTTTACCATTTATAGCTGCGAATCCTAAGCTGCCAGCCGCATCGGATGAGATGGAGACATCGGGTGACTGTTCCCAGGAAGGAAAAAGAAAACAGGCTTTTCCCATTCCAAGATTGCAAAAGGACATCCCAAAAAGTATGTCGTCATGAACCGATTTGGAGAGCTTAACGTAATGATGAAGCTTTGTTACTGTATTTGCGCAATTAATGAGGCGGCGAAGGAAAGGGCGACCCAGTACAACAGCCTGGCAGCAGTGTTGGAGAAGCCCTATCAAGGAAAGTAATTGTCGATTGGTGCCTGTCTGTGAGCAGACCAAGAACGCAGCTCACCGCATATTTTTGTTATTTTGCTAATGGCAATCGAAGCTCCAATTTGTCCGTATCAAGTTCGAAACCCAGATAAGATAAAACAGAGGAAGGGCCAGCAGTTTTGTCCCCTGCAATGGGCACTCCAAGATCCTAGCAGATGGACAGACATTTATCCCGCTCAGCAGCTGCTGAGGTTGACCTCGGGAAGCTATTAATCAAAAATCGTCAAGGTAATGTTGCACATGTAAAACCTTGGCCTTAACTAGCAGTATTGATTGTAATACATCAGCAAACCTTGTGAAGCTCTTAGGAGCGGAGCGGAGCCCGAAAGGTAAAGCGAGGTCCACGTAAACAAAACCATCCCACCGCAAGCCGAGGAATTTCCAGCAGACAGTGAAACTTGCAGTAAACGATAGGGCGTTTTATGTCGACCTTAGAAAGCAGGGCACCTGCACCAAGTGTCATGATGTTTTTATGGCATCTGGACTGCCAATATAAGAGACCTGGGCCTCAGAATCGGGAATGAAATCATTAATGCTGTGACCAGCTGGAAACGACAAATCTGCGTAAGGTGCCATTCGCCTGGGGTTGATTTTTGGGATGACACCACAGCGGCTGACAGACATGTCCTCAATTGGTGGCAGACTGAATGGCCCTGCCATTGAGCCATGCTCAATTTCCTTTTTAATATATGAGGAAATTACCTCTGGGTGTTCGTAGGCCGACTGACAGTTACGGCACGATGTCGATGGATTTGGGGACCTTACTCCAAATATCAAAGCCATTAGTTAACCCATTAAGCACCCAATCAGCGTCCGGGCTTGAAAAAGCATCAACAATATTATACCTTTGTGTAATACACAGCAGAGCAATAGCAAGGGGAGATTTTAATGATCCAGCAGCTAGTCATTTGCGCTTTCGCTTTGCATCTGGAGAGGGGGATCTCTCTCTTGAGTGCTTACTAAAAATTATCTGCAGTATTGGCAGCGTATGATGACGGCGAGGAGCTTCCACTTGAACAGAGCTCCTTGGTGACCTCTGAGGGTTTAAGAATTGGGCTGCATGCTGCTGCTAATAATTTTTGAGCCACAGCAGGGACACTTTTTGTAGCAGTTGCAGATACGGTCAAAAAGGTCGGGGCGGTAGCTGCGTACGCTTGACCATGGGCAATGAGTGGCACAAGAGGGGCCTGAAAACTATTACCTGAGTGAGCTGTGGCTGCATAGATATTGTCAAAATTTTAAATCACCTCCCACCAACTTATTTTCAGTATTAGCATGATCCTCCATGACCAAGCTAGCGTGATGAAAAGGAAGACTAAGGAAGTCCTTCTTATGTTGTTATGGTTGTATTTCCTAGTATAGTTCTGCTGGCCTAACCCAAACAATACAATTCGTCTCAAAATATCACAAACGAAACGATAGACCAGTTCGAAATACACACGACGCAGCAGCTTATAATATATATATACTTTTGTTTTGTTCTTTATGCAATTGTTAAAATATAAACTAATGATTAATCAAAACAGGTAGGTAATAAATTGAGCAAATGGAAATCTCTCACCGGCCGTGCACCATGCACAGTATAGAGAAAACAAGATTAAATCGGCAAACGTAGATCTTTAGCCCTTGAGCTTGACAAAAATCAGAACTTCTGTTCTTTGCTACAGCAAAATACCTTCTAAACTTTGATACAAACGATATACAACAGGAGAACTTTTCGAAAACTTTGATTCACATAGGTATAAATATTTGCTTCTTGAACTTCTCAATCTTAGCTAATCTGACTTGAACGGACAACGAGGCGGAAGACTTGTAACCTTGAGTTACCGCGGGAAAAGCGGGACAACCCGTCTTGTTATAGTCACTAACTTGGGTTAAAACAAGTCTAACCCCATTTCGTTTTTAATTTTTGAGAGCAAAAAGTACGAATTTAGAGACGTTTTAGGGTCGCCTGTCAAGTCAAATTTTAGGCCGCTCGGATGACATAGCTTTCTCGCGTGCGAAAAGAGGAATTAATGAACTTGGATGCATTTTGGGCTCAAATGAAGTTAGGAGAAGCATTTTCTCTGTACAACTAAATTTTTTTGTATGTTGCGAACCGAAAAATACAGATTTGGGCAAGTTTTAGGGTCAGTAGTCGGGAAATTTTGTTAGGCCATCCTTCACACCAGAACGAGGTTCGTGAAAATTAGGCCGACTTTTTGACTGTTTGTTTATGAGTCGTAGTTGGAGCGGGGTGGTGGGGTGTGGAGGAGCGTAGACTACGACGAATGGAAAAGGTGGGAGTAATAGATAAGCCAATCACTGCTGTAGATTCGGGCTGTTCTGCATTCTGATTGGATATGCCAGAAAGTTGGCATATCAGGCCGACTTTTTGACTAGACTTACTACATGAGTCGTAGTTTTCGCTGCCTCCACCTCAATTCAATTCATTAAAAAAAATGTAAAATTAAAAATAGTTTAGACTTGCTTCCCAAGTCCCTAACTTTCGCTCACATTGAATTGAATTGATGTTGTTGTTGTTCGCTTCAGTCAGGGACTTGTTTCCTTTTATCATCTGAAAGTGGCATAAAAGTGGCAGCCCGCACCAAAAAATTGGTGCACCAATCAGAGAGCAGCATTTCGAAATAAGCATTCTGATTGGTTGATTTAGCGATTTCAACCCGCAATGAGGCATTTTCCGTTTATTTTTCTGAAAATGTGACCCCCAGGATTACACGAGAACTTTGGTCGGCAATGGAGGGAAAACATCATCACAGCTTCGCAGAAAGCCACAAAATTGGTTACCTACTGAATCTTCTTGTTGGGAGACTTCAGGAAGGTTTTGTTGCATTCAAATCTGTAAAAATTGCTTTGTAAATGTACTCTACGCTGCTCAAATTGGATGTGAAAAAAAGAAATTTTTCTTCTGTTTTGTCCGACTTTTGGATTCATATTCACGGCAAGCACAAAACAGGCCGAAGAACTGATTTAAACCGGCAAACAACTGAACTGTACGTAAATATTTCAAACTTCAATTATTATTTGTATGATACAGAACATTTGGTATAAATCCTTCTGCTTGCACCAAGTGGAATTTGATTCAGCCTTCTGATATTTTGTCTAGATATGTTTTATAAGTTTTGCATTTTGCAATTTTCTCTGAATCTGATTTTCTAAATTTTGAGCTGATGGGTTTTCCGGCTTTCCACGCCAAAACGGTATACAGTCGACTCCTCTCAAATTTTATGAGTGTGTATCTAGACTACTTGTAATTTTATGTTACTTCACCAAAATATATATTCTCGAATCAAAAGGCATTTTACAGTAAAGCTGAATCAAATTTGAAAGTGCACTGGCGAGTTTTCACATCGCTATTTGAGGACTAAATGCTCTTTAGAAGTAGCCCTCATCAATCCGATTACCAAACTGTATGTCTGTTAGACGTTGAAATCATGTTAAGAAGAAAAAATTGCAAACCGAATGTTTGTTGCTTCATTTTTTGTTGTTTGTTGTTTTATTTTCATGTTTTCGGTGTCGTCCTGCAGTTTGCTCAAAATATTTAAGAGCAAGTCTGACCTGACTCAAAATTTACATGATATGATGGTTTTTTTCGGCAAGAGCAGAAAAGATGAGCTGATTTATTAAAAGCGACAGAAAAATAAGCATTTTCATATGAATTTATTTCAAATATTTCTCAGCCGAGTCGAGTTGAAAACACAGCAAAAAGTGAGATGAGAGAAATTTCTGTCGGGGGGTCGCCACATCTTTAGCCGAACAGAATAATGGAAACGAGGCAGCAGATTTCAATCCACTTTCGCAACACGAAAGGGAATGAGTCGTTAGTTTGAGCGTCCAGCAATTCAATTCAATAGCGATAACTGCGGCTCGTGTAGTAAGTCTATTTGCTTTGTGTGGACTTGGGTTTAAATTCACGGCAACACAGAATGTTCAGCCTGAAGAACCGAAGAACCGCGAAGAACTCTGAAGACCTGCAAACATCTGAACAGTAAATATTCTTCAGCTTCATTGACTGCATTTACAGAACAATTATAGACACCTATATGATAGTATTAAATTAAAATAATTCAGCTTTCCTATATTTCTTTTACAACTTTTAATTTAAAGCTTTTCGGCGGTCTAGATAGCTTTTTAGTTTCGAGCAAGCGGGCTTGCCTTGAAATATTTAAAACATTGCCTTCATGGTTCACTAAGTTTAGTCATTTTGGTATTTACGAATAAATGTTCCCAAACATTCATTATTCACCATGATTTCTTTCCTTCAACTATAGAAAGTAACAAAAGCTGAATCAAATTTGAAGGTCGAGACTGTCTGAAACTGGGCGGCCAGTTTCGTTCCGAGTTTAACATATGGTGTCTAGAAGAAGAAGAAGAAGTCTATCT
>JACTAT010000013.1:42343-139900 GCA_014526335.1 Chrysaora quinquecirrha | reverse complement strand
AAGCTGAACTCAATTTTACGGAGGGTCGCTCGGATAAGCCAAAAATTCGGATAATTGGGACAAACATTTCACTTGCTAACCTTCTTTTCAAGTTTATTGTTACCTACCATAGGTACTTGAGGATTGCTCAAATGCATTGCAGAAGACATTAGTATAAACATTTCGACGCAAAATCGCTACATTATAACCAGAAAAATGTTATTGTTTCTGTAAAAGTTAAAATCTGATAAAACGAAAGATAAATGGTATAATATAATGGCTTAAAGAGTGCAGTAATTATGTTGGACAAAGATTCAAAGTAGTGGGGCTTACATTTGGTTAATCTGAAATTAATTTGGATGAAACAAAAGGGTTAAGAAATTTTGCGTTTCGGAAAATTGAGGTACGGATAATCAAGGTTTTGGATAATCAAGGATGTACTGTATTGTATCTATTTATGTAATGGGCTATGTAAGCAACCTATTTGAGATTTCCTTTCAACTCTAATGTAAATCTACTCACTCGTTAGCCTCTCAGTACAAACTTACTAAGCTCCTTGGGTACTTTCGTATAGATCTGGGATGGCAATGATGAGAGCCTATAAGCAAAGATTTGAGCCTGCAACCATATAAAACTTTATCTTGCAAAGCAAACCTCTCACTCTTTCTTGCACATAGAAATCATAGTCCTAGCTATTCCAATTATAATTCACAAATAACTTACTGTGATCGTAATCTATTTTGATAATCAGATCCATCGACTGATTCATCTTCTTCTGTGGTTCTGAGTTTTCGCAATCTTTTGTTATACTTTATATCAACACTAAAAATTGATCATAAAAATAACATTATTATACTGTATAAGGCATTGCCATTGAAAGCATCAAGCTATTCTTGTTAGCAATTATTTTGAATAAGAAATGTTATTCTTTACTTAATGCTTTTGTCATCTTCATCAACCCATGCTGGTTTTCGTTTTCCAGACGATATTGAATGGTATACTGCATCCTGTAATAAAAAGTTCAGATTGAATTATTAAAGGGCTGGAATTTCTATCCACTACCTATCCACTTTCTATCCGCTGACTAGACTCATTATTTGCAAAAAGAGTATCCATAGATGATAAAGCTCCTCATTTGTTATTGCTATGGCAACCAGATTGGGCAATTGTATAGAAAGTTGCATCAACAAAACAAAATTTGATCATAACTAGAGTGCTGCCATGCATTGTTTACAAGCGAATCCTCCTTTTAGGTTAACCATAAGAGGTTTGGCCAAAATGAATAGTGTGGCGTGTGCACACAGGGATAACAATAGAACAATGGAAAAGGACAATGGAAAAGTGCTTCTGCACACACGAGATCTTGTCGGGAACTGCCATACTCCACAGACTGGGGTTTGGGGAAAGGATGATTTGGCTAAGGTTGGGCAAAAATCAAAAGACTCAGACTGGATCCCCTAAGCTGCCCTAAGGCATAGACAATAACAATAGAAGAACAATAGAGACTATTGTTTCTCCTAATATCACAGAGGAGACCCTGTCTGTGCACCACAAAGATTTTACATTCCGATAGAAAGCTTGACAACCCTTTTCTAAACTTTTTCCAAATACAACATTTACCAAGCCTAAAGACTTTTTGTGTTGATCTTCTTTATTTACAAAACTTGTATCGTCATCTTTTGACTCATCATCAAGTTTACTTTCCGAGAAGATAGTTTCTGGATTTGCTCCAAAAACTAATCTTTCAAGTTCAGCCTCTTCTTCATCTTCACCCAAAACAACACGATTTTGATCTTCATCTTCTATTTCTTCTAAACCTGTTTCAAGTTGAGATTTCGATTCACCAGGAAAGCCAAAGTCTTCTTCTGGTTGCTGTTTTGTATCTATGAAAAACAACTGTTCAACTGAAGAATCCATTGTTATTTCTGGAAGAAGGGCAAACGATCATGCAAAAAAGCTAGGCCTAATTGCTGGTTGCTCTACAAGAATTGTTTTGATGCTGATCCCTGTTTCTTTATCGTCGTCAACTCCTAACTTGTCTGAATAAAACTCTTTGTTTCTTCAACCAAACGTATAAGATGAATATAAATTTTTATATGTAAACAAGGGTGAGTTAGTCGCAAAATAATCTACGGTCACTCAACTCTGAAATGAAGCTTGTAAATTTGAAAAAACATGCGTGGAGCGCATCATTTTTAAATAGCCTCGATATGAAAAACTTGCGTATTGTTGCTATTGCTGTTGTTGCTGAAAAGCATCAAATCTCTGCGCGTTTGCATAGGATTTTTCGCGGGTTGGCTTATCAAACTGGCTTTTTTCAACCAATTTTAGCCCTTAGCATTTCGTCCGAATTGCTTGGAAAAGGTTCTTTGAATATTAAAAAGGCAGCAGTGTAATTCTCCAAGAGTTCTATAATCTTTCTAAATCTGCAACTAACATTCAGTCTGAAAATTCGAACGAAAATCATCTAACTTATCATCAGCGAAAATCTATAACTAAGATAAAACAATTACACTTTAGTTTTAACGGCGAATTAACAACAGTTCTTGTCAAAATAACAGTAGTACAGTATATTAAAAACGTTTGTACTATCGTCTTTTCCTCGGCTAAGAGTAGTCTGTTGCAGAATGGAAGCCAAATAGGTTCCGTCGAAAGGTCTACTGGCAGTTGTCATCTTTAATTTCCAGCAAAATGAAATCTTTTGATGCTTGCCCTTGCAGACGTATTTTAAGAAGACAGAAAATCTAATGCCCTTTGTAGCCAAATTTAACATTATCTGGAGGTCCGTCTCGAATAACCTGATCTTGTAGAAACAACGCAGCGGCAGTAACAATTGTTGTTATTAAGAATAAATAGAAAAAAAATCGATCTAATATGAGTGCTGCTCTTCGCCATTCATCTCTCAGGAATTCTTCTTCTTCTTCCCTTCGTACACTATCAGCTAATGTTCCGATTCCTTCTAATACTTTATACGAAACGGGATCCATAAAAGTCTCGAAACTTTCTGAGCGGCTTGTCGCATCAGCGAAATCGTTATGATTCGAAGCAGTCGCTAATCGCTCCATTTCTATCGAAGTTAATTCGCAATCTGGTCCGCCATTTGAAGTGAAATATTTAGAGACTTTCGGTGATGATAATCGTCGTATTTTCCTTTCGAGATATTTCTTATGGTCAGGAAAGCATAAAATCCAGCCTAAATAGCCAAGGATGTATTTACGCACCCATTTCGGCATTGGTGACATTGACGGATTTCGATGAAAGAAATTGAGAATGACACACGAAGCAACCAATGACAGAGCAGTATCAAACATGATAGCGATGAAATAACTTCCTAATAAGGGAATATGTTCTGAGGTTGATGGTAAACTATCTGCGACAATCAGTAGAAATACGGTCATTGCAAGCAAGACAGTTATGCCTAGGCCGATTTTTTCTCCCGACTCTGGTGGCAGGAAAAACTTTATCAATGTCAACGTCGCTATAAGTGCACAGGGAACAATTAGGTTGAATATGTAGTACAAAGGCTTCCGTTTGATCGTCAAATAAAATGTGACATCATAGAAATAATATTTGCAGCAGTTGTACTTCATTTTATTGAGTTGCGCACGCATTACGATTAGATCCCATTCTCCGTTGGTGATATACTTTGACGTATCAGCGACCTTTTTCTCAGACGTCATAGTGAGGCGATCTCCTCCGTAGGTCCAGGAGCCGAATTTCATGATGCATGTTTGCCAATCGAAGGGAAATAATTTGACGTTGATTTTGCATGTACTTGTAAAGGAGGCTGGCGAAAACCAGCTGTTTGTTCCATCAGCTTTGACGATAACTTTGGTTTTGTATTTCTCTGTTCCTCCTCCATAAGTATCATCAGCGCTAAAAAAAGCATTTAATAAAAGATTTAGGTTGATACTGTTTCAAAATAGGTTGTAGAGCTCTAGCAACGACATTCCCATTGACAAAAACTTGTCTCACTGATCTCCCATACTTAGAGGCACTGTGTCTCGCCCCTATCTCTCTTCTACTGCCACTGATACAGAAGCCGCTCATAGAAGAGCAAGACCATTAAAACCTCAAACTCTCTCAGTGTATCGTTGCGGATCACCCCAGAACTAGGCTGACACAACATGCACATTGTGTATAACTTCAAATGATTCGAAATATCTCTCAATCTAACTCCGTCATCTTGCATAACTGCTTTCTCTCTTGCCATGTCTTTTACTTTTCTTTTTCAGGGGATAATGTTGGGAAAGCCTATATATACGAGCTTCCGTAAAGGAAAGGAGAAAGGCTAATGAAGGTGACTTCAATCTATTTAATTTGGACAGGTTAGAAAACAGATGTGGGGAAATTTCCAGAAACTAAAACTTCTGCTACTTGCAAGCATCCTGAACTCACGTGCAGCTGCCTTGCTTTTGCCTTCCTTCCACAATATAATTTTCTCTCTCTTCCAATACAAAAAGCAAGAATGCTTATAAAATAGATAGTAATAATCCTGAAGGTCCTGAACAAATAGGAACAGTAAAAATACTCGAAAAATTCGCAGTTTTATCTCATGATCCAACTTACTTGTTATACAAAATAATATCTGGAATCCAGACTTTGCTAGGATCAACATTGATAACATCGATTCCACCATAATCCTTAGGATTCCAAGAAAGAAACGGATTTTTCCATGTCTAAAATAAAAGAAAGAAAAAAGCATTGTTCCTTCTATGGAAATATCCTTTAAAGCAAATAGATTCAAACAAATTTTCTCGCTAGATCTTTGACCAAAACTTAGCTTCTTTCAATTTCCCCTTCAATGATGTAAATTACAGAGTAATGTTTAGTTCAAAACTATCCGTTAAGCCACAACCAAACGTAACCAAAATTTCACCCAACATTGGCCAAAGTTCTTCTGACCGAGACTTTTAACTGCTTCTGGTTATCACTGATTTTAATTAACTATTTTAGTTTCTTCCTTTCTATGGGGGGGGGGGGGCTCTCTCTCGATTAGTTTATCTATTTAGAGAGCTCCTCCTTAATCAATCCATGTTAATTATGGTCATGTAAAGTATTGTGAGTTTTAAGTAACGTATGTATTCATGAAATGTAGTGTATCCTTGTAATGCTATGTAATATTAGTAATGTAATGAATGTTGTAATGTAGAGTATCTCCGTAAAACTGTATTTGATATTGATTGGTAATATAATGAAACTGAAACTTCATTCAGAATGAGTTCCTCGAACCCAAAACCCATGCATAGTGAATGTATAACATCTTGAGTATAACTGAAATGACGTATTTTAAACAGAAGTTGCAGCAATTTATCATACCTCCTCGAATGGACAACCCCTTTGGATTAAGCAGCCTATCAGACGGTTCCCTGATACCCCTTTAATAGTGTATGTGCAAGCTCTCGGTTTGAGGAATCAATACTCACTTTAAAATAGTTGCTGCAAAACTTATTTTCTCGTAAAAAACGTTAGCTTAGTTGTTAATTTTTAATTAATTGCTCCTCTTTGAGACGGATTTTTAGATAAGTATCCGGGCGCTTAATCGAGGAAATACGGTATGTAAATCGCGTAGATTGCAAGCAACACTATTCTGACATCTGTTAGACCGGCATTGTTTTACTGAACACGAACAACTGGTAATTCCCATTGAAATAATCTTAAATGAAATAGTATGAAGTCCAAACCAAAGAATCAACCTTAAAATCAGGAGTGGCTTCACTCAGATTAATAGACTAACCAAATGATAAACCTCATGATAGAAAACTGTAAAGAAAAACTCACTTGTCGAATCCAAACACTGGTCGAAAGAAGCTGAGATTTGCTGTTCTGAAAAGGGGGATTTGATTTCAATTTCAATTGGTCATTTAAAAAACAAAATCTTCCTGAAAAAATAACATCGACAAAATGAAACAACAGCTAACAAAATAAACACTTGTTTAACGTTTGAGTGTTGCCTGTGCTTCTCATGTGCAGTGAAGAATGCCCGTCCGATGCCTATGCTTCTCTGCAGCAATTGTTTACTGCCAGCGCAATGCCTGTGCCTCCCCTGTACATCAATGAATGCCTGTCTAATACCTATGCTTATCTACTGCTATAATTTAATGCCTGAGCAATGCCTATGCCTCTCCTGTGCTTTGAAGAATGCCCATCCAATGCCTATGCTTCTCTACTGCTATTGTTTAATGCCTGAGCAATGCCTATGCCTCTCCTGTGCTTTGAAGAATGCCCATCCAATGCCTATGCTTCTCTACTGCTATTGTTTAATGCCTGAGCAATGCTTGTGCCTCTTTTGTGCTTTGAAGAATGTCCGTCCAATGCCTATGCTTCTCTACTGCTATTGTTTAATGCCTGAGCAATGCTTGTGCCTCTCCTGTGCTTTGAAGAATGCCCGTCCAATGCCTTTGCTTCTCTACTGCTATTGTTTAATGCATGAGCAATGCTTGTGCCTCATTGTGCTTTGAAGAATGCCCGTCCAATGCCTATGCTTCTCTACTGCTATTGTTCAATGCTTGAGCAATGCTTGTGCCTCTTTTGTGCTTTGAAGAATGCCCGTCCAATGCCTATGCTTCTCTACTGCTATTGTTTAATGCCTGAGCAATGCTTGTGCCTCTTTTGTGCTTTGAAGAATGCCCGTCCAATGCCTATGCTTCTCTACTGCTATTGTTTAATGCCTGAGCAATGATTGTGCCTCTCCTGTGCTTCGAAGAATGCCTGTCCAATGTCTTAAATTTTCTACTGCTTTGTTTTACACATGTGCAATACATCTGCCTTTCATTGCTTTTGAGAATGCCTGTCTTACGCCTTTGCTGCTCTTCTTAATACCTGAGAAATGCCTGTGCCTCTCCTGCGCATCAATGAATGCCTGTCTAATACCTATGCTTCTCTACTGCTTTGTTTAATGTCTGAGCAATGTCTGTGCCTCTCGTGTGCCTTAAAAAATGCCTGTCCCATGCCTATTTCTTCTTTACTGCTTTTTTGAATGCCTGAGCAATGACTGTGCCACTCATGTGCTTTAAAGAATGCCCATCAAATGCCTATGCCTCTATTCTGCTATTGTTTAATGCCTGAGCAATCCTTTTGCCTCTCATGTGCTTTGAAAAATGCCCGTCCGATGCCTATGCTTCTCCACTGCTCTGTTTAATACATGAGAAATGCCTGTGCCTCTCATGTGCATCGAAGAATGCCTGTGCCTGTGCTACTGCTTTGTTAATGTCTGTGTCTCTTGTATGCTTTGAAGAATGTTTGCCAAGCCTAAGACTGGAAATGCCAACATATTTCATATGCCAAACTTGCAGCCTATATACTTTTCCTTTCACCAAAAAAGCCAAACAGATAAAAAATTAGATTGTTTTGCAAACTTACCACATTGACAATTTGAATCAAACTCAAACTGAACTCAACATTGACAACATCTGTCCGGTTGAATACTGGCCTGACTTGATTATCGTGATTTTCAAATATGTGGCTCAGAAGTCGAATTTCGTGGGTTTCTGGACGATCAACTAGAACAAAGAAACAAGAAATTAATAAGTAGAAGAACTAGTCAGATCTGAAATGGTTTCCAGCAGATTCAAGCTTTATCAAGGACCTATATACCCAGGGTAGGACCTATATAAAATTATAGGAAAGTAAAAGCCCATCGTTTGCACAAAATGCGGTATCCAAAATGTCACACTTGCAAGGAAGGTCTTGCTTTTGAAACTCGTTGGTATCATTTTCCACAGGCTTACATTTAGCTCATCTCTCCACCATTCCAAGGGTGGTAAATGACTACTCAGGGAATTCGTTTTAGAATATTAACTGGGGGCACAAACTGCAAGGACCCCGACCAGCATTAACAAATAAAGACTGCTTGCTTGCTCGTTTCTCGGTAGCAGGCATTAAAGGACTTGGATTCTGGGTTTCGGATTTAGAGAGGAGGCTTTCTTACATTTATCAAAAATCAATCAAATTAATCAAGCAAATGAACGAAGCAACTGCTGATTCGGGCTTGCTTGCAAAGATTAATCAAGCTCAGCTAGAAGTTATTACAACACAATCATAAAACCCGATTGATCACAATCACATTTTGAGACCTGGATAAACTAGCTGCATACGATCTTACCTGCAGCCACGAGCAATACCATGCAGCACAATGCATAAAGAACGAATTGGGATGAATCTACCCACATATCTCTTTCTGGAATCACTGTAGTTCATTTATCTCTACAAAGAGAACATAAATCATCTGAAGTAAATAAAATAAACATCAAGCAGAAGCAAGATGAAAATTGAAAATATAGGAAACTTTCAATGAAATGAGAATATGTTAGACAAGTATAGGTTATTCTGTGACGAAAATGTTTATATGTAAGGAAAATAAGAACCAGCAAGGGAAAGTAAATAAGTCGTGTATACACAAATAGATAAAACAAAGATAAATATGCTAAAACCAGTATTGCAAGAATACTAGATTTGCGTTTAAAATGCAATAAGCAAAATTAAAGAAGCTAATTTAGGAAAGATGAGAAGAGAAGGATGGAGAAGCGACCAGCTCAGGGAGGAGTACAACATCCACGGTGAAGAGGAAGACCAACAAACAACATCATGGTACCAGGATTTCCAGGACTGGACTGGCGTTGGCATGGCAGCCGCGTCACACCTAGCAGAATACAGAGAGAGAGGCGTAATCTGATCAGAATCACAGCAGAGCGGACCAGGGCCATCTGACGCTGAGAGAGAGAGAGAGAATTCAGGGATAGAATCGGTGATAGATAAACAAAACATCTTTACCGGTTCGTACCAAAATAATAAAAGCGTTTATGGTAGTCACAACTCGATCCTCTTTTACCACCAAATGCTATCATTTTCTGCCGTATAAACTGCAGACTTGCTTTAAGAAAAGCATGCCTATTGCACGAAAGATTCAATCTAAATTCTCATCTCGGCTTTCATACATTTAAGATTAATTGAAAATTCTAGTATCAACAAAAGCTCACCTCCTAGAAGCATTTTCCATGCTGCAAATAAATACCTTCGAACTGCATTTGTAGCACTTAGCAACTACACTGATCTTTGCCTGTAATTAACTTCTGCAAGAAAAAAGCTTTTTAATTAATTTCATTCTTACATCTCATGACGTTAAGCCAGCAAACAAGGAGGAAACAGGCTCAAGACATGGTAGATCATTTATAGAGCTAGGCTATATTTTATCTTAATTTCAAAGAATTAAAACTCGTTTGTTAGAGAGAATCCTTTATCATGAATACATATAGACTCAGACATCGAATCATTAATAATGAAAAACGACTATTATTACATAATATGTATAAGATCAGGAAAATAGATAGCACAGTAATTCTGATCGAGTTCAACTAACATGACATTTTGTAGCAACTTATCTAATTGCAAATTTTACAATTTCTAGTAATACAAGAAATTTCTTCTCCGAAATTGAAAAATCTGATTATTAAATGGGCCTTTTGGTTTTCTAAAAGCCAGTTTCGCAAAATATTAAGCTTTTCTGGGTTCTTTGGGTTTAGGATGCGGAATTTGGACATCATTTGACCAGTAAGACTTTTACTTTAATTTCAATTGGTTTTACTCTAAATTTATAAGGTTTTAAAATTGTTGAAAACCATGTAAACAGATTTTTAGTTTTGTTAGTTTCTGATTAAAGTCATGATGGTGATTTCGTAATTAGATAAAAGAGTAAGAGCGAGCTCTTCCATTTCTTCAAATCAAACATTCTAGATCCTTCAAACAAATCTTACGCCTTTAAAAACAAATCCTACGTCCTTAAGTCAAACATTGTACGTCCTCCAAACAATTCTTACGTCCTTAAAACAAATCGTACGTCCTTAAAACAAATCGTAAGTACTGCAAACAAATCGTACGTCCTTAAAACAAATCGTACGTCCTGCAAACAAATCGTACGTCCTCCAAACAAATCGTACGTCCATCAAACAAATCGCACGTACTGCAAATAAACCATACGTCTTTCAAAGCAAACATTGTACGTCCGCCAAACAAACCTTACGTCCTGAAAACAAATCGCACGTACTGCAAATAAACCATACGTCTTTCAAACAAATCATATGTCCTTCAAAGCAAACATTGTACGTTCGCCAAACGAACCTTACGCCCTTCAAACAAATCGTACGCCCTTCAAACAAATCGTACGTCCTGCAAACAAATCGTACGTCCTGCAACCAAATCGTACGTCCACCTAACAAATCGTACGTCCTCCAAACAAATAACGAACAGCTCTGCTTTTTTGGGGAAAATGTTAATTAGCACGTTGAATATCCTGGCTAAATAAGAAATGAAAACCTTTCAATTAAGAATGCTTAAGCTTCAAGCTAAGGCTAATCACTGACTGAAATCTCGTGGTTTTCATTTCAGCTAAAGCAGATTATTAGTAGGCAAATTTTAAAACTGCTAAGCCTCGTTTGAATTATGGAAATGAATTATCATCCATAATGGCTTCTGCTTGTTATAAAATCGTGCAGAGAGTTGTTCTGGTACTCACAAATCAACTAATTCAGGATTACAAGAGTAATTAATGTGGGAAACAAGGATCATTTCGATGCTTACTAACAAACACGAAAATTACGAAAGCAATCAAGATCTTTTACCCCAAAATACCAAGTCTATCACGATTTTCATCACACTCATCGTTAAATGATCATGATCATGACCAGCAAGATCAACACGATGATCACCATCATGATCATTATCACAATCATCTTGATGGCAATCAACATGATGATCAATTTCATCTTCAAAATAATTACTATCATGATAATTATCATCATCAACCCCATCATCATCAATCGTCATCATAATCATAACATTAATCATACATGACTCGCAAAGATCATCATCGTCATCATCATTATCATCATCATCATCATCATCATCATCATCATCATCATCATCATCATCATCATCACCATCATCATCACCAGCATCATCTTCATCCTCAACGTCACCTCAACACCATAGTCGGAGTCGTAACGTTAATCAGTGAATCAGAGTCGCGATGATAATCATCAAAATCAGAATCATCATAATCACTGTCGTTATCTACATCCAGAATAATCATTTTCCATCATTATCATCTTAATTATCACTGTCATCATCGTCTTGGTTTTCATCGTAATTATCATCACATTCGATTTCTATCGGTCATTTATCGGCATTACATTACAACCTTATCCATATACTGTAGTTGAGCTGGATGGAACTAGATAGGCCAATCCAAATGGCACTTCCAAGACAAAAACAACACATGCAGAGAAGGATGAATGTGATTAACTTTAGTTTACAATTTCCAGCATCGAAAAAAGACAAAAGCGAAAGACTTTATTGAATTATTCATAAGCGGTTTTATTTCTCTTCATTTGACTTATGCATCAATTAAAAGCCGATTTTATATTGCACTAGCCCTGGCCCGGAAGCGCGCTGCGCGCGCTTCCGCGCGGGCTTTTTCGCTCCGCGGTTCACTTGGAACTTCCGCCTTCCAATAAATCATTTATAAAGAAGCCATTCTACATATTTAGTTTCATTTGAATATTTAGCATGTTAATAACTTTCAAATGAAATGGAAATAATTTGCAGAGAAAAGCCTGGATTGTTGAATTCAGACAAAAAAACCACTCGTAATGTGGATGTGGACGATGATCAGTTATGTTGAGAAATATCTTCAATAGTAATGCGGAGGGATTCTCGCTGTAATGTTAAGGATGTTCAGTAAATAGAATAGGCAGCCACGAGAGCTCTTCTTGACCATCCGGTCCAGTACCGTCGAGAAGGGGGTCCAGCGGGGTCAGAGGTCCGGTGCCCGGGCTGTGAGGGGGCCCGCAAAAATTGAATATTCTCTTAATACTTCACGCTAAAACCTCCTGAAGGCCCTGTACGATTACATAACCCCAGGGCCCGCTCTGCCTCTCGACGGCCCTGATCCGGTCCCTCCGCATTTCTCCGCACCCTCCACATTCCGATTCCCTAAAGGCTCAAGGTTACTATTGATAGCCCTTCATATGACTCTGCATGAACAACATTACTCATAGATACCCCAACCCTCCACACTGCTCAGCATGATCCAGCACATTACTGCAAGATAGCTCTCCACATTACTGAACATCCCTCCTGAACAATGCTCCAAGATAGCCCTTCACGTCACTGATGATCCCTGATGATAGCCTACCACATTTCTTCAAGATATCCTCCACATTACTCCGCACCTCCACATTACTGATGATAGCCTTCTACGTTTCTTCAAGATAGTTCTCCATATTACCCCGCATCTACTACATCTATTACATTATAGCCCTCGACATAAGTGAACATCCTCCACATTACTGCAAGATAGCCCTCCACATTACTCCGCATCCTCCACATTACTGATGATAGCCCTCTACATTACTGAACAATAGCCCTCCCCATTACCTTGGACCCTTCACATTACTGAAAGAGAGCCAAGCCCTTCACATTACTCCGCATCCACCACATTACCGCAACATAGCCCACCACGTTACTGATGATAGCCTTCAAGATATTCCTCCTACGTTACTTCAAGAAGACCCTCCACATTACATCGCCTCCACTACATTATCGCAAGAAAGCCCTCCACATTATTGTGCACCCTGCACATTAATTTAAGATAGCCTCCACATTACTGAAAGATAGCCCCCCGCATTACTTCGGACCCCTCACATTACAAGACCGTCGGAAGGAATCTCGGATTGGGGGGCTGAACAACTTAAAAAGTATTAGATGGCGTAATGATTTTATGACGTCATACCATTGTTTTCAAAATTATTGGGGCAGCCCCGCTTCCGACGGCCCTGCATTACTGAAAATTAGGCCTCATCATTACCGAACATCCTCAAAATTACTGAAAAATAGCCCTCCGCATAACTACAAGATAGTCTTCTACATTACTGCTCACTCTCCACATTCCTGAAAGACAGCCCTCCGCAATCTCGGACACCCTTCACATTTCTCGTGATATCCTCCACGCTACTGAAAATAGCCTTCCACGTTACTTCAAGATAGCCCTCCACATCACTGTGTACCCTTCACATTACCTGAAGATAGTCCTCCACATTACTTCGCACCCTTCACATTACTTGAAGATAGTCCTCTACATTACTTCACACCCTTCATATTACTGAAGGATAGTCCTCCACATTACTGAAAACCCTCCTCATTACCGAACGAAGCCCTCCACATTACATCGCACTCTTCACATTACTGAAAGACATTCCCACATTATATCGCACCCTTTACATTACTGAAAGACAGTCCTCCAAATTACTTCGCATTCTTTAAACTTCTGAAAGACACCCCTCCACATTATTGAACACCCTTGACATAACTGAAAGATAGCTCAACCCTCCATATTTCTCCACATCCACCACATTACTGCAATATAGTCCTCAACATTACTGAACATCCTCCACATTACTGCACACCATCCCGATTACAGAACGATAGCCTTCCACATTACTGTGTACCCTTCACATAACTGAAAAATAGACCTCCACATTACTTCGCACCCTTCACATTACCTGAAGCTAGTCCTCTACATTACTTCACACCCTTCATATTACTGAAGGATAGTCCTCCACATTACTGAAAACCCTCCTCATTACCGAACGAAGCCCTCCACATTACATCGCACTCTTCACATTACTGAAAGACAGTCCTCCAGATTACTTCGCATCCTTTAAACTTCTGAAAGACACCCCTCCATATTATTGAACACCCTTCATATTACTACCACATTAAAGATAACCCACAACATTACTGAACATCCTCCACATTACCCCTGAGATGTAATGAATACATTTGAAATGTTGTGATCAAAAACATCTTCGTTCATCCTTCGTTGGAATCGAGAATTTGAAATCTTGAAATCCTTTTGTGTTATCCTGAAATGGCCGTCATTACGAATTAGTACAATGCAGAGCAGTTATAATTATGCAACGAATGGCATTACTGTAACTAATGACCTCATTATCTGTCTGAGAACATGTAATTAACGACCAAATCATAGTAGACTTGTCCCAAGTCCCTTACTTTCGCTCACATTGAATTGAATTGATGTTGTTGTTGTTCGCTTCAGTTAGGGACTTGTTCAAATACTGTAGCTGAAAGTGGCAAAATTTTCCCTTCGCACCCAGAAAATTGGATCACCAATCAGAGAGCAGTATTTGAGTTTTTAACAATAGACCATTGTGTTTTTACAAAAGTTATTGTTTTATTGGCCAATCAAATTTGTTTCTGATTTCGAAATACAAAACTTCGGTTTGTTTGGATAAAACTGCGAGCCCCCTGGATTACAAGAAATCTTTGGCTAGCAATGGAGGGAAAACATCATCGCAGCTTCGCACAGGCTCTGCAACAAATGATGTAAATCGAAAAGTTGAGGGTCTTGCAAGGCATTTTTCAATTCAACTTTGCGATACAGTGTTTTTCAATAGATGATTTCTCTAAGCTGTTTAAATTTGGAGTGGAAAAGAAGTTTTTCCTTTAAAATTGTTGGATTCAAACACAGAAGACTGAAGCGGGACCGAAAAACCTGAACTGAAAGCCGTCAAGTCAAAGGAACTGCAACAGTAAATATTTCTGAACTTTATTGTACCAACGAGAAAATTTCTTTTGTAGATACTTTAAGATGCTTTAAGTGCCTGTAGTATAAAGTTGAAGTTGATTCAGCTTCCTGACATTTTGTTTAAGATTCTCCACAATTTTCTCTGGTTTTCAGTTCCAAGGTCTCCGCTCTCCAACTTTCCTCGTCAAAACTGTACAGAATAAAAAGGCTGTATAGCTGCCCGAAAAATTTAATGTATAGTGGAAATTATGTTAACGTTAACGAGAATTGCATTAGTTTGTTTTTATATTTCATGTCTTTTGCCTTGATGGTTTTCTGCCCGCGTTCGTAAAAATATTGCATAAACTTTGGACATGCATATCTTACAGTACTTGAGTAATAAAATTATTACAGAGGAACGAGTTATGATTTTCAGTAAGAGAAGACTAGATGAAGTGTAGTTTGTTTTGTTTTTTTTTAATCTTTGGATTAATAAGGATTAATAAGTACTTTGCTGGTAAATTTTTTATTTGTTTCAATTAGCAATCGAACAAATTTGTTGTTCAGCCGAGTTGAGTGGAGTTTGCACTTTGCACAGCAAAAAGTGAGATGAGAGAGATTTCTGTCAGGGGGTCGGAGTATCTTCAATCGAACAGAATTATGGAAACGAGGCAAAAAATGTCAGTCCACTTTCGCGATACGAATTTGAATGAGTCGTTAGTTTGAGCGTCCAGCAATTCAATTCAATAGCGAAGACTACGACTCGTGTAGTAAGTCTAATAAGACATGACGAAATCTCGACATAAATTCTATCTTTTGCGATGCAACATATTAAATAATAAATTAATAATAATCACATAGTTTTATCAATCAAACTTATACCACCACAGGTGTTTCGAGGTTATCAATTAATTATGAAACAATAGTAGAGTTTGGTCATTGGACAACGTTTCATTCAAGCTAAATTTCAATACAGTTTATATGTGTATCAAATAGGAACACCAGTCTGTTCAGTCAAACTATTGTACTCCTACGGTAAGAGTAGCAATAGAACAATTACAAAGTCAAGCCACACATGCTTAATCCATATGATGTCCTTTAAACATCAAGTTGTCAATGGGATCTAAATACACTGATGTTAAATTCCTGACTCATTGTAGAATACGCCTTTTCGCTACAAAGAAACTCTTTTAAGTGCTGTGAGAACCTTACTGATATCATTATACAGTGAGCAAAGGTACCACGCCCTCCATGTTTAAACGAAACCGAAAGACCTAGACAATCAAGCTGATATGGACAAACGTAAATTCAAATACTATCTAACATTGTGTTGTCTGCAAACGGCAGCCCGCCAAAAGCATTAGGTACTGGTCTTGAATTAGTCATGAACTTCAGTCCCGAATCCCGGGGGACCCTGACCCGTATTTGAATTACCCGAGTTTTTCTAAACCACACCCACCTTTAATGTGCTACTGAACCAATACGAATCACAGATTACAAAAAGAGATCACTTGTTTTGATACCCTATACACTGTACAACCTAATCTACAAAACATCTGGTTTTAGGCCCAGTTGTAAGGTGCTTTAGAAGAAAACTGGACCCATATGTAGAAGATATTAATGAAAACCACCCATATGAAAGGCACAACTCGGCGAATTCAAATAATACCCCCAGAAACCCCCTCACGGCACTAAAAAGAAGGATTGACAACAGAAGCTGACTGCGACAAGCAATCTTTTAATTGTTAAAGAAGATCAGGGTTCGGCGGAGCTAAGTATCGTTGGCGTGGACCTGCTGCTTGTACCATAATACTGATATTTTGGGACAAACAATCTGGACACATTTCCAGTACTCTTGACACCTGTAAATATACGCAAGGGTTTTAGAAAGCGAGCCTGCAAAGGTCGGAATCCAAGACACTTTCGAGTGTGTCATAAACCTGCGACGCGTTCTCTTCCCCCTCTTCCATTCTAAAGGTTGGAATAAATGGAATAGTCCAAATAATATCACGGTTCTACCTGTTCCCCATTTCCAACTTCGATTCCCAAAAATTCAAATGTAATACAGTCTAACATACAATTAATAGCATTCCTTGAGAAGGAATACTTTTTCACAAGTCAAAAAAACTATATTACCAAGAATGCTAAGTAATTCTCAATTACCTGAATTCTTGGCTAGTATTTTTCATCTACCCTTCTTGGTCTCCATGTAAGAGAGGTTCGATTTCGATTTACATAAACGACCTGTAAAAGAAAAATAATCCAGAGAATCACTATGTAATCCATTTTGCAATGTCTTTCAGATATGTCCGATTCTGGCAAAATACAATTAATTGAGAAATTGGATTATATTTTAGTGAGAAGAGTCGATTACTTGGTGGTGTATTATTGCCTGATGAACGGACTGGTTGATTACGTGATTATATTACAGATTAACTTTGATTACATGATGAACCAATCAAGTCACTTGATGTTATGAAACCTTTCTCTTGGCCATATAATTGTTTCGGCCTATTTCTGTCCTTTTGTAATACGAGGAGTGTTAGGCGAAAAAGCTTTTGGTACTACTTTTAACTTGCTGCCTTTTAACTTGCAGCCTTCTGAACTTTCGCTAGAGTCCGGGGAGGTTAGCTCCCCATGGCATCCCACAACCTCCCCGGACTCTAGCGAAAGTTCAGAAGGCTGCAACTTAAAAGGCAGCAAGTTAAAAGGCAGCAAGTTAAAAGGCAGCTGAGTGGTATCTTGTCTTTCCAAGGCTTAACTGGTACTAATATTCATTTGGTACTATGTCTTCACATAAAGCTTGCGCTATCCTCAATGAGTTTGAACTTTGTAACGTTCTCATGTTCGTCCTCAACAGTCCAATTTCTTAGTTATTTAGGCAATTTCAAAAGCACGTGTTTTCAGCTTGACCAATCATAGCAGAATACGCTCCTCTTGCATAAATGACAAACTCTGAAATGACAAACTCTACTTTTTAAACAGCAAACAATTATGTGTGAGCTTTATGTAATTCTTTGCTACAGAATGCAAATTAATTCATTTTCCTTGCCGTTGCGACTGATGAAACGTAAGGTCCTGGCAAAATGATCAAACATTTTTGGTCAAACATTTGAGATTTGAGATCAGTGTTTGCTCACGTCGCAAACCATTGTTTGAAAAGTAGAATTTCTACACCAATGTTTTCGAAAACTTCAAAAACATTCTATGCTTGAATCTTAAGCAAACCAGATTATTTGGAAAGTTGAATTTCTTCAGCAATGCTTCCTATGCTTGTAACAAGCGAGAAATGTTTGACAAGCAATGTTTTGTGATGTGGCCAAACGGTGAAACATTGCGTTTGACAAGAAAATATAAATGTTTGAAAAATAATGTTTGATCATTTGGCCTGTGCCTAACACGCAAGAGCAGATTCAGACTGCTGCAATTTTTCAGTAAGAAAATTTTCTTTTCTGCGTAAAAATTCTATTAATATCATAAAAATTTAGCTGCATATTCTTCATAAGATTTTAAAATTTCAATATCAAGTCTCGGTTTCACCATTTTTAAAGCGTCAGCAAAATGTTCCATTTTAACAATTGTAGCATCTAAAGATTCTCTGAGAGCAAACATGGCCGCCTCTTTACAAACAGCACAAATTTCTGCACCAGAATAGCTTTCTGTTTCACTAACAAGTTCATCGCAAATAACATCATTACCTGTAGGAAGAAATTGTGAAGTTTAGCTAAGCTCTGGCCAAAAGATCACGCATTGTTTGTCAAACATTTGAAATTTGCATGTCAAGCAACATGTTTTACTGCTTGACCACCTTACTAAATATTGCTCGTCAAACATTTTTTGCTTGATACAAGCAAAGAATATTTACTTGTCAATTAATGTTTCCGAACTGGCCAAACATTAATCTCGAACCTCAAATGTTTGATCGTTTTGCCAGGGCCTTATAATGACTATGATGTATGTTTAATCTCTGTTAGTCCTTTAATGACCTGCCCATCGATCAAACATTGTTGGTCAAACCTCTGAAATTTGCTTGTCAAGCTTCGCATCAAATTCAGCTTGTCAAGCAATGTTTTGTTATGTGATGTGACCAAACGGTCAAACATTGCTTAATAAGCAAATTCCAAATGTCTGATAAACATTGTTTGATCATTTGGCCATAGCAATAGCCTCAACAGTCACTTTCCAAAACACTTCGGATTCAGGGTTAGGCCCTGACCAAACGATCAAACATTGCTGGTCAAGCATATAAAATTACTTGTCATGTTTTATCGTTTGGACAAATTGCAAAACAATTTTAGTCGAACATGTTTTCCTTGTGCCAAGCAGAATATGTTTTTCAAGTTTTCAAAGAAATTGATTAGAAATTCTGCTGCTCAAGCCATGTTTTGCGAAATGGCCAAACGATCAAACATTGTTTATTAAGCAAATTTTAAAATTTTTGACAAACAACGTTTGATCGTTTGGCCAGGGCCTTACTCTCCTTTATCAAATGAGAGAAGCTTGTGCAAATGAAACAAATTTCGAATTTTTTCTTACCAATTGGTATGTTTTTAAACTGAATATTGAAGATCTCCGTCCGCGTCGCTTTATCAGGTAACGGAACATAGATAATTCGATCGATTCTTCCAGGCCTCAATAAAGCATCATCGATTGAGTTTGGTTTATTTGTTGCAGCCATAACCAAAACACCTTGTAGGCCTTCAATGCCATCCATTTCGGTGAGAATCTGCGCAAGAACTCTTTCTCCGACTGAATTTTTCGAACTGCTGTCACGGTGAACACCAAGAGCATCTATTTCATCGAAGAATATGATTGATGGTGCTGCAGCACGAGCTTTGTGAAATAGCTAAAAAGAAATCGATACAATATGAAAGAAACAAAGATCTTCAGGATCTTGAACTGCTAACTTTTCAGAAACTAGCTTTGCTGCTTATTTTCTGAACGATCTAAGTTGTCCAGTAAATGCTGCTCAAAGGAAAGCCTTATCGTCTGACACAACTCCGAGCATAAATGCGGACATAGAAAAAACAACTGACTACTGTAGAGAATATAGATTTGGATAAAAATGCGCCAATCAGAAATGTGAAGCTGGACTGGCATTGTGTTTTGAAAACCAATCAGCTCATAGGATACATTTAGATAACTAATAGAATTGTATTCAAACAGTTTCAGCGATTAAAGGAACTCTTTTAAGTGTCTACAATAAGCCAGCTTTATATAGACCGAGTATGTTTTTACTTGGACTCTTAAGTAAATCTTTATCATATGAAAACACATTTGTATCAAGACTTAAAGCCAATGTTAACAAAGTCGAATTAGAAGTTGCTGTTTATGCTGATGTTTCTCTCGACTCTATAACTCTAAGAATCTATATCTTTATCAGTGTTCAGTAACCATAATGAAGGGCTAAATCAACATCTCCCCTTTTATAATAGAGTGCAAATAAACTTTTATCGTTTTCAATTAGAAAGAGAAAACAGATTCATATCTTACCTCTCTAACTGCTTTTTCTGATTCACCAAAGAACTTGCTAAACAACTCTGGTCCTTTGATTGAAATAAAATTCAGTCCACTTTCTGTAGCCAGTGCCTTTGCTAGCAATGTCTTGGAGCAGCCAGGGGGTCCAAATAAAAGAACCCCAGCAGGAGGGCGGATACCCAACCGATGAAATGCCTGAAATAAAAAGAAGCGAGTTTCAGTAATTATTAAGACTGAACACGTGATCTATGTGTATTGATCAGACCATGGACCATGGACCAAGTATCTATGACCTATACTTTGGGTACTCACTCATTGACATAGGAAGAATGGACAGCTTCTCATGGCGATGTGTTGACTGTGGGCTAGTGAAATGTGATCCCAACAATATCAAAGCTGCAATCGACCCCGCGAGTTTAAATCATTGGATAGATGCCTTGACCATGCGGTCACACCGTTGCATTAGCCAGAGGTAATAGACATGGCATCGGTCGACTAAGTGTTTGCGTTGCGTTTGATCTACATTAAAAATCTCAAACCAAGCCATGTTAGAAAAGCAGCACATAGAAAGTTGTCAGGTACTTATAAACAACGTACATAACTTTAAGGGAAATTTGCATTGACTGAGCAAAAAGCAGGTTGAGCGACAACCTCTTGCTGATGATAAACAAATTGTACCTCTGGATATTTCAATGGCCATTCGACAGCTTCCTTGAGCCTCTGTTTCACTTCATATTGACCACCAATATCATTCCACGTGACTTTCGGGATATCAACACTAATAGCACGCATTGCACTTGGTGTTACTTTTCGCAATGCATCCTGGACATCTTTTAATTCCAGGTTGAATTCTTCAGGATTCAAGGGCAGAGAACTTTTGTTATTTGCGTCCTTTTGTAACAGCCTCTTCATTGCGATGAGGCCAGCTTCTTTGCAAACGGCAGATAAATCTGCACCAACATATCCATGAGCATTCTGGGCGATACTAAAAGAAATAGCATTTAACATTCAAAAGATTATACTTCATATGTTGCCTCATTTTAATGCAACAGTGAGGCTTTTGTAATAGTAACGCTAGTTAGCCCAAAATCTTAATAGAGTTCTCCAGTGATATGTAAAATAAGCTCAACCCAAACTTAAGTTAATGTAAACAAAAAATATCACGATTTGCCTCAGCTCTGATTCAAGAGTTCTCTCAACAGTTTGTGGCCAAAGAGTAGCTAAATTTGCTACACAAGTCAATTTATTGTCCCTTAGAACTGATTGGTAGCTAAGATTCTGAATAGGTTAATGGAGCTAAATGATAATGAAAGTTTGGAATTGATATAGCCAGTCTAAAACGAGGATTCGGGGCATCAAATAAACTAATTACACGAGTCGTAGTTATCGCTATTGAATTGAGCTGCTGGATGCTCAAACTGACTGATGACTGACTGAAGCGAACAACAACAACCATTCTGTTTAATTCAATTCAATGTGAGCGAAAGTTAGGGACTTGTGTATCAAGTCTTAGGTGCTGCATCTCTTAAGTCTGTTCGAGCCCCATATGGAGAACAAGCAATGCTTTATGCGAATTACCTATCAGCAAACACCAACAAATGTCTGTTTTGCTTGGTACTAGCTAAAAAGAGTCCTCTGTTCATACCTTGATATATCCTCATTTGTTAAAGAATGTTTTGTTTTTGAGAGAAGCTTTTTCAGTATGTCAGCTCTATCATCTGAATTAGGCACTCAATCTCAATTTCTCTGTCGAATCTTCCAGGTCTCCGTAGCGCAGGGTCAATTGAATCGGGCCTATTTGTAGCACCAATAACCATTACTCTTCCGACCGAAGAAGACTAGGAGGAAGGAAAATAACGTTATCAGAATCGATATTTGAATAGATACAGCAATCCAGGCCCCAGAAAGGGACAGAATATCCCACAACTCCTACAATTTTTCTTATATATCTCTAATCCACCGTTTGTTTGCTCCCTTTTATCCAGAATTTCACAAAAGATATTCCCTATACCCTTAATTGTGCTAATAATTATCCCATTTCCCTTTGAATTTTTCTGGGTATCCCAAGTATCCCATACTCCTGATACACTAATGGGGTATCACCTTCATAGCTGTTGCAAAACGATAACTTTTAATGCTTGCCAGACCCGTTGATGTGCTAATTTTCTTAACAACCCGAATGTAAAGCAATGCTGTATAGTTTCACAGAAACAATTATGGAAAATTCGAAGAATGCGATTTGGAATATTAAGATGGATATAACCAACGATAGTTAATTGTTACATAGCGAGTAGTTACAGGTTCAATTCCTTTCCTGGTTGAGTCATATTTGCAATGTTAGGAATAACGCAACAAAGAGTCATGTATTTGTATTTACTCAACGAGTACTACCACAGAATGACTGTAGGAAGTACCGTTGCACAATATATAGAAAAGGCGCCAGGGGGTAACGCCAGACAACATTTCCCCCTCCCTAACAAAACAGTGAGTATATATATAAAAATGTTAAAATTTAAAAAGAATAACAATTGTGAAAAGAATCTACTACTAAGTCAGTGCAGTCCAAGGAATGCCTCCTGGGATCTGTCTTGCTCTCCGGATTCTAGTTGGATACGTTCGATTACGATCCGGGTTAGGGTTAACTTCCACGTCACTATCTTCAGCTGAATCTGAGTAAGATGAATCTGAATCTGATGATGCACTGTCATCAGAAGAGAATTGATCAGAGCAGGATGATGATTCGTCATTGCTGTTAGAATGGTGTGATGGTCGCCCAATTTCTTCTAAGGGAAACTCGTTGGTTGTTACTGGAGAAAGTCGATCATGGTGGACGACTTTCGTTTCGTTCCGAGTGTTTTTTATTTGGAAATTAACCCCGTTTGGTAGCTTCTTGAGAACTGTCCAGGGTCCAGTACGGCGTGGAGCCAATTTACGATTTTCTCCTGATTTATAGTGTTTGGTTTTTAACCATACTTGCTGTCCTTCAGAATAATTGTAAAATCGCAAGTTCTTGTTGTAATACTGTTGCATTTTCTGCTTGTTCAATTCTAACGCTTCGACAACTTGTTTATAAACATCAGATAAGATAGAAGTAACTTCTTCTTCATAATCACTTGCTGATAACCGTTCATGCTCATCAACTGGTACTTCTTGAAAAACAATGTCTTGTGGGAGAACAGCGGACCGACCGAATACAGTAGAATAGGGTACGCATTTAGTAGATTTACTGAAACTGGTATTCAGTGCAAAGACTAGTTCGGGTAATACTGAGCGCCACTTAGATTGGTCAAGGCGACGGTGTAGAAGCACTGAACGTAGCATATCTTTAATCGAGCGAATATTTCGTTCTGCAAATCCGTTACCAGGACTGTGGTACGCCGAAGAGCGACGTTTTTCGATTCCGAGAAGGTTGCAAATGTCTCTCATAACAGTGCCATCTACGTTAGATCCTTGATCAGTGAGGAGAAAAAACGGAGTGCCGTGGATATAAATCCAATTCTTGACAAACGCATCTACGACTGTTTGGGCAGTTTGGTCTTTTAAAGGTATAACTTCGATGTATTTTGAAAACACATCACCAATGAGTAATATATACTGATATCCATGGCTGTCTTTTGGTAGATAGGCTATGTCTAGTGACACAAACTGCATCGGTGCGTTAGGAATGTATGTTTTGACAAGCGGTGCTTTGGGTGGCAAGGAATCCGATTTCGTCCTTTGACAAGTTTCACATGCTGTTACAAAAGAACGAATATAACCATACATGTTCGGCCAGTAGAATCGATCTCTCAATAAGGAATACATCTTGTCAACTCCAAGGTGCGCGGATTTGTGATATTCATTGACAACGAATCTCCTCAATGATGCTGGAATAATTGGTCTTCCTGATTTGGTAAGTAGACCGTTTTCAATTCTCAGCTGTGATTGAATGCGTTTTAATCGACCCTGAGTTACTCTCTGTTGACTTGCGATGAGAGCGCTATTTGATTTGATCAATGGATCTTCCAATTGTGCCGCTTTTAATTGTGAGAGAAAACTGTCGTTCTGAAGAAACGATGCGTAAATTTTATTTTCGAACTCTGACGCAGGCTGGCTTTGGTTTGCTGCATGATTTCTGGATAATGCATCTGCTTTGGTGTTGTCTTTGCCTCGAATATATGAAATGGAGTAATCAAATTCCTCAAGTTCAGAAATCCAGCGACCGAATTTGCCTCTAGGATCTCGCTGTTGACGCAAATGAGTTAACGGGTTGTGATCAGAATTTAGAACAAAATGTCGTCCTGTAAGATAAACATGCCAGTGACGCACTGCGAGGACTAATGCAAAGGCTTCTTTACTGGTGGCTGACCAATTCTGTTGTGATTTCTGAAGAGCAGTAGAAAAATACGCGACTGGATGGAGTTTATTATCGTTTCCTTGTTGTGATAAGACACCCCCAACGGCATAATTACTGGCATCTACTTCTAAAACAAACTGTTTACTCAGGTCTGGAAAGTGTAAGACAGGTTCCGAGGATAATAGATGCTTTAATTTGTTGAATGCTTGGTCGCAAGAAGGAGTCCAGTTGAATTGTGTTTTGTCGCTGGTTAACTCATTCAACGGTTTGCTGATTTTCGCAAAGTCTGGTATGAAATCTCTATAAAACCCAGCTAGTCCGAGAAAACCTTTTAATTCTTTTTTTGTTGAAGGAACACCATATTTATTAATTGCGTCGGTCAATCTAGACTGGGGTTTGATACCCACATTCGAAAGTTCAAATCCGAGAAAGTCAACTTTGTTACTGGCGAAAACGCACTTTGAGAGTTTGAGGGATATTCCGGATGTCTGAAGCCGCTGAAATAATTGCTCAATACTGGATAAATGTTCATCAAACGTTTTGCTGAACACAACGATGTCGTCCATGTATGCTAAGATTCGATTAGTTGGCAGACCAGCCAAGTTTATATCCATCATTCTTTGATATGACGCCCCGGCATTGCACAAGCCAAAGGGCATCACATTGAATTCAAACTTGCCGCGGAGACGGAGAAAGCAGTTTTCTCTTTATCTGTCTCTGCTACCGGAATAGACCAATATGCCGACGCCGCGTCTAGTGTCGTCCAATATTCTGTCCCTTGCATATTGTCTATGACGTCACGAATACGAGGTAGAGGATAGGAATCCTTTTTTGTGACGTCGTTAAGCCCACGAAAGTCGCACACGAACCTCATTGAATTGTCCTTTTTTCTGACAAGAATAATCGGCGCATTCCAAGGGGAAGATGACGGGCGGATGATATTATTGTCGACCATTTCTTGAATTTGTTTGTCGACCTCTGCATGCCAGGCATAAGGAACACGGTACGGTTTCCTATTAACTGGCTGTTCATTATTTGTGATGATACGATGTTTCATGTTCTTAACAAGGTTGGGTTTTTTAGGATTTGACGCAAATACGTCTTTGTATTTACAAATTAATGAAGAAATCTGTTCTTTCTCCGTCATAGAAAGATTACTGCCAACCACAATGTTATCTTTCGTAGGCGAGGTAGCGGGGATACGGGTTCAATAACAGAGACAGATTTATCTGTGCTAACCAAATGCCCAATCATTTGATCACAATCTAGCTCTATGGATTGATCGGTTACATTTAGAAGGGTGATGTTGAAAACTCCTTCAATGTTTGGAATTACTCGACAGTACGTTGCGTAAATGCCAGGTTTTTCTGAAATCGGAATTGGTTCGAAATCTGCAGTAATCAGTGCAGTTGATTTTTTGCATTTGACTTGGATTACCGTTTCAGTTCGACCTGCAACTGAAGTTTTTTCGTTTAATCGGACAAGTTCTTTCCCTCTTATTTCTACGCAGTTAGACCACTGATTTCCCAATTTTACGCGATTGCCTACAAAGTCAAATTCGACCGTCTTAAAATGAGACAGAAAGTCTCTTCCAAGAATAACGTTACGAAATGTTTTCGAATTGAGAACTTTCATGTTTTGAACTACTCGGAAATCGCGGGAATGCACGTTTAAATCGACAGACCCTGCAATGCTCATATCGTTCCCTGAAGCATCTATCAATTCGTGGGTAGATTTAATTATATTCTTATCAAGTCCGAGATTTTGAATAGTTCCAAGATCAATAATTGAGCAACTCGCTCCAGTGTCTAACAAAGCATTTAGTAATTTATTCTCGAACTTTACTTCTAATACGGCAGAAAATGGACGACTAGGTGTTCCAGTGCTACTCGCTTTTTCTTCTTGGCCTAGTCATTGGAAATTTGGGCACGACCTGTCCCAAGAGTCATGACCTCTTTGACCGCAAGCCTGGCAAAACCTAGTTGGGCAATCACGGACTAAGTGATCGGTGCTTTGGCAGGCACGGCATTTCCTGGTTTGTTGATTATTCGTACGAGAATTATTTGGCCTGTACCCCCGGTTGTTATAACGGCTATTGTTTCTGTTGACATATTGTCGTCCTCTTGTTCCTCTTTGATTCCTATTGAAACGACTACTAAGGAAATTAGCGGAGGGAAATTCCTGGGTAGTTTCACTACAGGCTTCATTGGACGTTTCAGCTCCCACAGACATATCTGTCATCTTAGCAACAACTTTTTCTACAATTGAGTCCATCAGGGTTTGATTCTTCTCATTTGCGTCATTGTTGATGCTCATGCATTGATTTTGTGTGGGCAAAGAAATCGATTCAATGCCGGCTAATTGTAATCTGATAGTTTCCTTGGCCACCTCGTTGATGCTTAATGCAGTAAAATTTGGCATTGTTTTTAAAGCGATTTGCATTTTCGGATGGATGCCTTTCATATAGTAATCCTTCGCTATGGTCTCTTGATTTGCATTGTCAAAAGTAGGATACGCAAGTTTAACGAGCTCCATTATTTTAAAAGCAAAGGTTTGTGGAGACTCACCAGGTTTACGTTGTCGGGTACCCAATTCTTGCATGGCCTTTTCTCTGTCTTGATTTCCCAGTTGAAATTCTTTCATTAATTCTTCTTTTATTTTCTTGACATCTTTCTTATCTGTGTCAGACAACCGCATATAAACGTCAAAGGCACGACCTTCGAGTTTGCTTGCCAGATTCTGCGCTGACTTTGCAGCATCATAGCCCTTTAGGGCTGAGTGCAAATCAACCTTTTCGAGAAAAACTTTGATTTCACCATTGCCATCAAAATTTCGAATTTTCGACTCCATGATTTCGTTGAGAGATATTCTGTGGTAGTAATGTTAGGAATAACGCAACAAAGAGTCATGTATTTGTATTTACTCAACGAGTACTACCACAGAATGACTGTAGGAAGTACCGTTGCACAATATATAGAAAAGGCGCCAGGGGGTAACGCCAGACAACATTTCGGTCAGCTCGTTACAGCAAAATTAAACATTGCTTCCAAGGAACAGACAGCTAATACGCTGTCGGCCGGATCCAAAGATGCTTGCGTTGAAGACGTAGATTAAAAAAAATATTTAATTGGTAATATAAATATTGCTTCTTGTTATTATAACAATAGTTTAAGTTGCAATAACATAGCATCTGCTGCACCTGCGCCAATTACCTATTGCATTACGCTCCAAAGTCATTAGAAATCATTTAGAAATTAATTAAAAACCCTCATCTCTAAGCGACTTTGTTTTTTTTTCGGCTGCGGAGTAATATAACCACTGGCTCTCAAGAATATTGAATATTCAGATCTATCATTGAGAGCGGCTAGAAAAGGTTGCTACCAAGTTCCACGAAGGTTTCAACATTTTGTAAGGGTTCTACTCACAACATTACAGCAGCGACAGGGGAAAGTTGTGGTCATACAGTCGTTAACTGGATGGAGGAAGATCAGACAAACAAACGAATCTCATGCCACACCCCAATCACGACTGTTTTTATATCTTTAAGTGAGGAAGATTAGCAGCCAGTGGTATTTCTGTTTGGAGGAAAGTTGTATTCTTTCTGGATTCTGCATTACAGAACAACAAATAAATAGTGTTTGATGTACGAAAAAGATGATGCACGATGCTTTTATTGCCTCAGTACCTTGTACTAACTGCAGAATTCGTGTACTCACTCACAAACTGACATCACTAACACCCTATATGAGCTGATGCTTTAAGACATTAAGTTAAATTGAATAAGAATAACGCACTAACAGTTGCACCTGCATTGTGCATACACCTTCATTGCGATCATACGCTAATAAGACAATTTTACGTTAATAAAACCATCCCTAATCTCAACTCCGAGCAACAAACAACCCCGAAAACTAAATATTGATTTCTTTTCTTCATTAAAAAAAGCCTACAATGTGCGTATGAATTCAGTTTTCTAGAAGATAGATAATTCAAATTCGTTTTCAGAGATGAGAGTTTCTTCATTCCATATTGCATAGGTCCGCACATGACGTTTTACACAGCTGGTAAAAGAACTTAATCTCTTCATATCAAAAAAGCTGGTTTTCAATTTATCAAGATTTATATAGCTGTCTGGTGGACAAAGCTTTCAATGAATAGGACATTGCAACTGTTTTCAGTGTATGCATTTTCACAGTAGTAGAACAACTCTATCTTAACATCTATCTAAATATTCCTAGTATCAAGGATATTTGAAGAGAAGTTTTCGACAAAGGAATCTATATCTACAAGGAATGGATAAAGAAATCTCTTCAAAACAAAAATGGAATTAAAAACACTGACACAAAACTATTCTTAGGCTTGCTTTAAAAACTGAACAGAATGGTACCTGCTTTCTACCCTTGTTACACTTACTTCGGCTACGCATCAGTATTTTGTACATCAAAGAGTACAATATTTAGGCATCCAAAGGGTGAAGAGGAGCAAATTTTGAGCAAACGTATCTACATTTTGGCACAACTCAGTGCACTCATATTGTAGTTTGGTGAAGCAGAAGAATTTGTGGCATCTACAAATAGGAGCTTCTTGGGCCTTACAAAGTCTTGTAGGACCTAATTTGCAAACGCTTTATATAAACAGAAAGTTTATTTTACAAAACCCTAACTTCTCGTTTAATTCGATGGAGAGCTGTGCATATGCATTTTGGAACTCCACAGCTTCATGGTATGTATTTAACAAAGCTTTAGGCATTGCAATGCTAGTGCTTTCTCCAGTAACTATCATCCTTAATACCTTGTTGTTGGTATCTCTTATTGCAACAAAGCAAGCAGCAAAAAACACATCAAATATTTTGATATTCTGCTTGAGTGCAGCGGACTGCTTGGCTGGCATTACTGCACAACCTCTTATAGGCATCATCTTGTATTGGCAAAATTCTAGTGGAATTTGTTTATTGAAGATAATTTACCCGATCGTTGGAAGTTTTCTAGCTTCAGTTACCACATGGATCAAAATCTTGACAGCAGTTGATCGATATCTACACATGAATCCAGAACTTAGATCATCGTCAAAGATTAAAAACATCTTCAGAAAACGTGGAGTTTACATTCTTCTAACACTGACGATAGTCCTATCTGCAGTATTTTCCTTCCCATACTTATATCTTCAAAAGTACCCAAGAAAACGATTTGTGTTTAATATAGCCGTCATGTTATCAAACTTCATATCCTTATCGTTAATCACAGCAGTTTATACAAAAGGATATCTTCGTGTAAGAAGATTCACTGAAGAGAACCCAGTTTATTCTAACCAAGCTAACTCACAGGCAGCTGAGGGACCTTCGTATGTACGTGAATTATACAAAACTGTATTATTGCTTATTCTGACCATGATCATTTCAATCGCACCACTTTGTGTTACTAACGGAGCCATTGCAATAGCCTCAATGACTGGCGTAAGCGATTTAACAAAGTATGAACTGGGTCTACAGGTATCAATCGTATTTTGGTATTCACAATGTGTAACAGATGCTTCGATAATATTCTATCGAAATAGAAAATCAAAGCACTGGCTTCAGAACAAGATTTCAAACATTTGTACTTGGATTCGTTCACATTCTAAACAAAATGTAGTCACTCAAAATGAAGTAATAGTCCTGCACAACATAAGAGCTCTTGCTTTGTCATAAGACTATGTATGTAGTAGAGTATTGTGGAACCTCTTTAACGGACACCTATGGGACCCATTTTATTGTCCATTGTGGAGAGTTGTCCGCTATATGGAATTTATTTGACAAAGAAATGACATTTCGAACATGTTTGTTCATTGATCTGAAGGGTCCATTGCAAAGAGATACTTGTTAATGGAGTTTCCAATGTGGCGTCACGACGTTCGAATGTGGCGTTCAAATTTCGAAAAGTGGGCTGGTTAGGAGGTCCCGAGCATACCGAGAAAGATAAACAAAGCAAACCAAACATGTTTCAACCTGAAAATTTGCTATATTTCATTTTGAATATCAAATAAAAAAGTATCTAAGGGTTTCGCTTGATAAATAAGGAACATTTTGATGTGTTTGTTTGCATGTTTCAAACATTAATCGATGCGATACGAGCGAAAATAAAACAGTTGCTGGCGATTCGTTCGAAAATAACTTGCGCTCCTTGTATATCTATATATACAGTATTATATAGAATACAAATAGTCAACACTATATCAATTCACTTTGGAGAGCTCCAAAACCTGCCGTTTTCAGAAGAATGGCTTCGAAAAACACACATTCCGAAAAAAGAAGGCTACCGAAAAAAGAATTGGTTTAGAAGAACACGCAGCTACAGTACCCGAGAACTAGTACGAAATGAATAGCTAAGCTAGCCTGAATGCTCCTCATACTGCTTTCACACTGGTACGATTAACAATCACACCAGCTTTACTAACTAACTGGTTAAATTTCCACAAATCAGATCAATTCGATTTTGGGATCGACCAATCAGAACGCAACATTTTTCAAAATGGTAGGCCTATAATTTCAGGTGGTTTTACTTGCAGTACGAATCCGGATCGTATGGCGTTAATTTGTAATACACCTCTGTTTCAATTACGAACCTTTGTGTGATTATAACAAACGCTTGGTTAAAATGGAATCAAAAACGTGTGTTTGTTTGACATTGATTATTCTGTTCTCTTGCAAACTTCTCCCGCCTTAATTAGTTACCTCCTTGTTATAACATAAAATTTATCAATAAAAAGAAAACTGTAGTCTATTAACGAAATTTCAAATTTGTTAAACTATGATTTTGGCTTCTATTTACAAAGCATTGAACCTTGAGCTAAGGCTCGGTTAAATGAAGGTTGAGGGTGGAGGTCTTTGTTATTTGTTTCGGTGTTCTACTAAACTTACGGAATTTCATACTTTGAAAATTGGTTAAAACAAGAAACAATTAAAAGGAATCCCACAAGAAGTAGTCCACAGCAAAACGTGTACAACATATCTTATAGATGTCAAACTTGCATGAAAAAGACTTGAGTTGTCTGTGCTTGATGCATAAAACATCAGATATAGTGAAGTTGGAAAACATTAAGAAAACAGGCATTGAAAGGATCTCTAGCATTGAAACGACAGATATCAGGAGAGCGTACAGACTTTATTCACACGAGTGACAAAACAAAGGAATTAGACAGTAGTGTTCAAATACGTCTGACTTGCATGAAAAAGACTAGATCTGTCTGTGCTTGATGCATAAAACATCAGATATAGTGAAGTTGGAAAACATTAAGAAAACAGGCATTGAAAGGATCTCTAGCATTGAAACGACAGATATCAGGAGGGTGTACAAACGTCATTAACTTAACACGAGTGACAAAGGAGGTAGAAAGTATGTCAGTGATGATAATAAAGACACTTTTCCGTGTGATATACTTCATATTATCTGTTTTAACTGTTACAATTAACTCTCTGCTTATTGCTTCTCTCATTGCTACCAAGCAGTCAATGAAGAACACGTCAAATTTTCTTATTGTTTTTCTCAGCATTCTGGACTGCCTTAGTGGCATTATTGTGATGCCTATGATAGCAATGTTCAACCGTTGGCCGATTCAAGATACATCAGATTCGCAGGCACTTGCAAGGCAGGTTCTCTTGTATAGCTTTTCATCGGTTTCTTTCGGCATAACAATATTGATTGGCATTGATCGTTATTTGCATATGAATCCTGATATAAACAGACCTCCCTCAAGATTGAAAAAACTTTTCAAGAAACCATGCATCTATATTTTGGTATTTTGCATCGTCATTGTTTGCATGTCTTTGGCAGTTGGAGGAGCTTATTTGCATCAGAAAAACTACATTTCTACCATGCGAGCGGTTTTGTCAACTTATGTCTCCTTTGTAACATTAATCATGACATTGACTTTGTTAGTGATGTACATCAGAGGCTACCACCGTATACGTCGTTTTGTAGCTGAAAATCCAGTGTATTCAAATCGAGGTTCAACAGAAGAGCCTGAATATGTACGTGAATTATTCAAAACAGTTTTCTTGATTCTCATTGCAATGCTGGTATCCTACTTGCCCATCAGCATTCTACAAATCACAGAAGCTGTGTTCATTTACACAAATCATCACATTCCTTTTCTTTTCTCGTATAACTTTTTTTGCTTTACAATGATATCACTTCTGTTCATGAATGCAAATTCATTTACAAATGCACTGATAATATTATACCGAAATAAGAAATCAAAGAAATGGCTATGTAGCAAGGTATTTGGATTCTGTTGCAAAGAGAACACTGACGCTGAAAATCAGAATAATGCAGTTGTTATTGGAAATAGGCAGATTACTTCTCATGTGTAGCAATTGCTTTTAGTTCTTTCTGATGTTGTAAGTAAATACATATGTTTAGGGTTGTTTTTTAATGTTTGGGCAAGACATTATTCGTTGGATATACAACATTGACAGCTAATAGTAATGCTTATAGGTTAAATAAAGTATTAAGCACCGGTCGCCTAGCCTGTGAGCAGACTCAACTGGTGTTTGCTTCCAGACGAGTTGAGTTGAATTGATATCTCCAAGTTTCTCTTCCAGTGGAGAGAAGGAACTCTGTTGCCAGAACCAGGGTGAGGCTTCCAGACATGAATGTGCTAATGAAGTGGGCATAGCTTATTGTAGCATCAGTTATTTACTGACCAAACGTTTCCAGATCGTAAATCGTTTCGAACTGGGATTTTTTCAGAAAGGGAAGGTTACACCCCCTGTACTCGGTTTGTCTTCAAAGCTTTAATTGAAATACATATTATCAGACATATGTTTTACTCGTATTATTTGTTTATAATTAGTTATTTCTTCCAAATGATGTCCCGCCTTGATAAGTGTATTTTTATTGATTAGTTTTTCTTCAGTAATGAGGAATCCTAATAAGAATTAACTTCAAAGTTCAATCTGTTTGCTTCAGTGTTTAAATCATTTATTAATCATTTATTAATTATGCTTTGCGTCTTTTCGTGTGACTTCTAAAGAAGTTGAGTTCTTGAGCTGCGTGTCATTTGGAATCGAACATCAAAACAGAGTGACTTTGATTTTGAATCTACTTTGTACCTTTGGTTGAAGTCTTCAATCGAATTATGAGATTTGAGATTCCTCTAAATGCATGCAACTTTGGGTTTTAGACCCAAATGTCAAGTAAGTATCAAGAATATAGATGAAATTGTTCTTGTGTTCAACGAGTAGCTACACATCATCCAGCATAGAAATTTCCTGAGGTTAACAAAGCTAAGAGACAAGATTGAAACAGGCGAAAGGTGTGTCTTTCAGTGGGCTACCAGTAATCGTTTTCCATGCATGATTGCTAAAATTGCAGCATTCTGGATTCAAAGATGTCTGATCTAGGAATAAGCACACTTCTACGTGTGATATACATCACTTCTTCTGTTTCAATTGTTGCCATCAACTCTCTGCTTGCAGCTTCGTTCCTTGTTACAAAACAATCAATGAAGAACGCATCGAACATCCTAATTGTTTTGCTGAGCATTGTAGATTGCCTCTATGGTATTACTGTTCTGCCTTTAATGGGAATTCTGAACCCATGGCCTTATTTCACAAGTAACGAGTCACTGAACTTTGCCAGACAAGCTTTAATGCAAAGCTTTGGTGGCATTTCCATGAGTCTAACAATATTGATTGGCATTGATCGTTATTTGCATATGAATCCTGACTTAAACAGACCTCCCTCAAGATTGCAGAAACTATTCAAGAAACCATGGCTCTATATGTTGATACTTTGCATTGTCATATTCTCAGTTGCTGTAGCTGTTGGCGAAGCTTATTCACAACCAAAAACTAATTCTATTACCACTTTAAGAGTATTGATGCTGTCTATTTACTTCATATGCTTATTAATAATGATGTCAACTTTGTTGGTGATGTACATAAGAGGCTACAGCCGTATACGCCAATTTGTAGCTGAAAATCCAGTTTATTCCAATCGAGGTTCAACAGAAGAGCCAGAATATGTACGTGAATTGTTCAAAACAGTTCTCTTTCTCATCATTGCAATGCTGGTATCATTCTTGCCAATTTGTATTACAAATGCTACAGCAGCAGTTTTGATTTATAAAGCTCCAAATGTGCTTAACACCTTTTCATTTTTTTGCTTTGTGGCAGCATCGCAACTGTTTCTTTATTCAAATTCATTTACAAATGCCTTGATAATATTATACCACAATAAGAAATCAAAGGAATGGCTGCGTAACAAGGTATTTGGATTTTGCTGCAAAGAGAACAATGACGCAGAACATCAAAATGGTGCAGTTGTCATCTGCAAGATGGGAACTTCTCGAGAGTAACTCAAGCAACCTTTCAATCTCCCAATCAATCCATCTGGAGTTTCTACAAAGTCCCATTGAGTCTAAAAATGTCCACTAAAAAGTTGCGTCTAATATGAAGTATTTAACGAAACAACATATATCGTAGGCTTAATAGTTAAAAACTATCTGGTGATCTTATTGTTCATAACAATTACGTCCAGATTCCAAGCTGATTGTAAGGTTCCTTTTCTGATTTCTTTTATTAACTGTCTATATGTAATAACCAGATACGACCCATAGTCCTTTGATCCTTTCTAAACGTCGGTATGTCTTCTTAAGCACACTCTCAAGGCTTACAGATCAAGCATCCGAGGTCTGCAATGCCTATATTTTCTGGTGTTAGTCTCATTCATAAATTTAACATACTTGGTCAGAAAACTCGCATGTATAAATAAAATTCAAGGCCTTCTTACAGATTTATGTGCGTGATGCTAACTTAAGCTAATAAGTTTGTTTTACTGATGCATTTGACTTAAGTAATGAGTTGTAAGTGCCTAAAAGTGTCTACACTATCTAGACAACGGCAACCAGTACTTAGAAAACTATACTAACCTAAGAACATCAGTCAAAATAACAATTATCTGCCCACATCCAAGTCTATTCAACCTCAATCTGAGTTAGTAGGGCTACGTACACAGGGCAAAGCTTCTATAGCAATGAGCTGATCAGTGATCTCCTTCTCAGGACGGCACATCACGGACATCGCAGCCCTGGCCACCCTCAAAGAACCTATAATGACCAACTCGCAAAGAATGTAGATCTATACCATACATAGAAGACCTGAAAGTATGTAAGAGGATGATCTGGAGATTGGTGGTTTTCATGGTCAGCCCGACTGATTATGATGATGATGATGATGATGATGATGATGATGATGATGATGATGATGATGATGATGATGATGTTGTTGATGATGATGATGATGATGATGATGATGATGATGATGATGATGATGATGATGATGATGACGACGATGATGATACAATAAATAATTCTAAATTGAAAATACGTATAAGAAATATGACTTACTTGCTAATGATTTCAGGACCATTAATGACAATGCAATGCACTTTGATTTCATTCGCAACAGCTCTGGCAATCATTGTTTTGCCCGTGCCTGGTGGACCATGAAGGATGATACCACGAGGAGCAGATACACCTAGAAAAACAAAAGAAATGGAGAAATGTCCAAATAATTCCAACACGATCAAGGTTCAGTAGAACAACCTCCTCACTCCCCCGGAGCAATGTTTGTTTGATTTTTATAAGTTATAAAGATACTTCAGAAGCACAAAGCAGGGTACATAATAACATCGCTGAACCCAGGGGGAGTTGCAAAATTTTCGCATCAATGGTTTTAAGCTATGTTCATAGCTTAAGACTATAAACATTCTATATCATTTTGCCTCAAGATTGTTAAGTGCGATTGCCGATTCAGCTTCTGTTATAGACCCTAATATTAAACTTTTTTCTTAAGTGTCCTTTTGTATTTTCACTAGCCAGTACGCAGTGTCACTAACTAGGATATATGGCACTTAATTACAGGTAGATAGAATGGAAAGCAACTCAGCTAAGACAAGAACTATATAACAAAAGGTTACTAGCACCATGCTAGCACTTACCACAAGAACGATATAAATCTGGATACTTTAGCGGCATTTCAATCATTTCTCTAACTGCTTCAAGTTGACTGGAAAGCCCTCCAATGGTATCATAAGAGACACAACCTTCCTTAATATTTGACGTCTTTTGGTCCTTTTCATCAGTCACACCAGAAGCAAAATGCAGAGAAGTTTCAAACTTTGAGACGTAATAAACAAACTTATCATCTGCTGAAAGCTGAAGTTTTTCTAAAGCATCGGAGTTTTGATTTTTCATGTTTTCACTTTTATATCCCTCTGATAGCAAAACTTGACTAGTTCCTTGACCTTCTGGTCCCTCATCAACGCTCAGTTTACTGAATTTGTCTTTGAGCTGGATAAAAGGGCTATCCTTTGTTTGCTTGTCCAGTGATTTTTCTCCAAAATCTCCACATATCTTGATGACCCGAAACGGTATCGTCCTTCCCAAGAAACCGATCGTACAGAAGTCACCAGGCAAGAGATGTCTTCCATCTAAAAATTCAAAAAGTTACAGAGAAAATAAGATGAAAGAACGAGTTGACTTGTTTCTTAATAAGGAATAGAATCATAGAATCTATGTAGCTATAACAGTAATGGTGCTATGGCAGAGTGGTTAAGGCGTCTAGTTCACGATCAATTGGTGTTAGTTCTAATCTTGTCGGGACCATTTTCCACAAGCCTACAGTCAACTCAGCTTCCAAGATTGCTTAATGTGTACCAAGACTATTGTTACTAGATTAATAATCTTGGGGCATAAGATGTAGGCATACATCATCTTTATAGCCAGACGCCTTGACCTGCGTTGACAGTATAAGCATTGCTTGTTCACTACTGTAAATCCCGTAAATAAAAGACTACCAGCAACTCTTCATCAAGATAAGGGCAAGAGACATAAAAAAATGATGAAAATAAGTCGCAAAAAGGCTGAAAACAAAGAAAGCGTTCATAAAGGAAATTAGCGGATTAAAATCAATTGCTGTTTAGTTATTTTCATAAAATTTTAAAGGACAGTGAACTGAAAGAGTTGCCTGCATCGCACTTACCTAAGCAGCTGACAGCATAATCATGAAAATCTGCATCAGGCTGAAATTCGACTTCTGTCCTACAAGACAGAAAAGATCATGCAAGTTCACTGGATGCACATTCGAGTACTGGCAATATAAATTCAACTATTGGTCGCCGACGTGTTTTGATTACAATAAACTAGGATACTCAAGTTTTGAACTAAGCTTTAAGCTAGGAGACATGTGGCATGCAACACTGTATTTGGCGTGTCTCCCAGGGTTGCTAAACATGCGAATGACAAGCAAGCAACATGTCCCTCGAGTCATTTGCATGTCGCGAAGTCAAGAAATGTTTCTGTTCTCTCCAAAAAACTTTTGCTTGTCTCCTGCTACAAGTTTTGTCACCCGCTACAAAATTTTCGAGGTGGCTAAACTGGGGGACATCAATGTCGAGCGTGACATGTCTCCTAGTTTAGCCAGGCCTTAAGATTTTCGAAGCATTGCGGAGGAACTATGATTGACGAACACGAGGCTTTGGAATCAATGCAAGTTAAAGGGCACGACTTGTACCATACATACGGAAAGGTTATTGTCACATTAGTGGTGATTTTTGTTGTCCTTTTTACCTAACGCAAAGTGAGAGAAACCACTGCCCACATTATGAGAAGTGTATTCTAGATGCACGCATATGCAACCATACAAAAATTGCATTAAACTTTCTTATAACGAGGTATTCTTACACGTACCTGAGGTGCACGGAATTTGCAGCGATGGCTGGTGTTTTAAGTTCATTAACTTTAATCAGCTCAGACTCCAAAACCTAAAAACGAAAGAAACAGAATTTTATACACTAGTTTTAGGCATGTAAGTTTGGATCAACTTTTCGGTTCTGTCGATATCCAAACACAACGACTGGTTTTGTGTCGACAGAAAGAGTTCGTTTTCTCATCAATTCTTCAATTAATTTGCTTGATCATCCTTCTGTTTCCTGCAACCAGATTTGTGTTCAAAACACAATATCAATAAAGCTTCAATATTTTGATTTGGGTATAAATTCTACCTTCGTTAATTGTTTCAGTCTGTCTCTGACATTTATACTCTAATACGCTGTTTATACACTGTTTGTTGCAATTTTAATAAGTCAGAACATTTTAAAAACCTTTTACCTTTAGTTTTCGTTTCAGATCATCTGAAATACTTATAACTAAAACAAAATATAGATAAGAATTAACTCTTAAGCTTAAAACTAAGAAAGCTAGACTTTAACAGCTCTAAGATTTACCACTGTATTTATCTACTCTTACCGTCAACTGGATGGGATGGATGTGGCCATGCTGTTCCTATAACCTATATGAAAGAACAGTTATGTAAATAACAAAAAATTTTGATATATAACAATGTATAATTGAAATTCCGAATTCTGTATTTCGGTTTACCGAAAGAGTGCTTGATACATTTAAGTAGAGCGATATATATATATACTAAGAAGACAAGACTCAAAAGACTAGACTCTTCATCTCAACGAGCCTGTTTCGTGGTTTCCCACTCACAGGAGATGTACAAATAAATTGAAATTCTATATATATCTTTAATTCTACCCACTTATCTATTTTTCATAATCTGTTTCCTAAATAAAAAAGTTTTAAACAAGAATACTAAATCATTTTTTAATATTACCTTATTTTTATTTGCTTCTAATTGTATGGCTGAACCAACATTGATCTGACATTTCTTCAAAGCTGAAGGATGAACAGCTATCATATCTCCTCTTTTTACATGTGGAATCTGAAGCTCTAGGGACAAAAAATGCTAGTGACATTCAGTAAAATACAGAATACAAGCCTCCTGTTTAAAAGCCTCCCTGAATATGCATGGGTTAAGGGCCCTATTATTTCACCCTAGGGACAGAAAATCTGGGTAACTGCAAGAATCTGACATGAAAGGCAAAAACCTTTCTAATAACCCTCTGCCTCTGCCAGATGGCCTCAGGAGGGTGCCTGGCTGAGTACTTTCTTATCCCGGGGCTATTTTGAACATTCTAATTAAATAAAATACCTACAATGGTCACTCCTCATGGTGTAGATGGAGCACTCAGGGGGGGGGGGCTGTCTGTGCCTGCTAGGCCACTGACCATCGGGCTTGGTTGGGGCTGGCCGGGGCAACTTGCTGAGGTATTTCCAGACCTTTTCCATTTATTTTGTCAGCAGTCTTTCAAATATTAGTATAAATGGATAGTTTGTCTGACTTTTAGCATCGTTATGGAAATTAAACTCTCATTCAATATAGCCCTGGCCCTTAGTTGAATTGGTGTGTGCCAGACACCACATATTTGTGCCAATTTCTATTGTTCTATTGCTACTTCTATTGCTCTGTTCTTCTTGACTCTGTTGTCCGCAACCGATCTGTGGCGTCAAGGGCCTAGATTCCAGTGGGGGCCCTGGTCATGCCATAATAAAACTTTTTCATTTATTTTGCTTGCGCCGACCAGCATCTGGCAAGTGGCCGGGGCACGGAAACCCCCCTTTATAGCATTTGACTTCTAATTCGGATCTTTTACCTTCTTTTAAATACGTAGTGTACAAAGCGTTGAATTCGTTGTCTTTAATATAACCAGACTTCTTCTTCAATTTTTTCAAATTATCTCTGGATTTTATGACGTCATCTGATGGATTGTCTCCAGGATTTGAGCTGTGAAAATCACTGCTGCGACTAGGCCCATCATCATGACTTGACTTTGACACTTCTTCACAATCATTTTCAGTGTGAGCAGAGAGTTTGATTCGAGGGAAATAGCAAAGACAAGATTCACATTTAGCCCAGGGATCTTTTTCTTTCTTCTTGGAGCTCATCTTGAAGCCCTAACAAAGGGAATCAAAAGACCGCAGCTTTCTTGGTCGGAATTCTCCACGCTCTGAAAAATTCGCGCTTTTATCTGAATCGGTACCATATTATTGTGACCTCGTTTCCGATGAAAGATTATTGTTGTTGTTGTTGCTAATGTTGTTGCTGTTCATTTCCTTGAGGTGAGAGAGGAATCACAGCAGAGGGGTGAAGGAGTAAGAGGCACAGCAAAATGTCCTGAGAAATGCTTCAGAAAGAAAATTGCCGCAATGAGTAAACGAAAAATGAACAATTCAGGCATGGGTCATCTAGTGCAATTTGTAAATTGCAGAATTCTGTATCGAGGAGCCTTGATAATTGAAGATCTTTGGGTGAGAGATGGAAAAATTTGCAACCCTGAGGAGATTTTCTTTGATGAGAGAATACAAGCAGATATAAAAATCGATTGCCAGAATTTGATTATAGCCCCTGGACTTATTGATGTTCAGATAAATGGTATGCAAATGCAAATGGGTAATCACAGATTCATAATGGGATGGGGTTCAACAGTCACAGGGGGGCCAAATGGCAATAGGGGTCAGGGTGCAGTCTCAGGGTGGATGTGATCAGACAGGGTGGTTTGGTAGGATGTACTTAGGTCAATTTTCTCCAATGGGAAATGCAATCTGAAAATATGCAAATCAAAAGTTGATGATGGCCCCCCTTATGGTATGCAAAAGTGAAAGTTTGCTGCTCCAAAGATTGGAATATCAGCTTCTCACCCTTATGATCCCAATTTTTACCCCTTATTGGTATTTTATCCCTTATTGCCCTTTATTACCCCCTTGGAGGTAATGTATTAATTAAAGTATGAAGCATGACTTTACTTCCTTGTTTCAAAATCCTTGATTTCCTTATAGGTGGATTTGGCTACGACTTTTCTTCAAATGTTGATAAGCTTGAAGAAGCCTTAAAAGTTGTTTCAAAAGGAATACTTGAACATGGAGTTACATCATTTTGTCCAACAATGGTCACATCTCCAAGTGATACTTACAAAAAGGTAAAGGAAATTTCAAGGTTTCCTGGGTTGTTGAAAGCTCCGGGCTGGCCCTTCCTCCTATTGTGCTACCATGCATTTTGTCCCCATTTACTGTATTTGGCAGGTGGCCTCATAGCCAGGAAATATGCATGGGGACAGAAAGTTCTGCAGACATGTTGGAGGCCCTAAACATCCCTCAAGATTCATCATTGACTTTTGGGGGGCAAGGGTTAAAGATCCCTCAAACCCCCCAGCTGGCTTCATGGCTTGATTTTGAGCCCCTGTTAATCAAAGCTTGAACTTCGTCATGGCACATATTGTATTTTAGAGTCAACTGTTGCTGTGTTTGCTAAACAGCAACTGATTAAATCAAAAGATCACTTTTTAGGCACTACCTATGATCTGTAGAAGAAAAGGTGGAAAGGATGGAGCAGAAATAATAGGTGAACCATAAAATTCTTTATATCTAAACATTTATCAAAAATTGCAACATTCCTATTTAATGTTTCTGAGTCCCAAAAGTACTAATAGTGTTTTTTCACTTTGAATGCTCTAGCACTACGTTTTAAGTGATTTTTACAAAAACCAAATTGTTCTTCAAGGTGCCCATGTTGAAGGACCATTCATCAACCCACTGAAGAAAGGTGCCCATAATGAACAATTCATAAAAAATTCTTTGGAAAATGGAACTAGCAGTATTACAGATATATATGGATCCCTTGAAAATGTAGCTTTGGTTACTATAGCACCTGAAATTGAAGGAATTATAGATACGATTCCAAACTTTTTGAAACATGATGTTGTTGTATCAATAGGTAAGTAAGTGATAGTAGAATTTAATGCCTTTTGTTGCCCTGACCTTTTATCTTCTTTAAAAGACTCGTAAGAATAAATTTTGGATGAAATTCGGATTCGTTCTTGTAGAATCTCGCGCTTTTTAAGGAATTTGGTTTGTCGCAGTCGTTGTAAGTGCGTACGAAACGTAAAACTTCACTGAAACGCGTGGCGACGGTTCAGCCTACTGCGAGTCTCTTTGTCTATGTATGAAGCGTCAAAAGAATGCTTGAAAGATAAACTGCGACAAGGATAACCCTAATACGGGTCGAAACGATCCGGTCAAAGAAAGTGAGGCCGTGGAATTGAAGCCGCAAATCTACATACATTTATAGGATCCATTCAGGATTTCAGCGCTCTCCGCTCAATACTGAAATTTCCCACTGTTTGCTCATGGGTCCTTCCGTTCTTGTGGAAACAGCTGAAAGAGTTACGACTGGTCCGCACTCCAAACATTAAAAGAAATACTTTGCGCTGCATAGCTCCCGTGTTAGGAAGGTCCAATTCCTGAGGAAAATTCAGAGTATTTAACAACGGACTTCAGCAACGTTTCAAATACCACTTTACCATAAATACAGAAGCATCGTTGGTAGTGGTTCTTTAGGGGTTCACAACTCATATTCCCTATTACCCCTTTTCCAAGTCGGATGATGTCGCCTAGAACATGCGCAACTGATTTTAAAGAGGCAGGTGTAGAAAAAAGCTACGGTTTTCCAATTCTAGAGAAAGTGTGTTCTCCTTACCCACCAGATGCCACTTCTTACTAAAGTCATGTTTGACTACACTTAAAAACATTTCTACTCACGTTTTTGTTGTTTTATCTCTTTTTTTTTAGGTCATAGCACGGCTGATCTTGTTTGTGGCGAAGAAGCAATGAGAAAAGGAGCGAGTTTCATAACACATTTATTCAATGCCATGTCTTCATTCCATCATCGTGATCCTGGTCTTCTCGGCGTTCTGACAAGCAATGTGATACCACGACCTGCGTTTTATGGAGTTATTGCTGACGGCATTCACACGCATCCAACTGCATTGAGGATATCTCACAGAGCGCATCCCAAAGGTTAGTCTGTTTGCAATGTTCTTCTTGAAAGCTGCACGATGAATCTGAAATCATTACTTTCTTAGCAAAGTCGAGCTCAACCAATCCGAACTCTTAAGAAAATGATAATTCAGCGATGTAACCAAGTCTTCGAGATCTCCATACTATCTCCATAATGTCCCACCCAAGCTCGGGATAAATCAACAGCTTGTCTAAAACGGCCAGAAATCGAAAATTTCTAGTTTGTCTGTAAAAAATTCCCATAGTAAGTTGGACTTTTGTTTAAATTCCTGAAATTTGTTAATTACAACTATTTTTTAAAATATCTCCTCTTAATTTTGTTTAAAATTAGCTTTTTGAATAAGTATGAAAACCTTCTCGCCTCTGTTCCTAAACTTTGGGGAAATGAAATTTTTCAGGGAAGCTTAGGATGCTTCAGGAAAGCGTGACAGTACCAAAGTTCGAAGCATGACTTCGCAAGGTTCAACTGTTATCAAATCCCTGGTAAATAACTTTGTATCTGTTCCAGGTATTGTGCTTGTTACTGATGCCATTTCTGCCATGGGCTTGCCTCCAGGACGTCACCTCCTTGGAACAATGAAGGTCGAAATCGAAAAAAATAGAGCAACCTTAGATGGAACGAATACGCTGGCGGGAAGGTAAGCTCCAAAGCCCCAGTATCTTTCTATTAAGAGTTTGCTGATTTATAAGCCCACGGAGAGTTGACAATGTTTTCGTAGATTTAGCGGTTTAATGAATTTTTCGCCTTTTTCTAGCATTGTTACAATGGACAAATGCCTCCGTCACTTTAGAAAAGCTGCAGGTTTGTTGAATTACGAATGAATTTTTTTTCTATTGACAAGAGAATAACTGCTTTCTACATGAGTCCCAGTATAACGAACTCCTTGTACAACGAACTTTCCTATACTGTATAATGAGCAAAATGCCTCCTCTCTTCAGTAAGAAATTTTATACAAATTCTCTCGGTTTAACTTAACGAGCTCCCGTCATAAGAAGCATTGTTTTGGTTTTGTCATTCCCTTCAGGGCTCCTTTTTCCTAATCTAAGCTGCTTTAGAGGCTCCTGTTAAAATGCGAATCATAAATTCGTAACCGATCATCAATCATTGGTAATCATCATCATCATCATTATCGTCATCATCATCATATTTTGCATCGATTTTCCGACCCAGATAGAACTCAGTGAGACTTTGGAAGCTGAGACTTAAAACAGACTCTCTCTCACCTTTTATTGTCGCCCTGTGATTTCTCATTTCCTATGGCTGTAATCAAGCAAAATAAGGCAACTAGCCGTCAGAAAGACTCCGCTCTTTCGTGTTATAACTTGTTATAACTATTGAAAAACATGATCTAATTCGATCTAATTATTGTCGTTCTTTTATTAGCATGCTCCACCGTTGAGGCATTGGAGGCTGCTACGCTGCATCCAGCACAGCTACTTGGAATAACAGATACGAAAGGAACCTTAGAATATAATTCAGATGCTGACCTGGTTATTTTAGATGATGAATTTAATGTACAGGCAACTTTAATTGCTGGTCAACCGGTTTTCGTTAACCAGAATGGTTATATGAGCAGTTTAGATCAGGTATTATGAAACCGTTTTTTTAGAACATCAAAAGTCTTACCCTTGTAAAAAGTCCAAATCAGTATAATTTGCTTCTATTACTGACTTAAGGCCTAGTAAACAAGGAGACATGTCGCGGACGACATTATCACGCGTGACATGTCCCCTCGATGTCTCACAGTTTCACGCAAATGTTTCTGGGAGAAATGAGCAACATTTCTTGTCTCCGGAACTCGGGGCACATGTTGCTCGCTTGTCACTCGCATATTTAGCCACCCTTGGAGACATGCCGAATACAATGTCGCGCGCGACATGTCTCCTAGTTTAGCCGTAGCTTAAACGCTGTCTTTCTTTCTGCGTAGCCCTGAACGCTTTGCGGAATTGAGTATTGAAAACAAAAACTACACTTATTTATTTCTCCAAAACAAACAAATGAAACATAATATAACAAAATTAAACTCTGAACAATATCGTATGAACTTTGAAACCTATTTACAATTAGATAATTCAATTTAGTAGCCAACAAGACGTTTTAGTTCGTCGCTAGCTTCTTGGTCACTTCGGGCCCCTCTAGGCCTTCCTCTTCTCGATGTTGATTGTTTTCTTTCCATACAGAGAAAATCAAGAGAATCAGGCTCATCATCTGTAATCAATGACGATTTCTTTTTCGGGCTTTCGTCAAAGAACGAGAATGTATCATCATCTACACTTCTTCGGTTGTTTCTCTGCATTCCTTTGTTTTCATTCATTCGGTGATTCTCGTTGATTCGCTGATTCTCGTTGTTTCGGCTATTTTCGCTGATTCGCTGATTCTCGTTCATTCGTCGACTCTCGTTCATCGACCTGTTATTATTCTTCTTTTCAAAGCCGAATATATCCAACGAATCATCTTCGTACTTATCCTGTTTCTTCTGAGAATGCGAATTTTCTTCGTTTTTCTTTGAAGAATTTGAAGAGCTATCCATTAACCAAATCGGCTTTTTCGGCGCTGCTTGAGTTTCTTTTTTGACAACGACGTTTTTCGTCTCAGTTTCCTGCCTGACAGCCATGTTGTTATTGGCCTGGACGTCAGTCTTAACAAGCATGTCAGTCATCTGATTTTCCTTGTTCACAATCACATTATTCCTCTGGTTCTTCAATCCAGTAAGCTCTTGATTTAAAACATCATTTTCTTTCTGAAGCAGCTCGAGTTTCTTTGTAAGCATTTCTTGCTGGAAGTTGCTGTTTGCCAACTCAGACTGAATTTCTTTATTATTTTCTGACTTGAATTTCTCAAGCTCTTCCTCTAAGCTTCTTACCTCTTTGGTAAGAATTTGATTTTCTTTTGACTTTTCTTCAATGATAACTTCTTCTTTTATCCTCATTCTTTCTAATTCTTCATTAGCTTCTTCCAATTTCAAACTTAATTCTTTGATATTTTCTTCGTATTTTGTCAATTCTTTCTTGAACTGAGATTCATCATCTTCTTTTTCATTGTTGTAAGCTTCTTCCAGCAACTTCAATCTTCTTAACTCTTCATTTGCATGCTTCAACTGTGATCGTAATACTTTAACATCTTCTTCATATCTCTTTAATTCCTTCTTCATCTTCTCTTCATCTTCTTCTCTCTCGGATCTTAATTCTTTCAGCTGATCTTCCGCTTCTGATAAAGAAGATTTGCTTTCCTTCAAAGACTTTTCAAGCTTTTCAACGGCTTTGCTTTTACTCTTCAATTTCTCCATCAAATCCTCGATCTTCTCTTCATGCTCTTTGTATGTCTGCTCAACATTTTGATATCTGACTCTCATCATTTTCACTTCTTCTGTTGTTTCTTTCAGCTCACGTGACAGCGTGGTGCAATTTCTCGCTAAACTCAAATTCTCCTCCTCCAGAGCATCGTTTCGTCCATCAACCTCGGCTAGCCTCATCTGAGCTTTATCCAGCCTCGCTTTGGTAGAAACAAGTTCATGAGTTTTGTCCTTGAAGTCTTCGACCAAAGTTTCGTGTTGCTGAGTCAGCGATCTGAGACTACTCTTCGTCTTTTTCAGCACAGCATCTTTGGTGTCGACATCTTCTTGGAACTCTTTGCATCTCTCCTCAAGAACTTGCTTCTTATACATCAAATCTTCTTTCTTCTTCTTGAGTAAATGAAGCTCTTTCTCGGCAGTATTCAACGAGTTTTCCACTCTATCGCATTCATTACTCAGCATTCGATTTTCATCTTTTAGCTTCTTCACGTGTGTTTTGAAACTGCTCATTGATTCCGCCGTTACGACACAATATTGCTCATTATCCTCTTGTTTGACAGCAGCATTCAAAATTTGAATCTCGTCATTTTTTGTTCGCTGTATTGCCAAACTTTGCTGCAACTTCTGCGACAAATCTGCAGTTTTATTTGATTGTGTACGCAAGGCATCTCTCAATTTCTCAATTTCATCATCTTTTGCTTGCAGTTCGGAGGTTTTCTCCTTCAGAATCGTCTTCCATCTCATTTCTTTCAATTCCTCTGTATTTTTCATTGTATTCTTCAAAATGGCATTCTCATTCAAAGACTTCTCTAGTTTCTGCCTGTTGTTTATGAGCTCTTTTCTCAAAGTCTGCATCTCTTTTAACTTATCCAGATTGCTTTGATGACACGCCATTTGTTCAGCATACAAGTCATCCAACTTCAAAACTGCATAATCTCTGCAATCTTTCTTGCCATTTTCTCTCAGCTCAAATTTTGACCCATCCTTATGAACTGCGTCCAAAAAATGCTCATGATTTCCACAATTTTTCTTTGAAGATTGAGCATCCTTCAAATTATCAATGATCTTCTTAGCATGACATAATTCTTCCTTGATTTTATCTCTCTCCATCATCACCGTGCTCAACTGAATATCTTTCACCAGCTTCAAATCACAGAATTCGCTGAATTGATCAAAAGTATCTCCGAAATCCAAACCATCAGCATCAACTTTCTTCAAATGATCAATTCCAACAAGACTGTTTATTTTGATCTTCATTTTCTCAATCTGCTCTTCTCGCTTCTTCAATTCTTCTTTGAAAATTGCTATGTCTTGTTGGCTTTTTGCTTCTGTTTGTTGCAATTTAGTTGAAACATCTTTCACTTTGTCATTCATTTCTGTGATTATTCTTCTTTTCTCATCCAAAATTCCCCTCATTTTCTCCAATTCTTCCGAATCTTCTTTCTGATTCTTATCCTTGTTTTCATCAGATTTAATTCTTCCGAGTAACTGCACACACTTCATCTTCAACTCATCCTTTTCCTTTCTCAATGTTGTTAATCTTCTTCCCATTGTAATCTTCTCCTGTTGATTTTTCTGTGTTTCACGCAAATCTTCTTCCTCCTTTATCATTTTATCTTCCTCCAAATCACCAATCTTCACTCTAAGGCTGCTAATCACTTCTTCATTTTCAGCCAATTTTGACATCACTTGATTCAACTCGGAAGATTTCTCAGTGAAGAGACCTTGATATGTGTCAAGTCCAACAACACTGATTGTCAACAAATCTTTCTTCGTCAGCTTGTTCTTGTTTTGCCACCATTTTCTTTCTGGAAGGCAGTATACTTCTGTTATGCCTGAAGTGGTCTTCGGGAGCCCCAAGTTGTTCTTCTCTTCTCTGAAATGCTTCAAAACTTGGAGATGCTGCAGCAAACGCATAACTGGTTCTGCTTCTCCATACTTCATATCTCCACCATCGTTCTTCAGTTGACAAACATCTTCAAACTCAACCAAGCCTTTCTTGTGCTTCTTCTTTCCATATTTAGCCAAAAGATCAATAACATCTTGACTATCAACGATGTATTTGCGTTTTCTTTTCATTTGTTTAGCAGTATTGACCACATTACCTTTCACTGGTTGTGTCTTCTCTGCATCACTTTCAGCATACATCTGATTCAATTCGTTGAACTCTGAATTATCACTGCTCAGATCCAAATCCAAACGAGGGACAACTGCTCCCGTCACTGAATGATTAATGTCAACCTCTGTAAAAGACAAATTTAATTAAATATTTCAGTTTATGGCATAACTCTCTAGTTAGGTTGTCATACAGTTAGTTAGTTAGTTAGTAGTTAGAAAGTAAGTTTCTTAATTAGTTAGTTTAGGTATTTACTTAGTTAGTTAGTTACTTAGTTAGTTGGTTAGTTAGCTAGTTAGTTAGCTAGTTAGTTACTTAGTTAGTAAGTTAATTAGTTAGTTAGTTAGTTGGTTAGTTAGTTAGCTAGTTAGTTAGTTAGTTAGTTAGTTAGTTAGTAAGTTTCTTAATTAGTTAGTTTAGTTTGGTTAGTAAGTAAGTTAGTTAGTTGGTTAGTTAGTTAGTTATTTAATAAGTTGGTTGGTTGGTTAGTTAGTTAGTTGATTGTTTAGTTAGTTAGTTAGTTAGTTAGTTAGTTAGTTAGAAAGTAAGTTTCTTAATTAGTTAGTTTAGTTAATTACTTAGTTAGTTAGTTACTTAGTTAGTTGATTAGTTAGCTAGTTAGTTAGCTAGTTAGTTACTAAGTTAGTTAGTTAATTAGTTAGTTAGTTGGTTAGTTAGTTAGTTAGTCAGTTAGTAAGTAAGTTAGTTAGTTGGTTAGTTAGTTAGTTGGTTAGTTATTTAATAAGTTGGTTAGTTGGTTAGTTAGTTAGTTGATTGTTTAGTTAGTTAGTTAGTTAGTTAGTTAGTTAGTTAGTTAGTCAGTTAGTTTCTTAGTTGGTTAGTTTGTTAGTTAGTTAGTTTGTTAGTTAGTTGGTTAATTGGTTAGTTGGTTAATGAGTCAGTTAGCTAGTTAGTTAGTTAGTTAGTTGGTTAGTTATTTAATAAGTTAGTTACATAGTAAGTTAGTTAATTATTTAGTTAGCTTGTTAGTTAGTAAGTTGCTTAGTTAGTTAGTTAGTTAGTCAATTAGTTAGCTAGTTAGTTACTAAGTTAGTTAGTTAATTAGTTAGTTAGTTAGTTGGTTAGTTAGTTAGTTAGTCAGTTAGTAAGTAGGTTAGTTAGTTGGTTAGTTAGTTAGTTGGTTAGTTATTTAATAAGTTGGTTAGTTGGTTAGTTAGTTAGTTGATTGTTTAGTTAGTTAGTTAGTTAGTTAGTTAGTTAGTTAGTCAGTTAGTTTCTTAGTTGGTTAGTTTGTTAGTTAGTTAGTTTGTTAGTTAGTTAGTTAATTAGTTAGTTAGTTAATGAGTCAGTTAGCTAGTTAGTTAGTTAGTTAGTTGGTTAGTTATTTAATAAGTTAGTTACATAGTAAGTTAGTTAATTATTTAGTTAGCTTGTTAGTTAGTAAGTTGCTTAGTTAGTTAGTTAGTTAGTCAATTAGTTGGCTAGTTAGTTAGTTAGTTAGTTTGGTTAGTTAGTTGGTTGGTTGGTTAGTTAGTTAGTTAGTTACTTAGTTAGTTAGGTAATTAGTTAGTTAGTTATTCGGTTAGTTAATTAATTAGTTGGCAGGCTAGTTAGTTAATTAGTTATCTTAAATTCTTGGCTTGCTGTCTCGTAAAAGAAGCTTTATTCAATCAACATAGAAATATCATAGTCACGGAAAATAAGAGAAAACATGAACAAACCTTGCGAGGGACTTCGCAAATGATCCATTTCGCCTTTTCGCTTCTCGAAACGAATCAACTGAACTTCAATTTCGTAAGAAATAAACTTGTAATTTCACAACTGAAAATAACTCCGATCGCTATCGAAAGCAATAAATATCTGAAGTTTCGCCGATTTGATCGAGATTTTATACATGGATTTGTTACGTCACAATCAAAATTCGGCGCTTCGACGAAAATCTTAATTGTGACGTAACAATAGAGAATCAACGTCGAAAAGAAGGAAGATGGCTGTGCTCGATATAATGTATATCTCTATCACAAAGAGAAATTTCTCATTTTGTTTTTCTCGACTACCTTAATACTCTTGAATCCTACAATTTTTATTTTCCTACAATTATCAGCACACTAGTTTTTTCCGTAGTGAAGTTACATGCAATTTGCCAATTTGAGTGCGAAAATTATAGGAATTTTTTATTATTTTACTCTTTGATTAATTCTGATTAATGTGACGTAACAATGACTTCAAGGAATCAACAGGCACTGAAGGCCCCGGCAAAATGACCAACCATTCTTTCATTTGAAATTTGCTCAGCAATCGATGTTTGAAGAAGTCAAAAACATGACGCAAGCAAACACTTGACGAGCATTGTTTTGGGACTGAAACTCATAACATTTATCATTTCAGTACATTGAAACTTTTTTCCGTTTAGACCCTTTAAAGAGTTTGTTTGAATTTGTTTTCAAGAATATGTGGGTTGATAATGCTGATGCTTGCTCGTTGCAGTACTTAGGCTTGCGTCATGTTTCTGGGCTATTGAATATTGATCCTGAATATTTCTGGGAAAGAAGCTGGATTCTATAGATACCTTTTATTTTTGATGTGTGCAGAGCAGTTGCTGAGCTTTAGACGAACAAATAAAGAAACAAACAGACACATCACATCACAACTTAATATACAGAGGTTTGATATAAAAATGTTACTAGTTTTGAGCAGGATAAAATGCGACAAAACTATATAACTGTGTTGTTTCTAGTTCCTATATAAAAGTGTTTTTTTTTCAAAATGCGACGAGTTAATAAGCCAGCACCAAAGCAGCAACAAAAGATACAAATGCCATCCAGACTGCCGTTTGATGCATCGAATAAGCAGCATTAGGTTCGTTGAGAGGGTTCTTCATGTAGGAAACACAATTATTGTTAGCATCGCAAGCAGCATTGCCGCATTTACTGCCATTCGCACAGATCAGTGTTGAATTGCCTCCAGAATTAAGCTGAATATACTTGGTCTGTAATCCACCCTTAACATTGCAGCTTCCTCCACTGCAAAGCACTTCACAATACTCCGACATGCATTTCAAATTGCATTTTCCCTTGTTGCATCTTATGAAACACATACTATTATAATTCAAGCATTCAATGTCACACGATCCTCCGTAACAACCAATTTGGCTCGTTTTCTTCGCAGAAGATTTGACATTCTTGCAGCCACCATTTCCCTCACAAACAGCAAAGCAGGTATCTGCCTGTAATAAAGATTTGCATAATTTTTATATTTCAGGTAGTCGACAACATTTTTACAGTACGATTTTTGTCTGGTAATCAACCGGAACGCCGGAATCTTAAAAAAAGTTCAAAGTTTTTGTCGGCGCTTAAGAGAGGGGGGTAAGCTTATTGCCAAATGCATAAAACAACGCGAGAAATAATGCATTTCTACAGAGTAAAACCACCCTGATTACTGAGAGATTGATGGAAGTTTAATTCCTGTCCACCAGTAAGTGAATTTTCGTGGCCCGCAAGCTGATGGATATGGTCAAAGATATGGCCCACTTTAAAGTACGTTGCCCGTCTCTGACATAAAAAATGTCCTAATAGCAACGACTTTTTTTAATTATCAACGGTCTACTGGTCTACCTATTACAGGCAAAAAACCAGTTTACCTATTACAGGCTATTATGGCTTTTCCAAAAAAGAGGAAAACAAAGCAACGCTGCCCCGATAGAGCTGAGAATTCCTCTGTTTGGAGAAATTTTACTGTTGTGAAATAAGAAAAAAATAAGAAAAAGAGCCTAGGCCCTAATTCTGTTTCGCACCAATCGGAAAGAGCTTCGTTTTGCGACAGCATGAGAACAATAGAAACAAAAGCCAATAGAAATTTAGTCCGAAACGGAGCCAGCACCAGAGCGTATTTTTAACTGATTGGGCAAAGTTGAACAAAGGCAAAAATAACAAAATGAATTAGGGACGAACCTCTGAGGTACAGCTCATGCTAGGACACATTCCTTTTTGGCATGTGACGGCACACAAATTGGCTTTCGTGCATTTCTATAAACTCTTTTTCTTTTATAAGAACCAGGAAATTTTGATCGAGGCTGGCTGTTCTTAAGATTTTGCCGTTTTGAGCCTGAAATGTTCTTAATCTGTTCTTAATTCCTTGGTTACTTAGATATCTATATTTTTCAATGAAAGTCTAGGGTGGTACTAGGTTTGTGTGAAAATGCAGCAATCTTGTCTATTTCTTTGTTTGCTTGCTTTTTACGTTCAGTTTGACTGTCTGGCTTACATATTTAGCTGATATTCTTAGCGCTTTTTAAAAGGCCAGCCTCAGCTTGTTCTTAATTTGTTCTTAAAATCTGGGCAAAATCCAGGCTCGTGTTCTTATAAAATTGTTCTTATAAAAGAAAAAGAGTGTATTTTAAACAATGTTTTAGAGATTTAAATGTTTCATCCAATGGTCGTATCTTCTTACCAATCTCCGCCCACCACAATAAGAGCTTGTTTGAAGAGGAAAGTTCAAATCATACTTTCAGTGAGGGTTTGAGTCACGCAAGAAAGTCATGCGCAAAGCGCACCTCAGTACCGCTCGATCTGAAATCGCGGCCTTGTCAGAGAGAGGCTGTAATTGCTCTTTGAATTCCTTCAAAAGCAATGATTGGTTGTCTTTAAACGCCGAGTGGCTAAAGTCATGTGGTGATTTCTAATTGGGCCAAAGTGTCCTGACAGAGATTTCAAACTTCTTGTTGGTTGCATTTGGGGGAGCCTAATTTGAAATCCACACCTAAGGGCATGAGATATTTTCACATAATACGTACATGACATGAACAGTGATAAACCAACACAAAAATCCAGATCTTTGGATACCATGCTACTTATTCTGAGTATCTGGTTCGAGAGAGGGGGTGCCTATTCAAGGTGGGCATCCTTAAACTCATTTTGTAAGAAACTTCAGTCCACTGTACTTTTTTTAATAAGCAACAGGTCAATAAGCAATAAGGCCTGAGATATTGTTAAAAGTTTTGGTTAAATAGCTTTCTTTACACTGTCCATCTTGCAAACTTGTCAATTACATTAAAAAGCCAGAAAAGAGCCAAAATAAGAGTTTTAGGGGTTACCAGTCACTCTGCGAGGGCTGAAATACTAGATATGTTAAGCAACTCTTGAGAGCTGGACCAAAGTCCAGTTGCTTATTGAAAAAAACTGTAATTGGGCGCTTAAAGTACCGGCGTTGATTCAAGAAAATACGGTACAGAATTCGTTTCGAATCTAGAGAAAATATGAATATTTCGGCCGAAAAGGTATCCAAAATTTGGAGATTAATATAATACTGCAAAACTAGAATCAAAAGTAGTTGACATGACAGTAAAAACACAAAGTAATTAACACGTTCATTGCGCAGCACGAAAGAAAACGAAAGTTCAAACTCACAGTCCTTTTGTGACGTCTTTTCTAACCCAAACGAAGACACGAATGAAACGCAGAATAACGCAGATTACCCGAGGAATGCCAATCGCTCTTTGACAGCTTTGATGCCTCGATTCTTGATCAATTTTTCGATTTTTGTTCGATTCTTCATATTTTCACCCAACATAAGAATTTGGTCATCTTCGTAGTTCCAGGGTAAAGAACCTAGAATATTGAAACTGTGTTAAAATTAATGTAAAAAAAATAAAAATATAAGAATATAAAAATATAAGAATATAAGAATATAAAAAATAATGGTAGTTCAAAGATGCTATGATGCTATTTCCAGAACTATACAGGAGGTGACTTATATGAAAAAAACCTTTTATTCCTTTTTCGTTGGCGCTCTAAATATAGCTAAAAACAATGGGTAAACAGGAATTCTCGTCGGTTTTTTCTCGTCATTTAGTTTTTGGCACTTTTACGACCCCCATTTACGACACCCGTTGCTAGTTGAATAGAACGAAAAGCTAAAGAACTGTCAAGGAATTTCGTGAAAAATCTCGAAAAACGTCAAAAATCATAAAGCAGTAAAGGGATAGTTTCGAACGCACTAAAAGGGATTTAGAATTCTGTTCTACATTTGTGAAATTAGGTGCACCAGAATAATTAGAAAGAGAGAAGTGGTTTCAGTTGTTTTCCAGTATCCTTAGTAATTGCCACATTATTCGCCCATACGAAACATTCCCCAGAATAACAATTTGAATTCAGTTTTGATGATTACTCTTATTTATTGCATTACCGTTTCTCATTCTCTGATTCTGGATACAGCTTGCAGCATCTTCTAAGTCACCGTTGCAGAAGAAAATCATTTTGAAAGCTTGCATGAAATTCAGCCTAAACCTTAGCATGAAGTTCTGTTAAAAGAAATAAAGAACAAATCTTAAAACAAAGTAAGATATAAAGGAAGAGAACTCACTCAAAGATAGTAACATATACTGCATTCTCTCAGACGCCCCCCAATGAACGCCCCCTAATCTGCGCCCCTATTTAAATGAGCACCCTGTCCAATGAGCCCCCTTTTGGGGGCAGATATTTAAATGAGCATCCCTTTCCAATGAGCCCTCCTTTGAGGGCAGATATTTAAATGAGCACCCCTCTCCAATGAGCCCCCCTTTGGGGGCAGATATCTAAATGAGCACCCCTCTCCAATGAGCCCCCCTTTGGGGGCAGATATTTAAATGAGCATCCCTCTCCAATGAGCCCTCCTTTGAGGGCAGATATTTAAATGAGCACCCCTCTCCAATGAGCCCCCCTTTGGGGGCAGATATCTAAATGAGCATCCCTCTCCAATAAACCCCCCTTTGGGGGCAGATATTTAAATGAGCACCTCCAAAAAAATTATAAAAATAGATAAAGACCAGCAAATCACCACAATAGTCATCTGTTATTAGTATAAGAGCACTCCTGACTGAACAAGATAGAATTCCATCCGAAGTTATTGACAATTTAGATGTTCAAGATGTCACTTCACTATGAAGTCATGCACACCAACGAGGAATCGGACTCGAAAGAAATTGTCATCATCTAAACACAAGGCTTATAACGAGCGCCTCCGGTACTCATTTAAGAGAATAGGTATATACGATAACAGCAAATAAGCAAAATAAAGGTTTACAGCTTACTTTGATTTTTGAGTTCAGTTTGATGATTTTCAGCATTTCAAGTCCCTTGTCAGATTGTATGAAATCCAACGCACGTTTGTTATGCTCACTAAATTTCATGCCAAGATTAGCTCTCTTTTCTGAAATTAAAGACACAAATGTAAAACTTTGATATGCCTTTGACACTTCTGATAGACTTATTAAACAAGTCCTAAACTTTCTCTCAAATTGAATTGAATTTAACTGAATTGTTGCTTAGAGAGTTAAATGGAGTGTTGAATACAGAGTTGGGCATCCTATTCTGTGATTTTAGCGTATATCAATTCAATTCAATAGCGATAACTACGCCACGACTTAAATCTTGGACAAAAATTACTGGACTTTCCACAATTTGGGATAAGCTGCCCCCTCCCCGCCCCCAAGAACCAATGTTGAATGGGACAAAATGTTAGGAAATGATAAGAGATTCTATATTTGTATATAGAAGAATAATATATATTTTGATGTCATATAGCTATTTTCTTTCTGGATAAAGAAAGACAATAAAAAATAGGAGAATCAACAAAAAACCAGGAATTTTCCTCAGATGAATAAAATCACTAGGGGGCTGAGCCCCCAACCCCACCCCAGCTCTTCATAATTGGCTCAGCTGCTAGATTAATTGGCCAACTAACTCTTACGCGATAGAATCAATTGATTACAAACCTCGCTTTGGATCTGCCTCGATTTCATCTGAATCTTTAGTCCATGTTTTCCTTTTGGATAAATTCTTCTGTCTCTCTGTATCAAACGTGTTTTTTCTTGAATCTATGTTGCAAGATAAAGTCTCTTTGGTACGCTCATTACAGCTAACTCGCTCAGAAGTGCTCGGTTTATCTGCTTTGCTCGAACAAGACATTCTATTATCATTGTCTATATTTCTTTTTGATATTTTACTAGATTTTGCCATTCTGTAAGGAAAATCTTCGTTGTCACTTGCTGCGGTTAGGCTAGAACTCGTGTGACTCGATCTTTGTCTTTTTCGCTGATTATTTGCATCTTGTCTTTTTGAAGCCGGTTGAACGAATACCTCTCTTGATTCCTCATCAGAATCGCTCTCAATCTCATCCACCAACGCATTAGTTTCTTTAGTATTTCCACCTAAAACCATAAATAACTTTTACGACATAAACAACTTCATAGAGACATAGATCTCTTACTAGGAGGGAAGCTATATACGACCCCGTTTACACAAGAGAGACTGGATCAGTTGATCGGTTCTGATCCGATCCAGAACCACTTCTGGCTCTTTGCCAACGCGTGTAAACGAGTTAACGGGATCACTTTTCTTTTCAAAATATGCAGAAAACAGGAGTTTATTATATCTTGGAACTAGCATTTTGACTTTATTAGCTGCAGACTTCTTGCTCAGTACTGAGCTTCTAATACTTGGTTTCTTATAAAGAGCTAGCGAACTTGATTTTGCATAACCTAGGGAAGGGATAACCTAGTTTAAGAATCTGTTCTAATGTGAATTAAGGTTGGCAATACATACAACGAGTCACAATACATACAATAAATCAATTCAGAAGTCTCCAACAAGCCATACTACAAAACTACAGACAAGCTGAAATAGGAGGGTAAAGTCTTCGGTCAATACAGACGAGGTATAATTCAGAATAAGTTACGAGGATAAGATCTTACCATTACTGCCACCATCCTTGACTACTACTGCATTGGTAGCGCTTGCTTTAGAACTGCCAGTTGCAATCTGTGCATATGGGACATTTTTACCTTTGAAAACAAAGAAAAATGACCTCAAAAAAAGGTTAGTCCCACCTCGTCCTCAGTTTTCCTAAGAATCACACCCATTAGGGATTTCCAGCCACCACCAATTCTATTGATAAGTGCCAAAAAATTCGGCATTGCATCTCCAACGTCCCGGCTATCAGAGAGGGTTAGACACGGTCCCCAGTTTGAATTCGGTTATAAAATTATTTCAAGCAGAATCCTTAAAGGGTCGAGGATGCTTCCCTGCCGCCAAAAATTTTTACAATTGTGAATATAAGAAGTCGATTCAGTATGCCCAAACCAAACATGTTTCGCTGTTTTTTGTAATTCTGAAGTTTTGCACTGCTCAAAGACAAGTCATTCTGCTTAGAATATTGGAACTAGTTTTCATCCTCTTCTGACTCATTAACAAACATTTATCCATGGAATTCTGTAGATGTGAAATTTCAGCGCAAGAATGCATTAGAAAGTCCGGATGTTAATAATGCACTCGAAAGCATCTATGATTAGTGATCGAGAAGGTCCCTGATTCTTGTAATTCTTACAGTTTGAGTCAGACTTTAAAATTAAAGTAACTTGGCTTACCTTTGTAATTTGCTACCAGCAATGGATTAAAATTGAATTTCGGTGCAGCGTTATTAAGATGTTTCAGGAATCTACACTTCATTGATTGCCAGGTATGATTAGTCACCTTGAAATAAAGAAGAAAACTCAACTTTGAATGGCTGAAAGTCTTGGCATAAAAATTAATCAAACTGACTTCCATCACGATAATATGACGATAGAAGCTTTGATTCTCCTTTACACCAAACAGGAAAAGGTACTGATTGCATATATTGCGATCAACAGCGGAAACTTTTTCGTGAATACTTAAAAGCTTTTTTCGTCTGACACTCCTCAGAGAAAAAACATCAGAAACAGACCAGACTTGCGGGTAAAGATCTTCCCGCTGTATCTGCAAGCTGATTGATGTTTAAAACACAATGACGATTCGGCTTCGTTTTCAGATTGGTGGACTTCGATCCACATCTGGGTATAAATTCCGCCTTAGACATTTGTTTCACCCTATTTCTGACGTTAAAACTCTGAGGAGTGTCAGACGAATAAAGCTTTTAAGCATGCAAGAAAATGTTTCCGCTGTTTATCCCAATTCTGAAGTTTTGTACTACTCAAAAACGATTGCATTTGTGTGGCATTGGAGTCTAAAAAATCTAATAGAAATATCAAAAAATTTAAAACCTTTTTCTTTTCCATTTCTTTCCAAATATAGTTTCCTTTGATGCTTCCTGTACCAGTTTCTCTTGCATTCTTTCTTATATAATCAACAATAGCTTGATCTTCACTGCATGAAAAGTCACTTCTCCTGTTAAATAGAGAGGTAAAATGATTTACTTTGTGTAGAAGAATACTGATACTAGTTAAATGATACAGAGGTACGATGGTAAAGTTGTGAGCATCGGATCTGGTTGGGACTACTTTCAACAAGCCTACAGTCAACTCAGTTCTCCATCCTTCAAAGGTCAGGTTGAGGTGTGGGGGCACAAGATGCAGGTTCACATCAGCCAGATAGCTCCCAAAACCCCTGTCTTCTTTGGCAATGCTTGCTTGCTTGCTTGCAAATCACCAAAGCATCAATTCTGCTTCAGCATGTTGTGGCCGAAATGGTGTAAATAGAAGATAGTGGCAAAGAATTTCACAATCCCTATAATGTTGCAAAAGGGTGCTATCTTTGAAGCTGATTGAATAATTATCAAATTGAGGAAAACCATTCCTCGCCCTCCATGGCCTTTTTGAGGATTTTGCTAACAGAGCAAATGTTTGTGGGCTCCAACACCCCTCTGAAGCCTTTTTGGCTATACCCTTGAACCTATTTCTTGAATGACTGACAATAGTCATTCTTAGTAATTTACCATTATAAGACAACAGTAAGTATACAAAAGACCATGCTTATCAGTGACAGCAAATAATGAAAAAGATTTCTTGGTTTTAATAAAAAGGAAGTGCATTATCTTACCCACTCTTCACTCCACATTTGGACGTCTTTCCTGGCGGCTCCTTTTCTCTGACTCTAGCAAGAAACAGAGTAACAATTTAAACTAGCTCCAGTGCATGAAGTTGAAAAACCCTGAATTGATCCCTTAGCAGGTAAGAAAAACAATTTTTTCATGTACTGTATTTAAGAAATATATAATACCTAAATTTCTCAATATCTTGAAGCTCATTCTGCTTCACACTTTCATAGATAAAATCAACATGAACTAATCCAGTAGCTGAAGAATCTTTCTTATCAGTTAACCTAAAAAATGAAAAATAAAACAGTTTTGAAGAAAATTTCAACCTGTCTGGAAAGGACAAGCAAATCCTGTTATTTAAGATGGAGAAGCAAGTAGACCTTTTTTGATGAAAGACTGCTGAAAATCGTAGAAAGCATCTCAAACGTAGTCTAGGTTCAAAGTTTCACTTCACTGACCCCTCACCTGTAGTATCTGTAACCAGAATTGTTACATAACAGAACAATGGTTTTCCTTAGGTGCCTTAGGAGTCCCTTTGGGTCCTTGGGGTCCTTGGCATTTGGTCCAGTGGTGCACATGGTGCATTTTAAGCCACAGACACATTCCTTCTCTTCCCAAATAGTGTGGTTTATTGCACACCTTTTTATAATATTTCCATCCCAATTATCACACAATCTCATGGAAATCGTTATACTACTGCAGTTTCATTGCAAATTTTATCTTATTATTGTTTTATTAATCTCAGAATTTAAACTATAAACAAGTATGTAATATCCAGGGTCTTTGTTCTAGAATATCAGCCTTGGGGCAAAAGCTTCAAGTCCGCATCAGCACAATGGCTGTCGATTCCCTGATCTGTGATAACAAATAAAGACTGCTTGCATGCTTGCTGTATGTCAATTATTATTACCTTATAGATCCAGGAATAGATGTTGAGGTTAATTCACCTCCACCAGCCTAAAACATTAAACATCAAGGGATCAGTGGTGAAAGATAACACTATTGCCAGTACCTATGGATTTTGTTGTAGGTTTCAAAAGATCTCAACATTGTGTTTCAACATTTCAATCAAGTAGCTGTTTTTCCAAGCTATGCTTCAAAACTTTGAAGGTGCTGTGGCATTGTGGTGTAATCCAGCTGACTCCTTGTGTCAGAAGCTCACTGTGGTCAGGGTTTGAGCCCAGCCAGGGTCAGGGTCTAGATTAGTTGACCTACTGAGACCCTAGCGACTGGCACTAAAACACAATTTTACCTTCACCTTCACCTTCAAAACGTTGGCTCCAACAAATACTGTTTTTTTCAAATTTTGAGGATCAATATTTTTTGGTCAGGTGCACACATAGCTCTTGAGACAAGTTGAACTCAATGCCCAAACCACCCATCATCTTGTGGACGTGGAGCAAACTTGCCAGTCAGTGTGGATGCTGGGTCAACTTTGATTGCTCTGACTGGTCTTGTCTGTCCTGTAACCCATTATGTAGATGGTTTAGACTACACTTTTTAATAAGCAACCGCTCAATAGCAACTAGGGCTGAGCTGACCTTAACATTAAGAAACTTGAGGGCTCAATTGAACTACTGTAAGCAACTAAGAAGTCAAACAACCAAACTTATTCTCTCTTGTGTTAGGAAATCACAGGGTACCAAAAGGATCCCCGTAACTTGTGAGAGAGATGAGCAAATGTTCATCCTGCTGTAACAGAGCCTCAATGGACGGGTTGTCTAGATAATAGGTTCCCTGATTCGGGTGTCGCGAGTTCGAATCCAGCTAAGATAGGAATTATCCATTTATGGTCTGGGGGCCGGATATTTCCTCCCCATTTGACTGGAAGAGGATAAGCGGGAATATCGATTGGCTGTGATGGCCACCACAGAAAGTCGACACAGTGCCTCAGCCAAATTGCGGATACAAGTGGGGAGTATCGTTCTGTCCCGGATCAGTTTTTGTCTCAAAATTCCACCTGCCATTCATTGTTATCATAAACATATTTGCACCTTTCTCTTATTATCTTTGCCCCCAGGTACTTTGTGACTGGTCTCCTACTTAATGACATAAATCCAGAATGGAATATGTCAATTATAAACAGAGTTCGCAAGCTCTGATTCTTGAATTCAGAAAAACGACATCAAGATACAGAACTTAAAGACGTCATTATTATATAATTACTTTTTAGGCTATATTTCTGAGTCCAAAAAAATATTAGTTCAATCTATGTTTTTTTAAAAGACAGTAAGTAAGGCAAATACGCAATACAGCAATGCACATGGGTAGGCAACAAGCAATTGCTGTGAGTCCATAGCAAGAACTGTGACGAATAACTTTGATGCTGACCAACTACACCATAATATTACCAAAGTTGTCAGAACTGTTCCAAGACTCCCCCTGAAATATAAATACAACATGGTAAAAAGGGTTGAAAACTGACTACTCTAAAGCAGTGGTGTGGGGCAGGGGCACCAATCATCCCAAAGATAGGTTTTGTATATAGAGTAAATTTGATGTAAAAGTATCGCAGGGTACGACTTGATTATTTGTTCTTAAAACCAAGCCTTAATGCCCTTTTCCCCTCCAAAACCGAGCATGATCAGAGAGCCACGACGTTTCCACTGTGCTAAAGTCAAACGGAAGGAGAGGCTTTGGCTGTATGACTTCAAAAGTTAGTCGATGATTTCATAGTGCTCAACAGTGGAAGCGTCATTGGCTCTCTGTTTATGCAGTCCAGGTTCGATTCCCATTTACTGTGGTATGCCACTTGTGGAAAAATCTATCCTAGTGTTCACCATTCTTCACTAAAATACCTAACGAACAATCTTATCTCACCAACTGGCATATTACTTAAAGTTTCTTAAAAGGCTTGTAATTTGGAAAGTTGATGAATCAAGGTTGAAGAATAGTGAACGTAGAAACCAGGAATGGATTAAACTTTCACGATTTTTGTAATTCATTCCATTGTGATGTGTTGCTCGTTCAACGGAGTCATGCAATAATTGTAAGACAGTTTGATGAAGTCATGTGAAAATCGTACGACAGTTTGATACAGTCATGCAATAGCCGCACAACAGTTTGATGGAGTCAAGCGACAATCGCACGAAAGTTGGATAGAGTCAAGCGATAATCGCATGACAGTTTGATGGAGTCATGCGATGATCGTACGACAGTTTTATGCAGTCAAGTGATAATCGTACGAAAGTTTGATGAAGTCAAGCCACAATCGTACGACAGTTTTATGCAGTCATGCGATGATCGTACGAAAGTTTGATGAAGTCAAGTTACAATTGTACCACAGTTCTATGCAGTCATGCGATGATCGTACGAAAGTTTGAAAAAGTCATGCGATGATCGTACGACAGTTTGATGCAGTCATGGGATAATCGTACGACAGTTTAATGCATTCATACCATTATTGTACGACAGTTTTATGCAGTCATGCGATAATCGTATAACAGTTTAATGCAGTAATGCGAGAATTGTACGACACTTTCATGCAGTTGTACGATAGCCGTACGACTATTAGAAAACAGGTCTTTACGATTAACAATGTAATGAAATTTACTCACTGTAGCGTTATGACGACTGATATTCCTGACAGCAAAACCATTGGAAGAAGGCAATAACCAAGAACACTGACGACGCAACTCAACGAGACCCCTGTCATGCTCATGAAGTTTAGGACAGCATACATCGAGAGACAGCCAAGCACACCTACTCCATATATGTAGCCAAAGCCATGAACTTTGCCGGACTAAATGAGGAAAAGATGACAATAAACAGCATGATAGACATAATAGAAATGGGAATAACACATTACAAACCCTATGACCCGATTTTGTTGGTGCGGCATATATTCAAGGGCGGCTAATAACAAGGACTGCTTACAATCGAAAAAATATGGTAGTCAAAATAAAATAGCAATTTACTAAAAACTTACCAGCAACAAAAATGCACCAAATGCAATACAGAATACAAACGGACCAGCAAGATCTGTATCATCCATGATATTTGGGTCTGTTTGCTGCAGAGGATGAAGAACTGACATTGTCTGTAAAGAAGAAAATATTTTCTCATACACAAATCTTTCAAATATGATCCAACTACCAGCTTTAAAACAATGACTTAAGTAAGGCACTCACCTTTTGTGTAATATGATCAAAATTTATTCCAAGTTCTACAACGAGATAAGAATTGATAAATTGATTAATTCTATTGATCTTCCTGCTTTATCCTGCAAAGTGCAAGCTGACTGGTGTTTAAAACATGCCAATTCAGCTTCACTTTCTGTTTGGGGCAATTTCGATCAGCATCTGGGTACGAATTTCACATTAGTTTATTGTTTTGGCCTGTTTCTGAAGTTTATACTCTAAAGACTGTGAAACGAAAAAAGCTTTTAAGTAGGTCCAGAGATGTTTCTGCTGTTTCTTACAATGTTTCTTTAGCGTCTGTTATCGTGAACCAAGATTTCATTCACACATTTTGCATAGGCAAGTCATTTTTTTGCAATAAAGAACAATAGAAAGGTCACATGACCTTTCTCCATTGTTATGCAAAATGTGTGGCCAAGATGGAAACAAAAAAGTAAAAGTAAAGTTGCCGTTTTTGAGACTACTATTAGCCTAGGGCTACTCAGTCGACTTTACACTTTACCCCTGGTCTGGATGCATTAGCATATAGCAGGGTGCAGCCACACACGGCGCTCATAACTACCGACCAGGTACCCATTTATACACCTGGGTGGAGAGAGGCACATTTGTGTTAACAACTTGCCCAAGGTTATTATCTCTGCAACACAAGTTGAAAGACCGTGGCTCGAACCCACAACATTTTCGTTGTGAGTCCAGCACGCTAACCACTGTGCCACTGCGAAACAATGCAAAGAGCTGCCCAGGAAACTAAATGACATTTGTTGACTGGAGCTAACTCTCCAGTCTGCAAATGCACTCTAGACAGAGGACAACAAGTGTTGCAGGCTAGTTCTTCATTGTTCCTTTTATCATTCTGCAATACTTAAGATATTAAAAGCGGAAACATCTTGGCACAACCCCTATTCCAAGATCTTTCTAATTTTCTTTTCTCTTCAGTTTTATGCAAACAAAACATTAGGGCTTGCAAACTCTGTCAACTGCAAATAAATTGCAATCATACCCAGACTGGAAAGTTTGATTTTTGTGCAGGCAAATTGCAATTGCCTTACAATGGCATGCACATTTTTGGCTGCCAAAAAACAATAGAAAATTCACATGACCCATTGTTTCTGTTTTTCTATTGTTTATGACAGTTGCACATCAATTAAAAAGAAAGGAGGACAGAGCTGTGCATGCAATATCTTGCCTGCACGGAGCAAACTTTCCATTCTGTTATTATACCTTCCAATAACGGAGGTTCATCTTCAAAGCTTGTATAGTTATTAGAATCAGCTTTCATTTCATTATTGAATCCATAATTTTGTTGTTGTGGAGTCATTATGGAGGGACCTTGACTTCCAAATCCAGGAGCAGCATTATAACTTTGATCATAGCCACCATAACCTGAGTAATCACCAAAGTTTCCACCCTGATCTTGATAATTGTAACTTGCATTATCTTGATTGGAGTTGTAGGAATAACCCGAGTCAAAAAAGTCGATTTGCTGATCCCCTGTATTTGACATAGTTGTTATAGTATCTTGTATGTATCTTCAAATATTACTGAAGGCTGTCAATATTGAATGGCAATTTTCTAGAATTTAGGCCAAGAATAATGGGCCTAGGCAAGAGAGCTGTATTATGATTAGAAATGTTTTCCTGTAAATTAGAACAAGCGAATTTGGATGCGTCTTACGTTTCTTTCACGTAGAAAATACAAACCAAATGGAAAGCTGGATTACATTAAGGTTCAAGACGTTCGTTGTTGAGATATTTCGTCTTTAATTTAGCAAGACTTCCATCATAGCTCCAGGGCTTGAAGCCACGTCCACGTATCAAAAAGTTACGGCGAAATTGCTGATAGCTTCCCTTCTTGAGGCGAACTGCACATGCTCCTATGCCTCCCACGTTTTCCGAAATATTTTGCATTTCTGCAACACAACAACTTTGTGTACATTTCTCTTGGAAACAAGATGGCTCTTATGGACGCTGCTTCTTTGCAGAAACTTAGTGAACTTTTAAAGCCTCAAGAAGATGATAACCTTAAAGAACAGGTTTCATTTTAACGTAGATATAACTCAAGAGATTTTGAAAACTACAGTAAACAGATAAGATGGGGGTAGCCTAAAAACAGCCTGGGATAAACACACGACGGACTGTGTGTGCAGCAGCAATTTTCTTTTTGTTTTTTGAGAAGCCCTCTCATTCTTTATATTTCATTTAAATTTGATCTTTTAAAACATTGTGATTTTGCTTTTCAGGAAAACGATAAACATGTTCACATGACCCCTGGGACTATTGGGCAGTCTCACAATAATGTACAAAGAAATTTGCAAGGTGGTTATGTTTGATGATGCCAACGCAAAATAATACCTATAAATAACAGTTTTTTACTTTAAAAATATTAAATTAGTTTTCTCTTGAAAAGACATTGATCTAAAACCAAACTTTTCTTAGCCTGAATATAGCCCTTATTCCCTATTCCCTTACTGCAACTCAAGAAATAAGGGGGATAAATTTTTGGAACCTTATCCTTTTTTGGTGTTACAAAACCCCCTTTACTGATGAGGACTACCCCCCTGAAGGCTAGAATCTTGATATTTGAAGTATGCTGTTTGACAAAACCTCTTGACCCTGGCTGTGACGCTACTGTGACTGTGGCTCAAACCCTGACCATTCTTGGCAATGATATGACGAGCTAGCTGGATTGTAAAGCACAACTTCATAGTTTCATAGCACCTTCATACTTACACTAGCGTAGTGTTAACGAGAAATCTTAAAGTTAGTGTTAGCTAGAAGTCTTAACGAGTAATGCTTTTGCTAAAAGCTGCCAATTAATGCCTATTTTTTCCTGAAGACAACGACGAAAAAGCGAGTAAGAATGAAAAGAAGGATATATGGGATGAAGATGAAGTTACTGAGGGAGGTTTCGATGATGAAAATGATGCGGATGAAAGACCATGTCCTGAGTGAGTTGTCTACCGTTACATTCATCTTTCTATGTGATTAAAATATATTCAAGTTATAAAGAAGTTGATTGATTATTACGATGATGATGATGATGTTTTTTTTCAGATATGAGATACTCTTCAAACAAAAGGTAACAACAGATGACGTATTTCTTGGAATGACAGGCAAAAATCAGTCTACAGCTTGTTGTGAAGATCTTCTCGTAAGTGTATCTATGAGTTTTATTTTAACCTTTTTCATACCATCATAAAAAGAGAATGATCTATCTCGTCTCGTTTGAATTAGTCTTTCTTGATGAATACGGAAGCAAAGGGAAAAGATATCTGTAGGGAGATACCTATCCTACTACGTACTAATCCTAAAACTAACCCCAACACTAAAACTAACCCAGATACCGAACCCTAATACCCTTTTACCCTAATTCTATCATAACAATTAAGACCCTTACGCTAGGCCAAACATAACTTCTAACGACAGGAACTCAAGAAAAAACTCAAACTAAGTTTAACGCTAATCTTATCTCTCTAAACTGTATTTAACCGTTTTTTTTCTCTCAAAAGCGATAACTAACACTCTTGTTTCAGAAACTTTGTCCGCGTTTTTTATCAACTATCTACACCGTACATCAAGTCCTTCATTTTTCAGGTTAAAATTCAGCTTCCTGAAACGGAAAGACAAGAAATCGAACTAGACGTGCAAGACACGTTTATAAGCTGCCGAACTCCGAAATTGTATGTATTAAAGCCTGATTGATACTGTAATATTCTTATGTGGAGAGGTGACACGAATAGATAAGGCCCGCTATCTCATCTGTAGTCACATATGTTACGAACTGAAGATTGACGGTTTATATACATCTGTACTTACATAATTAGGATCACGTGTTATATATATTATCATAAATTATCACAACATTACAGATACTCTAGTCGCGATGGTTGGAGTTGCTACAGAGCAAATGATTCAAAAACCCAAACTACTGAAATTGAACATCAAAGTTTCATCTTCGGCGCAAATGGATGCGTTATTACGAAACTTCAGTTTCAATTTATTTCCTACATGCTTGCAACTATACTGTACAAAAAGCTTTCCCAATCTCAAAATTTCAACCTCCGCTCAAATTATAATAGCCTTTACTTTTTTTGCTACGAATTATATCTACGTTTTCTTTTCAGCCGTTTGGCTCTTCATTTGCCCAACCAAGTCGACAGCAAAAATGGGAAAGCAGACTGGGATCGAAACAAACGAACTTTGGAAGTAACATTGCCTTTAAACAGAGAATACGATTTTATGAATCTTTAGTTATTAGCTAAATAGAATGGCGAATGTTGGGCGATTAAAGCCATGGCCAAACGATCAAATTGGTTTGATAAACATTGGAGAGTTTCTTGTGAAGCACAATAATTGACCGTTTGGCCACGTCCAAAAACATTGCTGGTCCAACATTTTTGTTTTTGTCAAACAATAAAATGTTTTTGAACTTTTTTTAAACATCATACCACAGATTTTGTTACTTTTGCATGTCAGGCAATGTTTTTGAACATGGCCAAAAACGGTCAAACATTTGCTGTAAAGCAATTTTAAAAAAATTGGACCAGCAATATTTGATCGTTTGGCCAGAGCCTAGTGTTTTGGAGATCTTCGTTACCATAATCTTGTAGATAGAAATAATGTAAGTGTTACTAACATTGTTCATGTCTATCTGAGTCTTAAATCTCTGTCTCTGCCGTTTCAATTTTTCTATAATCTTACCCAATAATGACTATGATATCGTCAACTAGTTTAGCCTTTATATAAATGACACGAAGAAGATATGAAAATACTCTTTTCTCAGAGCATTTTAAATTTTACCCACCAAGATCTAACATGCAAACCTTCAAAAAATTCCGGAAAAAAACCCTAAACTTACTTTGAAAGCACAAGCCTATGTCATTAACCTTAAAAAAGCGTTAAAAGAGTTTAGAAAAGCTCAAGAAGCTCTATTTCATCGGATTCGCTTAACACAGACTTGAAGTACAATGACCTCCCTAAGCTTAAAAAGTTCACGGGAGCGCATTTGATACATTAGGATACTGACTACACTTTTTTTTAAATAAGCAACCGCTCAATAAGCAACTAGGGCTGAACTGACCTTAACATTAAGCAACTTGAGGGCTCAATTGAATTACTGTAAGCAACTAAGAAGTCAAACAACCAAGCTTATTCTCTTTCGTGTGTTAGGAAACTGTTCTTCGTTCTTATGTTTTGCATGTTGAAGTTCGTTAGCTAACGTTTTTCCACTTACTGTCTCCCAAATGTCATGTTGTAGGCCTAACAGATGACGATTTTCAGGGGTGGTTAGTTACGAAAAAAGTTAAGCAAAGTTTAAGCAACTTTGAGGGCTGAAATGTCTAAAATTTTAAGCAACTTTGAGGGCTGGACGAAAGTCAAGTTGCTTATTAAAAAAAGTGTATTGCGGAAAGGAAAGCAGGATAAGTGTCTGTGACACACAAAATAGAAAACTCTGTCGCAAAATACTACAGAAAAGATCTCTGTGACATTCTCTTCGTAATCAAAAATTTTCCTTGGGTTAACTGCGTTTGCAACCATTCAGAACGTTAATTTCTGAAACAGATCTTTCATGGAAAAACTCTGAGGTATTCTGCAGTGTGGTACTCTGGAGCATAGGCTTTAGAAATAAACTCAAGTCTCTTTGTTTCTAGTGCACAATAGCTCTACCGCATAGTTTCTCTTAGAGTTAACATGAGATAATAACCCATAACAAGAAACTCGCGTGATTGCTTGAACCACTTGGGCCATTTTTTTTAATGAAAAGATCATGAGTAAATGACGAGTTTCTCGTATGTTAGCTAACTTTCGTTTTCATTAGTTCACATTGGTCTATAACTTCTATCCATTGTTAAAAATGCTTTTATTGCCGATTTGAAAAGAGTCGTTCATCTTAAGATCCTGGGAAGCTATGATTTGATACGAGGAAGTCAAATGGAATGATCAGACATTCGACCAAAGTATTGGAGGAATTGGAATTTTATGAAAGTCGGTTGCCTGAATAGTGTTTCGAAGTCTTTCGTTCTTGCACTCTGATTCAATCGTTTCAGCGTATTCTTATTATCGCAAGACGTCTCTATAAAAGGCATCACCATCCAAATGGCAAAAGCAGAGCACTTCATTCCAAGTTCTAACTTCGCAACAGCAAAGGAGGCTAAAAAAGGGACCTGAACACAGAAAATGGATTTTTCAAGAAAAAACTTAACCATTCTTGGGTATCTGGTAGGTTTTTTCAAGATAACTTTTGTTTAAACTGTTCGCAATATAGCTACAATTTGAAAACAAACTTTTAAATGAAAATTGAGTTTCAGAATTTTATTGAAACTTTTAACTTAAATTTAAGTTTAACTTAAGATAAAGACTACTACTAATTAATTAACCTTGTTGTTTTTTCCAGATTATTGGCTGCATGACAGTTCGTAATATTTTTGCTGCCCCCCTTGGCTGCAAAAAGGCAACAGACCCACAAAGGGCGCTGGATACCATTGCCTCCAATTACATTGTTGCAAGCGACGATTCTGATTCCATTAGCCTCATGCCAGCAAAATCGGATGCTCAGAAAGCATTCAACCACAGCCTTTGTCCCTACGAGTTCGTTGAAACCAAGAAAAACCCACTCCAGATCCCTGCCTCACTTCAGACAGCAGTTTGTAGTGGAGCATGTGATGAGCGATGCAAGGCAGTGACATACGAGGTCCGTGTGTTGGAGCAGAACGAGAACTGCGAAGGTGCACTTGGATTGAAGACATGGTCAATTAAAAAGAAAGAAATAACAATTGGTTACCAAATGTAACAAACGGTAAATGATTGTGACAGTGTTTAATATGTTCGTGTTGTAAATTAAATAGCTGTTAGCTTTATTCATAGTTTTTAACTTTTTATAACATATTTATTAATTCATGAATATATTTATGTAAAGTAAAATGACATCAGAAAGGGCTCTTCTCGTTATTTCACATAAACAGTTTCACAAGTCACACTGAAATAAGTTCTTTCGTCCTATAAAAATCTTAAATCTCCAAATACATTAGTATAGATTTGATTTACTTATATTTTTATGTATTCATTTTAATTTTGGATACCACAGGCCAGGAACGAGATTTTTGTAATATTATCTTATTTATTTTTGAAAATATTGTATTTATATTTGACTTCTGCATCATTTGCTGTAGACTATAAAAAAGTAGAAGTAAAATGAATTTTTTCAGAGATTTGAGTTCTTCAGATCAAAAACGCCGATTATATTTGAGCAAAGATCTTCATTCGTGCTGAAAAATTAAGGTCGTTTGCAAGGGGTTACATTTTCCCCTGCCGGCTGCTCCCTTTAGAAAATCCCCTTGTTCCCTAGAGTTTGGTTGGGTTACTAGATTCATAGTCCTCAAGCGGATTAACAGACAGGATTTTATATGACCTTTGGTTTCCATATGTTTCTTGTTCCCTTTTAATTTTGGCCACGCTTCCTTGTTCTCTGGGTACATTTCGCGCGTTCCCATGATCCCTAGACCCCCTAAACGATCCTCGAAAGAAGTAAATATATTCGCGCTTATCAAGGCTGTTTCATGGATAGTATTAGACATGATAATCATCGCTTATCATGACAAGTCTTTGATATTTCTCGACGCAGCGTTTCGGGAGAGCTGTCTCCTATGTCCCGTCCCCCCATGTCCCACTCCCACCATGGGCAATGAGAACTGTATTAGAAGAACCATATGACCAAATTTCTCATTGGTTGGAGACGAGGTTTTCCGAAACGTTGCTCCAACAAATATCAAAGGCTTGCTCGAACTCTTGTTGTAATAAGCGGTGATTATCAAATCTTATACGTTGTACTAAAATATTTGAATCTAGGGAGAGATGTCGCTCGCGGGTGATGCTTAACTAAATGGGATCTCTCAAAGATACCGGGTTTCCTTTTAAACAGAAAAAAACCCGAAACGAGTAAACGAGCGCACGTGACGCATTCCCTCGTGTGGAACAGGAGTGGTACCTCGAAAAAAGCGAGAAAAAGTCACCAACAGAAAAGCTCCTCCGGAACACTGATCGTGTCTACATTCGGGCAGCATATTTGTATCTTAAAATGCTGTTTTTTCCTGCATGTACCATAACTCTCCTTTACGAAAGAGGCATTTGAGACATTTGAGGCTGCATGCAGGCGGGGCTGTTAGAGATATAGAAGTTTTCGCAATTTCAAAAATAGCAGTGCCAATGTTCCGATGGCTAAAGCCGTGTCTTTGCGAAATCACGGCAGCAAAGCAAATAATTAACATCAATCGCACGATTGTGATGCTTCTCAGTGGTATGATCATTGCAAGATCAAAAACTTAATGCCGCATGGTTTCGTACCGATCTCAAGTCATGCCGGGGTGGTACGGAATCCAATCTTGGTAAAAGAAACAGCATCTTAACTATGAACAGGACATTTGTAATAATGATGTAAGCATAGTGTTCGGTTTTAAAAACTAAGCGTAGTTATATGCATGTCTTTGAAGTTTAAATACGTCTTTAATCCATAAAAATGTTCTTAAAGCAGCCAAAGGAATTCTTTTCTGAAAAACAGTTATTTACACGAATCATTTTCTGAAATCAGGGGAAATGTTGATGAAAACCGCTCTGCATGTCATCCAGATGTTTTAGGTACATTGCGTTATAATTCTCAACTCTTCCCCTCAAAATATTTGGTCCAAGGAAGGTACTGAGGTTGATAAGGCATTCCTTGGCTGCTGCAGTTGTCAGCTGATTATCGCAAACAAGGGCATCAAAAATGCCATCAAAGAACATCTCAAGATACATTTTAAACGGTCTTTTCCCAAGTCCTTCAGCAATTGCATAAAGCTTTGCGCAAAATGTTTCAAGTAAATGAAAGTGCTGAGTGTAGTGCCGATAGCTGATTGCTTTTGCTAGCAATGGCAGACAATCAGTGACTAGCTTTGTAGCAGATTTATTAGAAGAAAGCTCAGCAAGGGCATATATACAACCATCCGTTAATTCCCATGGCTGTGATTCTCTTTTAAATGAATGATTTGAACATCCTCCTCCACCTCTCCCCATTTTGGGAGCCAATGATCCACAAGAATACATTTGTTGATTTGTGTGCAATTCCATGTCATTTCCACGGATCCGTTTTACAACACCATATGTTGCCGGTCCTTTTTCCAAGCTCTCATATCTATCAGCATTATCTGCCTGATTCTCAACTTCACGAAGGCCATGTTTGATCTTTTCAAAGATCTTTTCGATTGCTTCCATTCCATAAGCTTCACAGATATCTGCCAGCGCAATAGCTGCACCTTGCCGGACAGATGGAATGGAATCTGACAAGTTGGTGAAGAACAATGGATAGAGCTCATGCATGGAACCTTTGGATTCTTTCGGGAATGACTTGACAAAACTCCCACATGCAACACATGCAGTGTCTCTTACCGGCCAGCTTTCATCTTTAAAACAAACAAGCAGTGCATTCAATAGCTTTGGAACATGAGGTAACACAGCTGTTGCCTCTATCTTAGATGCAAGCTCAGCCATACAGTGGCATGCAGCCTCTCTTACAGCGTGATTATCAGAAAGTGTTTGCAGAATATAAAAGTCTACAATTTCAGCAATGTATTTCATAACAAGTTCTTTTCCTTTATCACCAACTAGTTTCTTCCATGTTTCCTGGTTGAATAGCCTGACACCTTCTGCAAGATAATACCTGTTAAGGCACATCGGTGGGAGTAGAATAGCATAGTATTGATCTCTATCTTGATCGGAAATACCTTGAAAGAATTCCCGAGTTGCAACAGATGCTGCCAACCTGACCTGACTCCAGTTATCCGACAATCCACCTCCAAGATGTTCTGCTAATTGCTTGCCAAAACCTTTCACATTTTCGCCATCCTGTGTTGTGGAGCTCACTCCATAACGCACAAGTGCAGAGCAGAGATAATACCCTGTCTCTCTAACAAAACGGTTGGTGTGATTCAGAGTCTCAAATATCAAATCAAGCAAATCTTGATTAAGATATTGGAGAAAGGACTCTTGACAGCCTTCAATGACACATTTGATCCCTTTCATGCTTGTTTCCAAACATTTCCATCCAGCAGTGTCATGAAAAATATCTTTAGCATCACGAATATACTCGGTTTCATGTTTATTTTCATCCGCAGGAATATGACGTTCTAAGTTCTCCTTAATGCTCGCAATCAATTCAGTTTCACAAAATTTGTACACATTGTGGTTAAAATATTTGCAAAGCGCCCCCAACAACTCCCCTGCTGCGATTCGCACCCTAAACTCATTATGACGAAGAAGATGCAATGCATGGCCTTTTACTTGATCAGGGAAAGAACTAGAATATTTCTTGCTTTCAACAAGAATCTTTGAAGCTTGCAAATTTCCAAACTTATCTTCCCAGGGTTTCTCTTCTGAAGAACTTAGTACTGCAAGGAGTTCATGCTCTAGATGAGAAAGGATTTTCTCTTCAACACCTTTGAGTAGTCTAGATTGAAGATTTGTGTATCCTTTATCTCGATTTAGTTTCTCATGACTGCATAAAAGCTGTAAATCAGCAATGATTTCTTCTTCAATCTGGCTGGAGGAATCCATGTTGATGGAAGGAACAGAAGAGAATGTCAACAGCCCCCCTGCAACATAGGCGACATTCGTATTTGCTGACCAGTTGCACCGGCGGCGCAAGTAAGCAAAGAACGCACTTAAAAGATGAGGAAAATGGCGGTGTGGCGATCATCTTTTTGTATTGGCAGTTGAGCTGTAGAGAAAGCCGCCAATCTTTAGACAAAAGAAGACAGACAAGACAAGTAAAACATGTTTTGGCCTTTCATTGCATTATCTGCTGTTAAAGGCCGTCAATTTATCTCTGTACTTTACCTCCTAGGCCACTGTTTGCTACCTGTGTTCTAGATACTGCTGCACGCAGACAAAATTGCTAAAACTCGACCTCTGACTACGAAACATCGAGATGATGTTACCAAACAATTCTAGCATTTTACAACCCACTCACCTTTATTTTAATATGATTTCAAACTATTTTGAACAACCACTGGGTTTTACTTGGAAAAAAATGCAACTAAAGTTGCGTACTAGCTCTAGTGCTTTGTCACTGGAGGCATTGGAACAACAGTTTGCATCAAGGATTGAGAAAAATCGAGATGATGTTACCAAACAATTCTAGCATTTTACAACCCACTCACCTTTATTTTAATATGATTTCAAACTATTTTGAACAACCACTGGGTTTTACTTGGAAAAAAATGCAACTAAAGTTGCGTACTAGCTCTAGTGCTTTGTCACTGGAGGCATTGTAACAATAGTTTGCATCAAGGATTTAGAAAAATCGAGATGATGTTACCAAACAATTCAAGCATTTTACAACCCACCCACCTTTATTTTAATATGATTTCAAACTATTTTGAACAACCACTGGGTTTTACTTGGAAAAAAATGCAACTAAAATTGTGTACTAGCTCTAGTGCTTTGTCACTGGAGGCATTGTAACAACAGTTTGCATCAAGGATTTAGAAAAATCGAGATGATGTTACCAAACAATTCAAGCATTTTACAACCCACCCACCTTTATTTTAATATGATTTCAAACTATTTTGAACAACCACTGGGTTTTACTTGGAAAACAATGTAACTAAAGTTGCGTACTAGCTCTAGTGCTTTATAACTCGAGGCAAGTCCCTGCTAGTTGTGAAAGAAAATTGTCACATAACTAGCAGGGATTTTTTTCCATATTTGTTTTACTGCTGCTTCCACTGAGCAGATGACTTATATGAATGTCGTGCAACTTAGAGATTTTATTTGACTTTTCCTGTAACACTGTATATACCCCCTTTGAATTTCAGATTCAGGATCCCTGCATCTTCATTTGCATTCAAAAATGATGTTTGCTCCTTTTTTTATAAATCATCACTACTACCTATTTCATGGTTGGAAAAGATACAAGATCTTTTGTGTCTGTGAAATCTAATACTCAATGCATGAGAGCACTTGTTATTGGACCTGCTATCAAGGGGCATGCATTACTAGCTAACCCAACAAGCTAAGCATTTCAGACTATTGTGAGCTAATTGAAACATATAACAACACATTGCCTAAATTTTTAGCACTATTAGATATAGAAGATATGGCTGTCCTGATGCTGGGTTAATGCTGAAAGATATTTTAGAATTGAATGGGTGTCATGTTGAGAGAAGTTATAGTGTGCACTTTGTACTGAAATTAGAATCCCTTCAACTAATATGGAAAATATATGTGGGTTTTTTTGGTTAAAATTGCTCTACTTCAACAAATTTTATTCCATTTTATTTCGTTTGATATTTGAAAACAATAGACAGTCACCATTCAGAGTGAAATGTTTCTGTGAATATCTTTTCAAAAACATCAACAACAATCGAATCTTTTTTATAAATTCATTTCATGGTAACTTTTCAGCTCAAGAAATTTTGTTGCAACTGGGTTGTAATATTGCACTTTTTGTTTTATATTGAAATATTCAAAAGTTGATTCGTTGATTAGTAATTTATTTGTAAATAATCGTTTTTTTTCTTAAAGTTCTCTGCTCTTGCAAACTGCTATTGCATATCTGCAATACACGTTTTTTTTTATAAGAAAGTTTTTTTTGGGCCAGTATTGAAACTTTCTTAGATATTTCATGTTTTCAGTACCAAAACTTTCTTGTGACTTTCTTAGCAAAAATTTGGGAATGCAGTATTTCTAAGAATGCACAGTTTAAGGCACTGTATACATTGCACAAATACCACGTTTTTAAAAGAAAATAATAATAAAACTCGTTTAATAGCAAGATGAGCGCCTGAATACAAGAGCGAAAAAACATACAGAACATTAGGAGTGAAAGTATGAAACAGAGCTTTCTTAAGTTTCAAGAATCCAGTATTGAACTTTCTTAGGTTTTTAAGATGTTGAGCACTACTTTCTTATAAACCACTTTCTTATAAAAAAAAAAATGTGTAGGTGTCACCATGGTGCCCTTTAAACAGACAAACTTGAGGAAAATCCTTTTCAAAAGTTGTGGAAGACAAAAAATTTCTTGATATTATAGTACATTCGTTATTAAATCAGTAAAATAAGGAAAATATGGCAGTGAAACATGGTATTTGTGGAATGATTTTGGTTTAGGAAATGAAACACAGAGAGTGATACTGGCCTAACCTGTAATTTGTGACAGCCTACCTGTGTTTTCTAAGTTTTATTCAATAACACTTTATCTTACTTTTTTGTCTTTCTATCTCTGCTGTCCTTTCTGTCTATGTTTCTCTTTCTGGTAGGTTGTCAAATTACAGCTTAGGCCAGTATAAATCAATCTCTCTCCTAGTGCTCATGCTTTTTCCATGTTTACACCATCAAGATTTTTCTGAAACCTCCCGCCAAAGCTCGGGCCCAGGCGCTTTTTTGGATAAATCAAGTAATCTAAAGCGCATGCTCGTACGAATGTCGCCTATGTTCCCCCCTGCCGAGCTAAATGTAATTCACTACTCGTTATCATTACGAGGCTTACACAAGATGACAAAATGGCGGACTGTTTTGACAAAGTTGTGCAAGTGTGTAATGTTCATTCTTGGAGATCATTTTGATGAATGTGAACAACTGAAGATTTAATTCATGGAAAGCTTTGAAATTATTGCATTCATTTGTCAATAATATGAATGAGTATGATGGAAGAACAAGACATGGAGCAGACAGAGCTCCAGACCATAGTGTGAACGAGGAGAACCTTTTATTTAGGCCCAAAATTAAGAGAAACCTCCACTCACTTATTCAGCAAGTCCTAGAGAAATACGGTGGTAGTAATAATACTGCTATTATATACGATAATAGCTTTAAGAAACAAGAAATAATTTCATATGATAAGTTGATTGAACTGATAAAAAAATGTAGTGAAGAACTGCAAATGCACTGTAAATTCAATGCATACATTGGCATTGATACAACTGCCACAAATATAGATACAGTAGTTGCATTCCTGTCATTAGTGAACATCAGAGCAATCGCATGCCCCTTAGATTTACAGGGAGAATCTGAGCTAGCTAGAAAGCTCATTAAAACCCTTAATATCACTTGCGTACTTGTTAACAAGGTCAATCTAGAAAGTAAGCATATCAAAGAGTTAATATTAAGTGAAAAATGGTCTGTTGATAATCTTTCTATTTTGGAAGGAAATCTAGTTTTATGTAAAAAAAATTCGTCAGAATGTGAGAGAGCTGATGTTAATGAGTTTGCGATTGAATTTATTGTGCAAAGTTCTGGTAGCACAGGTCCTTCAAAGACAATAAAAGTGCCTGGAAAGTGTATTTATCCGAATATTTTAGACCTTTGGTAGGTATCTGTATAACACCCGTTAATAAATTCTGCTTTTGCGTCTTTTCCTGCCACAGATATATACATTTTTTAGTATGTAAGTACTGGGCAGATTAATCTATTTTCTTCATTCGTCTTCTTAGTACAAAATTCAATGTCAGCACAAAAGACGTCGTTTTTCTCTCTTCTCCTCTGACATTTGATGCATCCGTGGTGCAAATATTCATTTCTTTACTTGGACAAGCAACCCTGTTGATGGTTCCTGATGACATCAAAAAGCAGCCATCAAAACTATGCAATGTCTTATTTGAACGAAATAGAACTACAGTTTTACAGGTAAACAGTTAATACTTTATCGTTTAGCTATGAAGTTATTTATTGTCGCAGTTATCTTAAAATTGGCCTCTGTTGTATTCCTTCTATCTTGATGTTGCTGCAACCAACGGAAATTTAAATGCTGAAAACAGTCTGAATGGTGCTCTGGCAACGACCAGCGAAATTTTTCGACTGCAATATCCCCGGATGCGTTTTCAGTTGGAGTTATTCTATTTCAGCTGTCTCTGTCTAATTCTATCAAGCCAAAAGTATTGCTGACAAATATCACTTATGTCAAAAATACAGCGTAAACCGCAAAATTATACCCAACCATTTTCAGTAAGTACGTCAATAAGCATGATGATGGATTCAATATTCCCAGGACGACAACCAGCGACTTAGTGGCAGCTAGCGATTTCCAGCGACGTCTAACTACATATTGTTAGAAATTAGTTTTAAAGACTAGCTTTAACATGGGTGCCCGCTACGCAGAGCTTCAAAGAGTCTATTTCCATAACCTTTTTCTCTATTCCAGGCATCTCCATCGCTTATCAAACAACTTGGGCAGCAGCTTCTTAATGACAAGAAAACATTCTCAGACACGTCGGTACGAGTTCTCAGTCTCGGGGCTGAACCACTTCCGTCGATTTCTACACTAAAGAAAATGATTGGCAACTTGGCGGCAGTTGATCTTTACAATATCTACGGAATATCAGAGGTTTCTTCTTGGGCGTCGCTTGAAAAAGTCAACTTGGGTCTGTTTCAAGGCAACCAATGTGATGGTAAAACTGTTCGTATAATGCCAGGAGCTAGTGATGAAATGATTGAACGTTACTGCGAGCGAAATGTTCCGATTGGTGATCCGTTATCTGATACGATAATCGAACTTCGTGCTAAAGATGGAAAGAGAGTAATCAATGGATTCGGAGAAATCTGGATAGGTAATGCTAGAACAGTTCTTTTGAGTTTGTAATGGTTATCTCAAATTTAGCCTCTTATAGGTTGTTGCTTCTCTCTGGATGATGAGCTTAGCTAAATACCATGGAGAAACCTGTTCGAAAATCCTTCAAGCTTTTTGTTCTTTCCCTTGAAGTTTCTTGCTTTTCTGCGAGTTAATTGACGTTCAAAACACAATACCAATCAATAGCCTTCGAGTTGTAAAAAGCTTCAAAATCACTGTCAAGCTTTTTGTGAAACTTTTTTCGTCTGACACTCCTCAAGGTCAGAAACAGACAGAAACAATTGACTAAAGTCCAGCTTCACTTTTCCGACTGGTTCATCTCCATGCACAACTTGGTCAATATATGTTTTAGTACTTCATTCCTTAGCAGTTCATTATTTCGACCTGTTTCACCCGTTAGTGACGTTTCTTACCCGGAAGAGTATGAAACAACAGCTTGATAATGGCATCCGTAAATGGTTGCCGAAATATTACTGAAAATTTAAAATAAGGTTAAAAATCCACAATGTTGTTTTCAATTTTTTACTCGTCTATCTAACGTAATCAGTTATCCTTCCGTGATTTCAGAGTCCATTGCCTTCTTGTTTTCAGCGATACTTTTGCTTACTCAGAATTCAATTGTAGGAGGCAAGGATCGAGTATGTCTCGTTGGTGACGAAGAATCATTAACTGAAAATACCATGCGTTTTAGTGGGGATATTGGGTTGATAAAGAACGGGAGGATTTTCTATGTTGAACGTCGCGATAACAGAGTGAAGATTTTTGGAAAGTTTGTTGATTTGGAAATCATTGAAGAAATCACTGAGGAGTTACCATATGTTGAGTCAGCAATATGTTTAAAGATAGAGAGCACTGATGACCTTATTAATGATAGTTATTTGACGTTGTTCGTCTCTTGCGTTGGAGATGCTCAAGAAAGTCGAGTTAGAAAGGAGATTCTAGCCGAACTGAGTTCGAGGCTGCCAGCGTATTGCGTTCCAAGTGACATTCAGCTTATTCAGAATATACCATTGACGTCACATGGGAAGAAAGACCGCAAGGCACTGCGGGAAATAGCTAAATCAGAGTCCAGTGATACTGATGTTATGAGATCTGACTCGATGGAAAAATCTGTGTTAAGGATATTCGAGAACGTTCTGCATAATAAAAGTTACGTTTCTGTTCAATGCGCAAATGGTAAATCGTTCATTGAAAATGGTGGGAATTCGTTTATGGCTGTTTTTGTTGAGAATGAGATCCGTAATCTTGTGAATAGTTTATCAAATGAAAAAATCGAGCTTCCAATGCTTTTTGATTATATATTATCGAAGGATATCAGGTCTCTATTGAGGTATATTGATGACGAAATTAGCCGAAAAATTGAGTCAGAAAGGGTTCTTGAATTAGAAGAGAGAGTCGATTTTAAACGCACTTTGGATGTGGATGCTTGTTTATAATATTGTTTAAGGCCTTTTTTTCTGGCACGACACCAGCACGGCATTAGCACGTTTGTCAATGCAGACGTCGTGCCAGTGCTTCCTGCTCCGCTTTCACCACTTTCCAGAGGCTTATGGTGAAGTAACCTCTTTTCCGTGCACCAAATTGGAGTGGAAAGGAAAATGGCGCGATATAGCTCTACACATGCTCTCTTTCTGCAGCACGGCCACAGCACAGCGTTTGGTTCAACGCCGTGCCAAAGCCATGCTCGCAAACTCTGGCGCGGCAAAGTCGCCGTGCCAGGATTTAAGCAAGGCATGAAAATCTATAATCTCTTCAGACGTCGTGCTAGTGCCGTACCAGAGTGAAAAATCCTGGCTCGGCACGGCGCTGGCACGACGTTTGTAGTAGGCCTAACACAGTAGAGCCTCCATTAACGGTATTTTCTTATAAAATCAACCTCTACATTTATTATTATTATTATTATTAAATATTATTTATACACGATAAAAACCCTTCAGCATATTATGGTAATATAGCGTTCACCTCTCAAATGCGGACAACCACATTGGTCCAAGGGGTATCCGTTATATTAAGTTTCCACTATATTTGAATGAGAATGTTCCAACTACTTTTCCTAGCCATTTTAGTTCAATATAGATCTAGCTACAACCGTGAAACGATTGCCAGTCTATGCTTTATTTCCTCAGGATGCTACGATCACATGATATACGTCATCAACCGTCTCAACGGTGATATCAAGTGGAAATTCAAAACAGGGGATTGCGTTAAAAGTTCACCGGTTGTTCATCCCGAAACCGGAGTTGTATATATCGGGTCACATGATCAGTACTTATATGCACTGGATGTTGTTAACCGCGTAGAATTATGGAAACTTCATTGCGGAGGAGGATCATGTTTCAGTTCCCCTGCGGTGGCTACTGAAAGTAATATGGTTTTGATTGGAACGTTAGCTGGAAACCTTGTTGCTATAGACTCAGACAAAGGAGATATTCTTTGGAGGTTCCCCACCGGAAAACCAATATTCTCGTCACCGATGACAAATAACGAAACTATTTGCTTCGGTTGTGTCGATTCCTATATTAACGTATTAAACATGGAAGGTAAAAATCTATGGAAAATAAAAACAAATGGACCGATATTCTCATCTCCTCTATTCATCAGTTCCTCGTTGCCTTATATGGAAAGCTTAATTGTGATTGGTAGCCACGATAGTTCTGTTTATTGTATGTCAACTTCTGGTTGCCTTATATGGTCATTTGAAACTGATTCACCTGTGTATTCTACATCGTCATTGGTTGAATCAACAACACGTGATAACTCTGCTGTTAAATCGCAAGGGATACCAGGAAGTTGCAACGTAGTTTGCTCTACTGATGGCAAACTGTACGTCGTTGATATAATACACTTTTTTTTAATAAGCAACTGTTCAATAAGCAACCAGGGCTGAGATTGTGCTAAAATTTCTGATGAAATAGCTTTCTTTATACTGTACATCCTTGCAAACTTGTCAGTTACATTGAGAAGCCAGAAAAGAGCCAAAATAAGAGGTCTTAGGGGGTACCAGGCATTCTGTGACGGCTGAAATCCTAGATATGTTAAGCAACTCTTGAGGGCTGGACGAAAGTCAAGTTGCTTATTGAAAAAAAAGTGTAAACAGAAAAATAAGGGAGAATTTTCTTGTTATTTGTGGAATGGAAATATGAACATTTGAAAAAGACCCGCCACTTACTGGCCTCTTTTCTGTGCCGCAGCACGTGTAATAGTTTTGATAAAGAGGCTGAAAATGGCGCCTTTTTTCATGTAAACAGAAATTTGGATCTCTTCTTTCTTGCTGCAAAAATCTTAAAATTGCTACAAAAATACCAAAATGAGCAAAGACATCATATTTCTGAAAGCTCCAAAAGATGAAAGCGGAAAAGAGGACGAATACCACGATAGTGCTTCAAAATTTTGCGGCCTCAATCCTTTCTCTATTCCTGTAATTGATTTCAATTTTTTGAACATTGACGCGCTGGTTGAAGCCATAAAATCAATTGACTGTTTTTCAGCGGTGATGTTCACGAGTCCGAGGGCTGTTGAAGGTTTCAATATGGCAATAAATAAAATGGGAGGCATGGAAAAATTAAACGCTTTGAAAGAGGTTCAAATATTTGTAGTTGGGAAAGCTACTTCTAAAGCGGTGTCAAAATTAAGTTTAAACAGCGAAGGCAAAGACTCAGGATCTGCTGAAAAACTTGCAAAATATATCTTAGAGCAGGAATTTTGCGATGTATTTGGTAAAACAGTTCTTTTTATCCATGGAAATTTGGCAAGAGACACTTTACCGAGTTTACTAAAAACAGCTGGTGTAAAAATGCAGTCAATCTGTGTATATGAAACAGTTGCTCATCCGTTATTTTTAGACTCATTTAATTCTCATCTACAAATAAATAAAAATCCGGAATTTATTGTATTTTTCAGTCCATCTGGGGCTGAATTTTATCTAAAATCGATAAGAGAAATGACCAGTGGTCTAAATGGTGTGAAAATTGTGGCGATCGGAAAGACAACAGCTGATTGGTTGAAACAATCGAACTGTCGTGTGGATGGTGTTGCGGACCAGCCGAATCCTGAAAGTTTATGTCAGTGTATTAAAAAAATAATTGAAGAAAACTGCTAAATCTCTTGTATTTTATGTCCGAAGGACATATTAAAAGGGAGTTTTATGTAATAGTTGTAATAGGCATATAGGCATATAGGCATATAGGCATATAGGCATATAGGCATATAGACGCTTTTTCCTGCCAAACCGCGTAACAAAAGATAAAACCACAAATGATAGGAATTAAACTTTGAAATCGCCGTTAAGTGTTGTCGTTAGTGGGCATAATTACCAAAATACAATTGCTTGCCAAAAACATCAATTAGAATCAACTGTTAGTGTAGCGCAGTGGAATAATGCGCTTCTTCCTTGGGCCAAAGATTGTGAGTTCGATCCACGATGCAAGAACATTCTATAACATCAAAACTTTCGAGAATAAAAATTTGGAACTATGATTTTCTCGCAAAATGACGGCTCGGTCAGGCTTCAAGAAAAGGTTTGACTACAATATTACAAAATGTTGCTCAAATTTACTGTGATTTTATTTTTTATTTTAAAGTATTTTAATTCAATTCTTGATCGGGTTGTTTTTGTCAGATGTTTCTAGAAGTCCTCTAACGTGTAACATATTTTCGTGTGAAGAGAGGAGGAAATTGTGGCGCAGTAGATATTGTTGCCAAGTCTGACATATTTTTTCAAAATAGTTTGCGGCCTCGAGAATCATCTAAACATAAATGACTCAAAGTTGGCAATCAATTCTTCTAAGTTCTACTAATTATCGAATATAGTCATCTGCATGCCAATATATATAGTCACCTACATGCGAATTCTTGTGATAGCTATTAAATGTTCAATTCATCATTTGCAGCAAAGATTACAGGTTTCCGTGCTGGGGGTTATTTGCTACGCAGTTTAACCTGAGTTTAAATTTATTATTACGGTATGCGTGACTAGAGATTTTCTATTTTCGATTCAAAAGTTTGGAATTTTCCTTTCTCCCAGGAAAGGTTTATCTGATCATCATTGTCATCATCCGTATAATCAGCATCAAAACAATCATGATCATCATCAATCCATCATCATGGTTTTCAGCTCGGTCTTCAGCTCGGTCTTCAGTATCGTCATCATCGTTATCATCCTCTTCAAAGTTGTCTTCATCTTCAAAATTATCATCATGATCATCATCATCATCGTCTTCATCATCATCATCATCGTCATCATCATCATCATCATCATAATCATCATCATCATCATCATCATCAACATCATCATTCATCATCATCATCATTATCATCATCCTTGTTTTATTCTTCGTCATATTCGTCATCATTGTCATCATCTTCAACGTTACTATATCATCACCATCGTCCTTCGGACATTGCTACAGCGTTGCTATTTTTGCAGGGTATGAAAATGGTTAATGGGTGACTTTTTCATGACTCAAGAACCGAACTTTTACTAAAATTCTGTGACTAAAAATTAAATAAATAAAAATGTCAAAAAACTTCGAGTTGATAAACATAAACATGTTTATGTTTGAAGTTCTATGAAACTTCGTCTTGCACATGCGCAGCAAAAATTGACAACAACATCGGCCTACCATCAATGCGAGGAAGGAAAGAGAAGTATCGAATCTTTGATCAAGAAAAGTATCAAAAACTATCAACATAACGATAGGAGGAAGAAACATAAATGAGTTATGATATCATGATACATTTGTTTAGCAACTGAAGACCTTCAAGAAGCTGGATAGTCTTTGCTTCCAAATAAAAAGACGGTCAAGGGTCGGTGATACGATGGTAGGTGCCTTCCATTTTCCATCGCCACTGCGTCCATATGGCCTAAGCTAATATGATAAATTTTGAGTTCTAATATCGCAAGTGCATGACAGCTTACGTGCATAATTAAAGTCTGAAAGTATTTCTTCACGAATTTAAGTCATAAGATGTTCTTTATTTCCAAAACAAATTTATTAATTAATTTATTTGAGATGAGCAATTATTATATGAAGGGTACGCTATAATTAAACAGGTCGGTGACAATGACATAAGTTCTGCGCAAACGTCAAATGTTCAATTTGTTTTTTTTTTCAGGGTAATAATCCAACCTCTTTGGAAAAAGATATTGGACAAGAATTCCCTCAAAACGAGCATTTCTTTGGTTTAGTTAATGTGAGATATATGTTTAAGTTTCCTATCTCTTAACTTACTTTGTCTTTGATAACATAAAACTAAGTATCAGGGGTGGGTGGATCCAGAACTTTTTTTGACTGTTGCTCAATGAAAAGACTGGGGTCTTGGGGCGAAGCGAATAGTTTTCTTGAGTGGATCAAAGGCATCATTTATCGAAAGATCAACCCAATGAAAAAGTGCTTTGCAAAAGTGCTGTGTGATCTTCGAAAATTTGACTGTTGCTCAAGCAACAAGAGCAACACCTTGGATCTGCCACTGCGTATTTAGAATTTAAACCTAAATTTGCTCTTTTATTGCAGTTTGGGAACACTTGCTATTGCAACTCAGTACTTCAAGCACTGTACTTCTGCAGACCTTTTAGAGAAAAGGTCATTTCATATAAACCACCTTCGAAAAGAAAAGAAAACCTGCTGACATGCTTAGCTGATTTATTTAACAGTATTGCATCTCAAAAAAAGAAAACTGGAGTTGTTGCACCAAAGAAATTTGTTGCCAGACTTAGGAAGGAGAATGGTGAGTATGCATAGTGTATAGAGTGTCTTGCGTTATGGCATGAGCAGGGTTTCATTTGCAAGAAAAACATCATTGCTTAGCCTGCGTGCAGACGCAAACCTCTACGAAGGAGGTAAGCTTTCTGAGGTAAGGTAATTCTTATCTCCTTCGTAGATGTTTGAGTCTGCACGCAAGCTAATCATTGTTATGAAAGCATGCATTTGAGGCTTGCTGAGTTCATATCAAGGCTAGGGAGCACAAAATACAAGGTATAAAAACCTTAACTCTCTGTGACTCAGATGAACACCAGGCCTTGCATATTAGGGTTGCCAGATGGTCTGGAGCAAAAAGTGCCACGTTTTGAAGAAAACAATAGAAATAATCTAATGTGCATGCATGAAAATTTTATAACAAAAGACTGAAATCTTCTAAAAATAGGCTAAAGCCTTCAAAAAATGCTAGGTTTGGCACAAATGGTATCCAAAATGCCAAACTGACATCTCTCAGTGCAAGGGAGGCTGTCAGCCTGGCATTGGTATTCAAAAATTACTGCTGAGTGGATGAGACCTCAAAAGAGTGTACACACAAGCCACAGTAGAAATTGAACATTGTAACAGACTGTAAAACAGCTGTAATAAAAACTAGACGAGCCTCCAACACCTGACCTCCAAGGTTTGGTGAAAAAATGATGCAGCCAACCAATGCTCTCCTTCAAAAAACATACCTGCATGCAGGATCAATTGTTCTTCATTAATATATCCATCAGGGTTGTGTGCCTGCATGCTCACGCACAATCATGTGGCACCCATTCAAAAGTCTGGCAAAGGTAGTCTACTTACCGGGGCAACTAGGGTGGGTTTTGCCACAAAGAAAAGACTTTCTATTGTTCATTAATTTGCTAATGCTTTTCTTTAGAGCTCTTTGACAACTATATGCAACAAGATGCACATGAGTTTTTGAATTATCTTCTCAACACCATAGGGGACTTATTGCAGAGTGAGTTTTTTATTCATTTTTTACAAAAATACTCTAATCAGCATTTTGCTATCAACGCAATGTCATCTAACACTCTAATTTTAGAAAACTTTTAAATTTCTTAAAATATTGCCAAAATAACTTATAGTTAAGCTATGGCTAAACTAGGAGTCTTTTTGTGTGTGACACTGTATTTGGCATGTCTCCCAGGCTGGCTAAACATGCGAGTGACAAGCAAACAACATGTCCCCCGAGTTATTTGCATGTTGCGGAGACAAGAAATGTTTCTGTTGTCTCCCAGAAACATTTGCCTGTCTCTTGCTACACATTTTGGCTAAACTGGGAGACACAGGAGAGATCAATGTCAGATGTGACATGTCTCCTAGTTTAGCCAGGCCTTTATTATGAAAAATAAAATGTGGCATTAGAAGATTGTTTAATGTAAATTGTTTTATTTTGTTAAAGATGAAAAGCAGAAAGAAAAAGAAAAAGACAGAGATCGTTTAGGAAGTGCAAGCAGCGTAAGCAGCAAAAACAGCAGTTGTTCAGAGTATTCATCAGCAAGTTTTGCAAGTCATGTAAATCAGAACCCAAAACAACCTCCAGAGCCAACTTGGATCCATGATATATTCGAAGGAACTTTAACCAATGAGACAAGATGTCTCTGCTGTGAAACGGTATGTTTTTAAATTTTTAGTTGTAAATCCTCAAAGGAGCTGTAATTCTAACTGGGATGATTCGTAGCAAAAGAATCTTTGCTGCTTGAGTTTTACGTGCGTGCAGAGAACGCACAAATTCCAACAACATTTGAGAGATGATTCTCTATCTTGTATACTGTATTCAAGATGACTTGACACTGATTGCAGTCTAACTGGCCTGGCTGACTAACTAACTTCAGAGTTTCTAGTTATAGAATTTACAAGTCATATGATTTATTGTGCAGTTAGAAACTATACATAAAACTATATACTGACAGAAAGTTTGTTATTACGACATGCCACTATTGACGTCGAGATTGACGTAAGTACATAGAAAATATAAAAAAATCATAACCTTCAAGAAGTTACAGAGCGAAAATCTTAATTGCATCACAAAATTAATGAAATTTTAAATCGTTTATCAATCATTTTGTTTTATTTTCATAGGTCAGCAGCAAGGATGAATCTTTTCTTGACTTATCAGTTGATATCGAGCAAAACACTTCAATCATTTATTGTCTAAAGTGAGTTGTTCTACTGATCTCTTCCCTGTTCAATACCTTTGCTTGTCTTCATCGATTATTCTGTCATCGCTCAAAGCAATTCTCTTCTGCCCCGTTACCATGCAGCAGTCAATAACATCTTACAGCACGAAATGATTCTTAGTTCATTATATTTCTATTTTATGCAGGAATTTCTCTTGCACGGAGACACTGTGTATGGAACATAAATACTTTTGCGAGGTCTGCGGTAGCAAACAAGAGGCCCAGAAACGGTAAGTTGTTTCATTTTCTTGACTAGAAGTTCCCCAAAGAATTGCTTTTTCTTATGAGAAGAATATCCAAAAAACCTGAAAACTACTTTACATTCCAAAAGATCCGTACCTTTCGGGTACAATTTCATTGCGTTATATGGGAACGGGACGGGAACGTATCCATATGGATCCACTTTTCTAGCATACCCAAAAAATACGACCCCGCTCAGAAAAGAACGTACCCTTGTGTACCCGTATGAAGGAAAAGCCTATGGGAAATTTTTTTGGCAACGGTTCTCGTGTAAATGGGGTCAAAACTCTTCTAACAGAAACTAACGAACAAAACTTTCTGTTAGTAGAGTTTGAGGTTGCATGTAAGCTACCATTTTTGAAGTTGAATAACACTGCTGATGATTGTAGGCTTTCGTTAAAAGCTGATTGATTTGCTGAAGAGCTGTTGCAAGTTTAGTTTAGATATTGTTGAAATTTTCACAAGAGTTTTTTACCAGTACAGCAGTTAAACGCATCCAGATTTGCAAACAGATGTGCCTTTAAATTGGCTAATATTTGCCTGCACTTTGCAACAGTCCTTACATGTTTTTTTTAACTGTTCCACTTTTTCCAGAGTTAACCTTCTACTGAGAACCTAGCGACTGGCGCTAAAACACCATTTCACCTTCACCTTCACCTTCACCTTTCCAGGTTAAAGTCCAGTGCCAAACTACACTTTCCACTATTTCCAGGATTTAAACAACTGTTCGTATCAATCCACCAGTTTCCACAAACGTTGCGGCAAGCTTTGATAGATCTAAATAATTTTTTAAGAAAGTAAATACAGAGCTAACTGATTTTATTTTATTTGTTGTTGCAGGATGAGAGTGAAAAAATTACCACAGATTTTAGCATTGCACCTGAAGAGATTCAAATATGTCGAACAACAACAACGTTATACAAAGCTTTCATACAGAGTTGCATTTCCACTGCAGCTAAGACTATTCGATACGGTAATGTTTGATTTTGTTGGACACATTACATTAACCGAGTGCTATTTTTGGGTCACATTCTAGTCCTCAAAGCATTCATTTGGTCTAGAAGTCTAGTTTCGTACAAGTTTCTATCGTGAAGTTAATATCAGTAGCACCAATATTAGAGTTAAGCTTTGGAGATACTTTGCGCCATTCGTAGTTAGAATTATACGTGATTCCGCTATCCATTGCAATTTTGAAGTTTTTGTACAACTCAAAGACTATTCAATTATACGTTTATAATTTTGGGGTTGTTTTATGCTTTAGATCTGTGTGCTTTCTGTTTTCTCAAAATTATCTTTTTCCTCATTTCAGTCAAAAGACGCTGTCAATCATGATCAGTTATACGATCTGGTTGCTGTTGTTGTACATTGTGGAAGGTAAGCAATGCGTTTTTGCCAACTCTTATGTTACAATTTATATGAAGTTTCTCATCTGCTAGTTGTTTACTGAAAGAAGTCCACGAGACGCATATTCCAAATTTTATGTTTTTGAGCATGAGGTCATACGAGAAAAACCTCAAGAATTACCAGTAGAGTGAAATAAACGGATGTGTTTATTCCAGAAAGTGCGCTCATTTCTTTAACTGTTTAAGTGGGCTCGTAAACATCTTTTTTCAAGAACATTCTATTTCATTGTTAGCCTGAATCGTACTTGTTTTGATAGATGTTTTGAAATTTTCCACCCTTGAACGTTATTATAAGTATGTTTTAAGGGCAAGTGCTGCACACTTTCTGCCTTCTTTCTGATAATTCAGGGTAACTGATAAAATCTGGGCTTCTTAAAGAGTTGTCCTTGAAAAGCAAGCCTGGTTTTGAGGCGGAGCTTTAGTAAAGGCAGTAGACATTGTCATATAGTTATTGCCTAAATGATTTTTATTTGTTTGCAGCGGACCTAACAGAGGACATTATATAACTTTGGTAAAGAGTAGTGGATTCTGGTTGCTATTTGATGATGATATTGTAGATGTGAGTAGTGGTCGTTTCCAGGGTATTATTCTTTAATAAATCTAATTAGCTAACGCTGTTTATATCATGTTAATAGCTACTCAATTCAGGTCACCACTTTTTTCAAGGCATGATATTTAAGCTCTAGTCAAACGATCAAACATTGTTTGTCAAACATTTGAGATTTGCTTCCCAAGCGAAATGTTTGACCGTTTGGCCATGTCGCAAACATTACTTGTCAAACATTTTTTGCTTGCGTCAAGCAAAGACTTTTTTGGATTATTTTAAGAACATTGCATTACAAATACAGGCTGTTTGTCCTTGTCAAGCAATGTTTTGTGACGTGGTCAAAGGGATGGCCGAATGTTTGACCAACGATGTTTGATCGTTTGGCCAGGGCCTTAGACTTAACTTGAAAGGAAAAGTTGCTCAAGAGTATGCTCGCATGATATGAATGGTTTTAAGCAATCTTAGCTGACTTTGGCTGTCAGATCTTCTGGCTTCCTTGCCCTTCTGACCTCTGAACTCTTAGCCTTCTGACCGTTGAATTGATCTGTGACATATAACCTATCGTTTCTAGAAAATCGAAGCCCGTACGCTGGAAGAATTCTTTGGTTTGACAACAGAGCTTCAGAAAAATCAAGCTGAGTGTGGTTATATATTATTTTATGAGACAAGAAAGTAATATCTTGGCTCCTTGAATCAGTAACCATCCGTCATCATTTCTATGAAGACATCATCATTAACAGGACATGTCGTTATCGTAAGAAGTGGACCAACCTAACTGGACGGGTTTTTGCCGCTTAACCGGATTGTAGGACTGTCAGAGTTAAACCGTAACTTGTGAAGGCAGATGCTTTTGTCTGCTACATTTCTTGATTTTAACATAATTGCTAATTGGTTAAGAAATTCTGACGTTTATGGTAGTCAATGGTTAGCCCAAGGATTGATTGGAGTATTGTGTCTGTAAGTCAAGTTCTAGAAATCTAGAATTTTTTTGGTTTTTGTCCTTAGCTATAAGCATTGTTGACATTGCGCCCTAAAATTTCTATAAGCATCGTCATTGATTCATTACCTTGCGTTTGTGTGCACACAAGACTCTTGGCAGCAAGGCGATAATCGCTACAAGGGCATGAATCGTGCACCTTAAGCCTGGAGAGCAACAGCCATATTATCCACCAAAGGGTCTCCAACCTTTGGGTTTCCCACCCCACTTCGAGGCACTTATATTTCGGTGTGCGTGATGATAGCTTTCTTGTGTTTCTTCGTTTTCATAGAATTATCTCTGTATATATTATTATTTGGTAATTTGAAAGTTGCTTGTTAAATGTTGGATTAAATTGTCAGGAACTATCTTCGTTTCTTATATTGTAATAACTTTGATTTAAAATAAGAAATGAAATTTGCAGAGGGAAACAACTGTCTTTTTTTATCATTTCCTTTTATCACATCCATAAGATAAAGTTTTGTGAGACATGCCGCAATTTATACGTTTCTATTGTGTTTTCCCGCGAAAGTTGTCCTTTAAAATTATAGCATTTTTACCAAAACCTCCATATTTAAGAACCTTTTGAGCAAGAACTATATAGAAACAGCAAAAGCAATGCAAGAAGTCCCTCAGCGCTATGTAGCCACCATTGTCTATCAATTGAGATCAAGTGAGGTTTTTCTCATCCTCTGAACTTCAGAATGGGCGGTCAGTGCGCCAGCCCAATGCAATTCGCTTCTAGGGGTTTGACGAAGAAACGAAGTTTTTTCCGCAGTCCAGCACACTACATCCATGCAGACAACCAGAGCCTTAAGACACTAGTCGAAAGCATGAAAGAAAGGAAAGAGAAGGCAAGTACCTAAACCAACCAAGCACGGAGGGTGGGTGGGATAATAAAATAGAAAAAACCTCTTTCACATATTAAACCCGAATAAATTGCATTTAGTCGTGCCTTCTTATTCAAATAGCTCTATATTATTAAAATTTTTACTCCATTTTTACTACTAATATTATTATTAACAACCCTCCTAGTGGGAAATTATACAAAGTATTTCACTATAGAATACTATCAACTCGTGTAATAAAAGAGCTGAACCTCGTACTGTCTCTTTTTCTATCTTTTGTGATTCGTTCACTACTCCTTCGTTTTTCAAGCTTAGGAACACCAGGTTGCCACTCTTCTAGTCTTAGTGGCTCTAAAGATTCAACTAACTCATTCACTTTGTTCTTTTGCCTTTCAACTTCTCCCGCCCTGAATTCTCTAAAACTCTCCAAGTCAAATATCTCCACAAATTTTGCTCTCGATAGCGGCCTATGCAGTTTATTTGCAGCATAAAATCCGCCCCCAGAGGTATTCAATTGACGCATTATTTCAGAGCAATTTCGCCAGGATCTTGCAGGCGCACTTTTAGCGCGAACAACGCGTTCCCTCGCGGCTTCTGCGTTTTTCTTCCATTGTTTGGTTTTAGACTCGAGGGCAGTCTGCGGGCGCTTCTTAGAAGCTCCATAATCAGCGAACCTTTTGAATGAAAAAGTTTCTTCTGTTTTAGCACGATGTTTACTGTTCTGTTTATTAAGTTTTTGATGAGATTCATCGTTTTTATTTTTATCTAACTCACTTCTATCCCCATCATCGCAACTTTTCCCCCGTCGCTCGCTCGCCATTCGTTGCGGTCTTGCTTCCTCATGAACAAATCTTGAACGAATTTTATCATGATGTTTAGTAAGCTCTAAACTTCGAGTTAACTTATTTCGAAATCTCGTTGCCTGTATGCGTTGATTCACAGTAATGCTACATGCAACATTCTTTTCTTCAACATTTAAGCATTGAATCTCCTTTTGTAGGATAACTTCTATTTTGTAGTTACTCGAGTGAACTTTCTGTGATTTTTCTGAAGAGCCAGTATTCGAGTCACTCCTATCAACGTAGCCATAAAGCATGGTTTCTTCTCTATGTAACTTCACGATTTACAGCTAAGAGACCTGTGAGAGTCTTCAAAGGACAGTAGAAATGCGTAATTCTCTTGTGATTGTTTTCAACTTGTATTTTGAACGCATAATCTCTCTATCAGGGTCTAGGGTCATTTTAGATTTCACCAACTTCAAGTAGTAACAAAAAACAACCTTCCTGAACTCAGTTAACAAGATTACTCTTTCTTACCAAACCAGAGGATTCGCGTTTTTATGGCTCATAATTTCTTCAATTGACTTTGAAAATCTTAGGATCCAAAACCAAAACCAGCCACTGATCCAAAAAACCAGCCACTTTATTAGTACGGATCTGCTACAATTGCGATCAAATTTCACAGAACCTGAACAAAAGCTCCTTAGTGGTTGACCCTTGCGTTTAATACCCCCACCAATACAATTATCTATCACCTAGGTTACGACTTTAGAACAAGCGGATCTCAGATTACTGATAAAGGTTTTGCTTTGAACTGTAAAGTCTTGTTTATAAATATTAAAAAAGAACACAAAATCGTCCTCCATGTTAGAAAAAGACATGTAGTTAAACACGAGTACAAAGGGAGAGCGAACTTTGTCAAACATTGCTTTCTGTGCGCTTTATCTCTGTTCAAACATTCCATTCGTCAATGTAATATCTGTGGTAATGGTTGTTCAAAGAAAAAACACGAAATGAACAAACATGAAGGCGGGTTATAAAATCGAGGCTAAATGAAAATGGTTTTACTACTAGTGCTACTATCTGTGGTGCCATCGACTTTTTGTGTTTAAAACTAAACAGTGTGCACAGATGCATATAATAAAAACCAGAGGTACAACAAAAAAGTGAACAAATACATAAAAAGATGATATCAATTGAATTCACTTACAGAATTTATACAGTATAAGAAATATTTAGAAATGCAAGAAATAAATGAAATCAACTGTACAATTTAATTTGTGAAGAGCGTGGGCATAGAAAGCAACATACATAACTTAACTGAACTTAACAAACTGTGTCGCTACTGCATCGATTCTACGAAGATTTGATTAAATACTAGGCTAACTGAAACTGATACAATCGATCCATTACGGTAGGTATTATTGTCGTACTTAGTTGGAACTGCAAAATGCCGAAAGATCGAAAGCGAATCATATCAATAACAGTGTTGGCACATGATCGACGAGGTATTGTAACCAAATCAGCGATGCCAAAGATGCCAAATCAGGAATGCATAGACTCAGTTCCCACTCAGATACAGTTTCCGTGACTTCGTTTTAGTTTTTTATTTTGCTTATTGAATATTCTATCCGTTATACTGTATTTCATTTGACAAATTTGAATTCTTCTTCTGCGTTTTTGATTGAAAGTAACCATTTTATCGAGGTCTCAAAGCTGACAGACGATAAATGAGGGCAAAGCAGGGCAAAGGGCTCGTATATTCCTCACCTCCAACCATTCAAAAGCATTAAAAAAATTTCTAGGTCGCGTGAAGTTTGACCTTTAAATACGCAGGGAAACCACTGAGAATGAGCAGCGATCGCCAAGAAACCACTACAGTGCGAGCTTCCGGTAAAATTTTCCTGGCTATAGATCATCATTGTGATGGCGAATAGGAAAAGATAAAAATTTATCCTGATAGTGTTTGTGCGTATGGCTATGGTTGGATATAAACGATCCCGTGTCATTAATCGGTGGCAAAATATTTGAAGGCAGGATAGGATTACTACCAGCATTTTTAGGATATTTTATATAACTTGTATCGTTCTCCAAAACTGGCAATTTCGGAAGAAAGCCTCTCTCAGTTTCCACTGTCTTTTTCTTCGCAGTTCTGTTGTTATCTCTAGATATGAAATTACTCTGAAATATAGATGGCATTTCGCCAGAATGCGTCTCGGTTTCACGTTTAATTTTTCGATGATGATGGCCTTTTCGATTTCTTTTCGTCTGTTTTATCGATTTCGTCATCGCCACCGACGTTTCTGGACTTGCTTCAGCCTCTAATAATCCTTCCTTATGATTCTGTTGCATGACCATGCTAAATAAACCAGCTTGAATACCAAAATATTAAACTATTATCTTTTTGAAGCTTCTGATAAAAAAGGGAAGCGAATTTTTGATAAAAATGCTCCTTGAAAGACGTCAAACGCTTGAGATTTTCTTCTTGAAATAGTCTCTCTTCACAGCTTTAGAAACTTCAATCATCACTGTCTAAATTGTCTGGAATACAGCTTGACTACCACATCCAATTTAGTAACGTCACATCACAGTTCACCTGTGTGACTCAGTTTTGTTATTTCCTTCTTTCCCTCACAAAGCAAACTGTTTGGTAACATTTATTTGTCCAACTACACGATCCCAGTGTTAAATCTTGTGTTTTCCTAATGTTAACCCGATCCACAATCCATTCAGGTGTAAAGACTTAAATTTCTCTACCACATAATCATGACTATATTATTTCAAGAAATTAATCCCTTCAATCCATTAGATATCAAAATACATTGATAATTTGCCTTTGAGATATTCACTTGTCAGCGCTAGAGATGATTAGTCGAAAGGAAACCAAAGTAAACCTCTGTTCTTCTACACATACGCAGTATCCGTGCTTAGGGGGTAACGGTATGTCTAGAAGTCCGTGCTTGGTGGTAGAGGCCAACGTACATTCACATTAAAGGTGGAGTGTTGCTTAGATGATAAGCAACGCAGCATCTATTATTCAAAACAAGGAAGCCACTTCATGACTGGAATGGTGCACATTGTCAAGGTTATTTGCTAGCCATTGATTCAAGACCTTTTAGGGGTATCTCAATAGGTAGAGAGTCTCGCACTTCATGCGAACATATAAACTCTAGTACAGTAGCTTCCTTTAACCGTTAACCACCCCCTCCTAAACTTTCAAAAGGATGACTATTCCGTCTGCTTAAAGAAGTTCTTTCTTTCCTTCTATTTGTATTTCACGACACAAATCACCGACGATGTTTGTTGATTGTTTTTAAGCACTTCAAAGTAGTTTTCCGTTTATTTATTTACCTCCCTTTATGAAAGGATTCGTCTGTTGTGTTTGTCTAATATAGTTAACACGATCTCAATTTTAGACTTCCCTCTCTCTTCTTGAAAAAGAACTCTTGGAGTAGCTCATCCAACAAGGACTGTATTAGAGACAAATTCGATCACCATACATCGATAGGGGAAGGCAACCTCAAATCCACCAAGGCAGCCCCTTATATTGTATCCCCCTCCCTTCAAACGCAGCTCTAATTCTAAGGGGTTTCTTGTGAGAGATAGAGACAGATGGTGGATGGCAGGGGGTGTGTGTCCAACTCTTGGTGACCCTGGGGGCAATCACTCCTTTATAAGGATGATTCGTTAGCAAAAAGAATTACAAGAGGTCTTAGCATTCGAAAGGCAATACTGTTGCGTCCGAGATGCATCTGTCTTGCGTGAAGTCAGGTGAAATCTTGCCAAAATACCATAAATGCCTGCCTGATGAACGAATTTCTTACTGAAACCGTTCAGCTCGAGAAAAACAAATACATTCTTGAAAGGAGGGTCTGTTATATTGCGTTAATTTTGTATGAAACAAGAAAAGAGATGGCTTAAAACCTCTGAAAATAGAACCAGAATCGTCACTCGGAGAGTCAGGAATATTGAATAGGGAAGAAAAGAAAATTGTATTGCAAGATCTGCTGCGGGCGTATGTACCAAAGAGGGGCATTATTGTCTAGATTTGGGCCCATGCCATACATCAAAGGTCTGTCCTATTTGAATTCACGCTTGCCTTGAGTTATGAGGATGCGCAAATAATATAGCAGTATGTCATGAATGAAACACAAACAATTCACTTGACGACAAAACAAATATATCTAAATGCTACCTTTGCGTCATTTATGCTCTTCTGTAAGAATAAGAGTCTGGAAAACCAAAAATGTGAGTTTGATCTGAGGAAAATCTGCTCAACAAGCCAGCGTTTGGGATGGTGTTCCATGATAGTTTCAATGTTATGTTCTTGTTGGCTCTGAAAAATTTTTTAATTTACTTTCACAAATGAGGAATGAATTTATGAACACAAAAAACCTATTGGATTTTCAATGGGCAAAGAGCTGTCAATTGGGTAGCTTATCAATCGTTAAAGGGGTTTTTCATCTCTTTTCCTCAATTGTTAAATACTTCATCATTATAAGCTTATTGTGAATAGAAAACAGTTAAAAAGGACAAACCTTAATCCACCGATTCCATCGTCAAAAAAGTAATATTTGGTGTTTCTTTTTCTAAGATCAAGAAATGCTGGTTCTCCTCGTTTTATAATCTTGTCCCAAAGAATAACTTGATTCACCTCCTAAAAATTATATAGATTTGATCTAAATCTTCATTATTATTATCAATCATCAATCATCACTCATTGGACATCAATCATCATGTTTCAATCACCAATCATCAATCACCAATAATCACTAATCAATCATCAATCACAAATCACCATT
>JACTAT010000013.1:0-17212 GCA_014526335.1 Chrysaora quinquecirrha | reverse complement strand
CCCAAGCAATTAGGCACCTAAGTGTGTAAACTTACTTTGGTTTCATATCTAAATCCCAGCCAACTAGGATGTGGATTGCTTGTACCAGGCTTGTGTTCATGTTTGGCAATTCAACTTCAGCGAATATACTGTAAAAAAAATAAATAAAAAAAGACTTTTGATAGTTGTAGCGAGACTTGTAGCGTCGCGGAGAAAAGAAGAAACAGCAACAACCACCTTAGAACCACAACAATCTGGTTGCTGAGCGCATCAGAGATCAGAGTATTCTGAGGTAAAAGTAATTTTGGTATACTTACTCCTCGTAACCGCTCGTAACTGTTTCCGAAAGATTGAGAGGAAGACAATAAGTTTGATGTCTTGTGTGAATCGTGAATGTTTGATGTCTTGTTTGAAAGTCTGTAAGACACAAATCTCTATCTTCCTAGAGGGCGATTCGTTTCTGAAAATTACCTGTCTTTCCTGTAAGCTGGGTTTCCGTCTCTTCTTGTTCCATTCAAAAATACCTTGACAACTCCTTGGGCATTTTTGGCAAACTATAGTAATGGAAAAAATGTTTTAATTAGTTACCTATTTTTCTTTTTCGAAAAAAAAATAACTAAAAAAGCCTCGATATAAAAGTAAGGTTTAGTTCTAATTATGTACAGCAATAGCGAGGCTTATTTACAGCAGAAAGACCAATAGGGTTCATTGAACAGTCTTAGTGAGAAAACGAACTCGTTCTGTTTACACAGAACCGGCCATTTGGTTTTGATGTGGACAGATTCCAAAACTCCTTTCAGATTCTGTTATGGTATGGGACGTATAGACTCGATGCACAAGTCGTTTATAATTGAGCTATTGAATTTTTAATTTTTAAACGACCTGTGCATGGAGTCTATGAGACGTAGACGATTGCATTTGATCGAGTTTGAGAGTCTCAAGGCCTGGCTAAACTAGAAGACATGTCGCATGCGACATTGTAACAAGTGATACGTCCCGCAGTTTAGCCACAACGGAAAGTTGTAGCGCGTGACAAAATTTGTAGCGAGAGACACGCAAATGTTTCTGGAAGACAACAGAAAATTTCTTATCTCCGCGACTTAGGGGGACATGTTGCGTACTTGTCACTCGCATGTTTAGCCACCCTGGGAGACACGCCGAATGAAATGTTGCGCGCGACATGTCTTCTAGTTTAGCCATTGCTTCAGTTTTGCTACTGAATTCACCTGTTTCGAAGCACTTCGCCAATACACCCTTCTAGCACTTTCAGGCCAATTACATTTGCAGGCAGTATAGTTAAAGCTATCTGGTTCGTCTCCGGCACAGAATGTGATATTATTTGCGATATTCCTGGAAAAAAGTAAACTCTAACATTTTGGCTTTCAATTACTGAAATAATAATCATTGTTCTAGACTAGTTGAAAGTTAATACTTTCTCAGGAAGCTTTCGGCCAACATATAATACCGCTCACGACCTCACACAAATACCACATTGGGTAACGATGGAGAGAAAGATAGAGAAAGAGATAATGGCAGTAGAAAGACCGAGAAGAGATAAGATTAAGAAGTCTAAAGAAAAGGCAAGGAAGGAAAGGGAGGGAAAATCAAAACTTACGCTTGCACAAACGAACAGGAGGTAACAGGAAGTCAGCAGTCCTTCCTAACCAAGTATGCGCACGCAGCACTGAAGGGAGAGCTGAAACTCTCTACACATGTACTACATTGCTTTTCCTTTTGTAAAGAATGAAACGCCTCCTAAAATACCTTTTACAAGTGCCGTTCCACCTCGGACTCCCTTCACACGAGTGTAGCCAACCTGATCGGCTCTGGTTTGATCCAGAGCCATTTTCGGTTATAAATGCCTTGCATAAGTTAAAAAGATATACGAAAAGTATTCAGGATTAACTGCTACTTTACTTACCCCGGAAAAGTATCTTCCAATGTTATATAGTTTGGATTTACAAAACTCAATTCATGTGCGAATTCAATTGTTCCAGACCAGAAGAGAGCCTTAAAATTGGACAATAATCGGTTTATCGGACAAATTGATTTGATGCAGATTAGCTGACTAGTTAATTAACAGCAAAACAGCAAGTTAACAGAACATTAATCTGGATATTCAGTGTGCTTAAAGCTACACCGAAGCATTTATTTACCTCTGACGGAAGAACCATTTATTAGACTAAGATTACGGTTCAATAAATTCACAGTTACTATAATTGATTACATTGCCCGGCAATGATTGCCGTTCCACGTTTCATATTCAATAGTTTTCTATTCCTTGTTCCCCGCTTCATATTTCCTATTCTCACTTTCCTTATATCCATTCCGATTTCCCTGTTACCCATTCCCAATTCTCTGCTCCCCATTCCATGCTCCCGCTTTTCACATTTCCCGTTCCCGATTCCCTATTCTCCGTTCCCAGTCCCATTCAAAATTCCCCCATTCACTACTTTCGAGATGGTCATAAAAAGCAGACATGCCTACAGTTGGAAGTGCTTCAATGCGGAATAAGAAATTCCTCCAGCCGGGGTAAATTCTCTCAAACAAATGAGACAGTATTGAGAAATAAGCAGGATCATTCATTCCAAATTTTCGTATGCATTGGCATTAGCCTACGGAAAAGAAGATGACAGGTGTGCAAACATAAAAGTTGTTCAAGATACACGCATTTTTTTTTATAAGGAAGTGCTTTATAAGGAAGGTAGTACTCGGGCTGACAAAAACTTAAGGAATTCCTAGTAATGGACCAGAGACTACTAAGGAATCTGACTTTTTCTTTAACTTAGCATTTCGATTAAAAAAATGAAGTTTTGAATTAACAGAGCAAGCAATACTTATCGCCAATGGTTTTCAATCAGTATTCATTTCTACTCGTCTTCTGAAACCTTTATGACCTATATTTCCTTGACCATTGGTTGTTTTTAAGAATCACAAAGTAAGAAGTTAAGGAATCGCTAAGGAATATTGAGTACTCAATTTTCACCATCAGTTAAGGAATTTTCAGTACTGACCCTGAGCTGAACTTCCTTATAAAAAAAATGCGTGTAACTGCGATGCGATTAATTACATTTCAAACACAAACATTTCAATCGTTCGGCTTTCATTCTTTGACAAACATTCCCCTTGATCCCGACGAGACCCCAGGTCAGAAAATCACCTCAAAATCACATCAAAAGACATTTTTCATCATTTCTTGTTGTTATCAATATTTACCACAAGAAAAACCTCTTTTTTATTATATCTCTTGTAAGAAACTCTAGAAGTTCTCTTCATAAAAATTAAGGAACTTCATAGAAGAAACCCCAAAATACCTTATTTTTCGGCGTCAATCCACTGTCGATATCTTTGAAGAAATCATCAAAAATTGTAGAATAATCTCCTTTGCAAGTGTCTTTCGAATCAACTGCTTTGGAAAAAGATTCAAAAGCTGTGTACAGTTTTTATTTGCAATTTCTGGAAAAATATGTTTCTTTGTCTGTTGAAAATCAAAGCACCTTCCCATGAAGATTGATGGCAAGTGTGGAGTTGTCCCAGAATCTAGTCCTTCACACGACGCAAAAACCAGTATTATTGATAGTGCTTTTAGGATGCTAGTTGCCATTTTTCGTTTCTTATACTTCATTCACAGCAGGCAAAGAGAGGCAAGATCGAGCTGCGATCTGACGCACGTGGTCCAGTTGATCGAGCCAAAGAATCTGGGCTGAACTGGCAAGGCTGAGGGATTATTCAATGCTTTAATCCTTATATGTCAGATCAAATGTCGAAAACGTCAGATTACTTGCATGAGTTAATGAGCCGGAAGTAAAACAGCATTTCTTGGAAAACAGAAATGAGGAACTTTGATATGTTTAAGCCCTGCGATGTCAGAGAACAAAACGGGAAAGACTAGGGATTAGGGATTGGGATAAAGTTAATAATCCCTGTTCTGTTGTGATGTGCAGTAGGCAAAAATTTTGCCGATTTTGCAGTAATGTGGAGGGCATACACGACGTCACACCAACACGGAGGGGAAAACAGTACATAACCAGGGGCCCTGGGGATGGTGCAAAGTATATGGTGGAGGGTGGAGAGTTATCATGTATTCTTGGGTTCCTGGTTTCCTTATTGGCCAGGTCGAAAACGCGGAACTATCGGAACTCTCGGAAATCTCGGAACGGAAAAAATTGCGCAAAAGCTCCCAGTTCCGTGTTTTCGAGTACAGCTCACCTCTACTCGAAAACGTGGAACTACATAAAAAACAATATTTACGATATAAAAAAACCCAGTTCCGTGTTTTCGAGTACAGCTCACCTCTACTCGAAAACGCGGAACTATATAAAAACCATATTTTCATATAAAAAACCCAGTTCCGTGTTTTCGAGTACAGCTCACCTCTACTCGAAAACGCGGAACTACATAAAAAACAATATTTACGATATAAAAAACCCAGTTCCGTGTTTTCGAGTACAGCTCACCTCTACTCGAAAACGCGGAACTACATAAAAACAATATTTACGATATAAAACCCAGTTCCGTGTTTTCGAGTACAGCTCACCTCTACTCGAAAACGCGGAACTATATAAAACCATATTTTCATATAAAACCCAGTTCCGTGTTTTCGAGTACAGCTCACATCTACTCGAAAACGCGGAACTATAAAAACAATATTTACGATATAAAACCCAGTTCCGTGTTTTCGAGTACAGCTCACCTCTACTCGAAAACGCGGAACTATATAAAACCATATTTACGATATAAAGCCCAGTTCCGTGTTTTCGAGTACAGCTCACATCTACTCGAAAACGCGGAACTACATAAAAAACAATATTTACGATATAAAAATCCCAGTTCCGTGTTTTCGAGTACAGCTCACCTCTACTCGAAAACGCGGAACTACATAAAAAACAATATTTACGATATAAAAACCCAGTTCCGTGTTTTCGAGTACAGCTCACCTCTACTCGAAAACGCGGAACTATATAAAAACCATATTTTCATATAAAAAACCCAGTTCCGTGTTTTCGAGTACAGCTCACCTCTACTCGAAAACGCGGAACTACATAAAAAACAATATTTACGATATAAAAAACCCAGTTCCGTGTTTTCGAGTACAGCTCACCTCTACTCGAAAACGCGGAACTACATAAAAAACAATATTTACGATATAAAAAAACCCAGTTCCGTGTTTTCGAGTACAGCTCACCTCTACTCGAAAACGCGGAACTATATAAAAACCATATTTTCATATAAAAAACCCAGTTCCGTGTTTTCGAGTACAGCTCACATCTACTCGAAAACGCGGAACTACATAAAAAACAATATTTACGATATAAAAAACCCAGTTCCGTGTTTTCGAGTACAGCTCACCTCTACTCGAAAACGCGGAACTATATAAAAAACCATATTTACGATATAAAAAAGCCCAGTTCCGTGTTTTCGAGTACAGCTCACATCTACTCGAAAACGCGGAACTACATAAAAAACAATATTTACGATATAAAAAACCCAGTTCCGTGTTTTCGAGTACAGCTCACCTCTACTCGAAAACGCGGAACTACATAAAAAACAATATTTACGATATAAAAAAACCCAGTTCCGTGTTTTAGAGTACAGCTCACCTCTACTCGAAAACGCGGAACTATATAAAAACCATATTTTCATATAAAAAACCCAGTTCCGTGTTTTCGAGTACAGCTCACCTCTACTCGAAAACGCGGAACTACATAAAAAACAATATTTACGATATAAAACCCAGTTCCGTGTTTTCGAGTACAGCTCACCTCTACTCGAAAACGCGGAACTACATAAAAAACAATATTTACGATATAAAAAACCCAGTTCCGTGTTTTCGAGTACAGCTCACCTCTACTCGAAAACGCGGAACTATATAAAAAACCATATTTACGATATAAAAAGCCCAGTTCCGTGTTTTCGAGTACAGCTCACCTCTACTCGAAAACGCGGAACTACATAAAAAACAATATTTACGATATAAAAAACCCAGTTCCGTGTTTTCGAGTACAGCTCACCTCTACTCGAAAACGCGGAACTATAAAAACAATATTTACGATATAAAAAAACCCAGTTCCGTGTTTTAGAGTACAGCTCACCTCTACTCGAAAACGCGGAACTATATAAAAACCATATTTTCATATAAAAAACCCAGTTCCGTGTTTTCGAGTACAGCTCACCTCTACTCGAAAACGCGGAACTACATAAAAACAATATTTACGATATAAAAAACCCAGTTCCGTGTTTTCGAGTACAGCTCACCTCTACTCGAAAACGCGGAACTACATAAAAACAATATTTACGATATAAAAACCCAGTTCCGTGTTTTCGAGTACAGCTCACCTCTACTCGAAAACGCGGAACTATATAAAAAACCATATTTACGATATAAAAAACCCAGTTCCGTGTTTTCGAGTACAGCTCACCTCTACTCGAAAACGCGGAACTACATAAAAACAATATTTACGATATAAAAAACCCAGTTCCGTGTTTTCGAGTACAGCTCACCTCTACTCGAAAACGCGGAACTACATAAAAACAATATTTACGATATAAAAAACCCAGTTCCGTGTTTTCGAGTACAGCTCACCTCTACTCGAAAACGCGGAACTATATAAAAACCATATTTTCATATAAAAAACCCAGTTCCGTGTTTTCGAGTACAGCTCACCTCTACTCGAAAACGCGGAACTACATAAAAACAATATTTACGATATAAAAAACCCAGTTCCGTGTTTTCGAGTACAGCTCACCTCTACTCGAAAACGCGGAACTATATAAAAACCATATTTACGATATAAAAAACCCAGTTCCGTGTTTTCGAGTACAGCTCACCTCTACTCGAAAACGCGGAACTACATAAAAACAATATTTACGATATAAAAAACCCAGTTCCGTGTTTTCGAGTACAGCTCACCTCTACTCGAAAACGCGGAACTATATAAAAACAATATTTTCATATAAAAAACCCAGTTCCGTGTTTTCGAGTACAGCTCACCATTTTTTCCGTTCCGAGATTTCCGAGAGTTCCGAGAGTTCCGCGTTTTCGACCTGGCCGTTCCTTATTGTCATCCACTCGCTAATTAATTTTTTTTAAATTTTCATTGCTCCCCGCTCTTATTAGGACCAGGACCCCCGCTTAATTAAGATTTGCATTAATCTTGGTGTCGATGTCTTTATTTCATTTCACTGAGACTTTCTTTGCATGAAATTTCACTTGTACCCTCTAGTACACTTGTACACTTCTTGGTTAGTAGAACTATGGATTGCCTTTTTAAGTACTATAGGACCTGTCGCAGAGGCGCACTGCATTTCAGTTGTTCTCTGACAAAGTTTGTTAAACAAATTCCGACCCCCCCGTTCATTCCGACCCCCTCCCCCAATTATGAATGATGGTGATGATGATGATGATGATGATGATCATGATGGTAATAATGACGATGATGATCATGATGGTGATGATGATGAAAAATGGCATCAAAATTTTTTTGTTTTTTTGTGGTTTTGGTTCAAAACATGTGGTTTAGGTTCAAATCCACCACGGCTGATCCGTAGCCTCTTTTTGAACGCTTTTCGTTTCACTGCTCTTTCCTTTCACGTGCAAGTTTTTCTCAAAAATGGAGGCAAGAGTAACCAAAATTCCGAAATATCTTGATGGTCTTTGCCTCAGTGCTGGTAAGATAAACTTTGATTCAAACTTTAATTATTAAATAAATATCTTTGATTTGAATTAGAGCACCAAGTCATCTACCTCCTAGGTTAGCTTTAACTAGAGAACTGTAGAGGTGAACCAACAACAATAAAGACAGGAAATTAGGCCAGAAGAGTTAGGCCTGCCTGACATCACACCACCCTGTACCAGCATGCCCTATCTAGCTGGCTTGACTGACAGCATTAAACTTTTTAGAAATCACAAGATATCGAGTTTTTGATGCGAAAATCTTTCTAGAACACCCAAAAGCAAAACTTTGTCCAGTACAAAGTTTCAATGTCCTGCTAGCGCATCAGAAACAATAGAACAATAAGTCCCCTTAGATTTTTGCCCCCCCTAGTTTTGTCCCCTTAAAAGAGGCCCTGTAGCGCATGAGCATTCAAAGTTCCCAATTTTATAAAGGCTTTGCTTTGACTGCAAAAGATAAAGTTGGTGAAACTTTTTACCCCACTTTTTACTCCCTTATCAAATCTTTGAATGCTCATTAAATCAATAGGCCTAATACAAATGCTGAGATAGTAAAACTTTGCAGGTAGACTAAATTGTATTGACATCAGTTTATGGCATTTTGAATGCTGCTGCAGGGGCTGTGGCTTTGTGGTGGAAAAAAGGCTACAAACATTCTGAATATCACAAGGAATGTGTGTGAAGAGGACTCTGTGGTGCTAGAAAATGAAGTAGGAGAAGTAACCAAGCGATCAAGCAAACAAGTGACCGGATAAATGTCGATTGACAAGCTTTTGGAGCCGCTAGTGTTACATCCACAAGCAATGTCAATCAGCAGTGGCTTAGCCATTTTTTTATGACCGATTGCAGCTTTGAGCTGATTTTTTTTGTGGTTGCGCAGCTTCTAGACCCCCTATACTAGGCTCCCGCTAAGTATGTGGCTTAGCTGATGAAATAATTCATTCAGACCATTTTTCACCTTTCAGATGGACAGCTAGCATTAATAGCTTCAAATTTAGCATCAAGGCATTGGGATGGCTTGGTTGCAATTTATTCAGATCCAAAATTTGCACCTGAAATTCCTCACATAGACTGTTCAACTGAAACTGAAGCAGGAAGCTCTGATGTTGCCTGGGTGAACAGCAAGAAACTGATAGTTGCATCTGATTCAGGGGCAGTTGACATTTGGGGAATTCTAGATGATGGTTGCACAATGGAAAACTCATTAAGTCTTTTAGAGCATGATGATCTCTGCTGCTCAATTTGCTTAAATAGTAGTTGCCAACAGATTATTAGTGGCAGCTGGGATGGCAGGTAAATATACATTTACTATACTCATTTCTCGTTTTCACAAAGAAGAAGATGAAGGTGAAGTTGAAATGTTGTTGGCTTCTTGATTTATAGCCAAACATTTTTATATCGCACGATACTTTGTAGGAAGGAGGCTAAGCACCCCCAACATCTCTCCAAAGTTTAAGAAAAATGGCTCAGTTCCTCTAAGCTCTCTCCCTGTGTCTACCGAAGGGAGTGAATAGGGGGCTCTGGATCTCCCACTTTTTTAAGATATGGTCCTCAAGATTTGTCCAAAAATGTGGTAAAACTCGTGGGGGGGGGGGGCAAAAAGGATGTGTGCCTGCATTTATGAGAGTTTGAAGGGCGTGATCTGAAAAAATTTTTCCAGATCCCCCACTACTTCAGACCTGGATACGCCACTGCTGTGTGCCCTGTCCATGGCACCCCTGACTTGGATCCTAACCGCTCCCAGCTCCCAACCTCTCAACACCACATGCAAGCTTGATTAGACCACTATGCCGGAACACCTCTATGTTCATTTTGAAATGATCCTGAATGCTAAATTTTGCAAAATTTTATTTGATTTAATGCAAGCATTTCTTGCATTTAATGCAAACATCAATCTTCCAACATAACAAAAGATAATGCCGTCTGTTTTGCTATCTTGGTGATAAGCCCAGCTTGTAATCTAGTGTTTTTGCAAAAATCAAATTTTTTTGTCATTTGAGTTTTTCCTTATTCATAATACTGGTGTATATACTGTAGGAATTTTGATATGCTTCTAACTTTTCCAAATCTTTCTCAGAGTGAAGATTTGGGATCTTGCAGTAGAATTGTCAGTTCAAACCTATAATGGTAAGCATCTCATCTTGTGTCTTGTTTTTCAGTATCCAGGCTTCAGACTTTTTTTTGTCATTACTAAGTTATGTCTTTGTGTCCTGTCTCTTGTAGTTCATGTCGGTAAAGTTACCTCTGTTTCATGGAATCAGAAAAATCCAGACTTGATGGCCTCTGCATCTGAAGTGAGTATTCAAACCAATTCCTGCTTATTTCCTCCAATAAACAATATGGGTGTTTAAGAGTGGTGTTGTGGCTCCAAGATAAGGACCCAGAGGCTTTGATTATGAAGGAGCAATTCAAATTTTATGCAGGAAGGTCCTTCACAAGGCCCCGTTTCACTTGGTGACCTCCTTGTGTCTCATTTCAAACTGGGAATGTAGTTTAAGTAAAATTTTCATTGCATTAAATATTTTCATTGGTTTAACAAAAGTTGTGTCCCGCCTAGCCACAAGTCCCCTGGTGTTTATTTGAATGTTTAGATTTTTGGGGTCATTGATTAAAAATGGCTTAAATTGAGAGGGGTGTTGCTAAGGTTCTGTCTCCAATTAATCGTATAGTTTTTATAGGAATTTATACACATTTTTTCTCAGTAAAAAAATTGTGTTATAGGAATTAATTCGCATATAAGCAAATCACAAATACTAATCATATACGAATGTCTCTTTTCCTTCATATGAATTTTATATGAATTTGATAGGAATTTTATACTAATGCAATACGATTTTGATACAAATTTGATGTGGAAAGAAAAAATTAGCAGCTTTTTATAACAAAGCAACATATTCCAGGAGCAATAGTAGACCGACTCAAAGAACAATAGGAATACAAGTCGTCGGTAATTTATGAAAGGAATAACATGAGAACTGAAAGGTTACGCTAAAATATGAAGAACAATCCCAAAGCTCAAAGGAGTATTACAATGTTAAAATTTGTTTAGACGAATTTTATGCAAAATTCTATACACATCCTATACAAGTGTTATACGAATTTTATACCAATTTAATATGAAATTCTGTACGAATTTTATACAAATTTTTTCATGTTGCAAAACGTGTCATCACAAATTAATTCGTATATGGTTTACAAAAAATTGTATAATGGTATAATGATGCAAATTTTATTATATGATGCGATAGGCATAATTGGAGACCATCCTTAATTTCAAATACCTAACAAAACTTTTTCATGTTTCTCAATATATCAACAGGCATCAAACAAAAATGCTATGTTTTGCTATTGCACTAAATTTAACTATTTGCTATATCCCTTACAAACATGCATGCAAGGGTGGGGGGTGGTATTTATTGGAGGATGGGTGTTTAATAGATTGGGCATTCATTATCTAATTTCTTGAAAATCTACAACCGTGTTTAGTGCATTAATTGGAGAAAATGCAATAATACCAATTTTTCCTGAACTTGGATACCTTTCAAAGTAGATTTAATGCAAAGCAAACCTCGAGAGTCCTTTTGATGCATATTTGAGTCTGTCTTCCTCATTAAAGATGTTTTTGCAAAGTCACGATTTCCTTTTGTAGGGTGGTGAAGTCTACTTGTTTGACAATAGGGAGCTCAAACCAGCCAGGAAGCTAGGTAAATCAAGATCTAATAATTAAATCTTCATTTTAATCTACTTGTTAATCCTGTTACCATAGATTAATTTCACAAATTATACATTCTTTTGGGATCTTTTTTGCATCTTTTTTGCTGGAGATTTCTAAAAGATCGAAACCCCATTCTACTGGACAACTCTCGGCAAAATCTGAGGCTTTCGAGGCTCCAAACTTCTCCTGACTTCAGAGCTTGCAGATTTTGTAGACTTTGCAGAGATATTGTTTCAAGAGCAACTTATTAAAAGTCATCTCAAAAGTTATCGTCCTTCGAAAGGGACGTTAAACTAGGGGTCCCATGCCTGGATGCGGCATGAATAGAATGCCTAAATTAGCTGAAAAAGCTAGAAACAACAGTCTACTCAAAATAAAGTACTTCTTCTCTCTCTCTACATACGACCAGAGCTTGTTCCTTTGTTGTATATCTTCCTACAGCCATAATGTTTATACCTCTTTTTCGTCAAACAAATTGCCTTTGCTTTCCTAGTGTCGGAAATGAAATCATTCCCCTCTGCCGTCAGCTGGCATGCTTCTGAAACTGAAAAATTAGCTGTTGGTAAGAATTAAGTTTCATTTTTACTCTGTTAACTCATTATGGCATTATAGTCATTTTGACTTTGTAAGGTCGATACTAGGTCCTGGGTGACTGTTATTCAAGCAAGATTTAAATTAAGTTCAACCTAAATTCACCCGTATCAAGTCGCAATTTTATTAAGGGCTCCTTTGTGAATTAAGTGCATCAGGAGTTGCCGAACTTAATTCACAAGTTCGACATAAATGCAGCTTTATAAAGTCGAGTTTTGGTCAAATTTAATGCTATCTGGCCTTTTTTTATAAGGAAGTTTCTGAAATTCCTTAACTTACAGCATGCTTACAGTCAAATTGGAGTACTCAGAATTCCTTAGCAATTCCTTAACTTTTATACTTGTTTCTTTAAAATAAGCCTAGCAATAAGGGGCATAAAGGTGTCACAGGGGACGAGTCAAAATGAATTCTAATTGAAAACCATTGACAATAAGTATTGCTTGCTTCTTTTAAACATGTAAAAGTTCAGTTTAATAAGACTTCATCTTTTTTAATAAAATCAGATTCCTTAAATAGTCTCCGATCCAGTACTGAAAATCCTTAAGTTTTTGCCTATCCCAGTATTACCTTCCTTATAAAGCACTTCCTTATTAAAAAATGCGTGTAATTTCACAGCTAACCTGAATGAAATACCCACTAAGCGCATGCTATAGCCACTTTTCTGATGCATTTGGTATTGTGGTGTAGTGGCGTACGAGTGTGTTTGATGAACAAACTGCGCTTTGTTTACAGCCATCTTTTTGCGTTTATGTCGTTGTGCTAAATCACACATCAATAAATATACTTTTTCGTTTTCCTGCCACTGTTTTCGCTGCCTTAGATACAAGAATAAAATGTTGCCGATTTACTGCAGCCATTTTGAGTTTAATGTCGTGCCTGTCAATTTGACTCGTTATTTTTCTCAAAAAAAGCAAAAAAGATTACTTTGAAATACGTTCGACGCAACAGGTTTAAAGTTTAAAGTTGCCGTAAAGGCCTGGCTAAACTAGGAGACATGTCGCGCCCGACATCGTCCCACGTGACATGTCCCTTCGATGTCTCCCAGTTTAGCCATCTCAGAAACTTTGTAGCATGCGGAAAATTTTTAGCGAGAGACATGCAAATATTTCTGAAAGACAACAGAAGCATTTCTTGTCTCCATGCCTTGGGAACATGTTGCTTACTTGTCACTCGCATGTTTAGCCACTTTTGGAGAAAAGCTAAATGGAATGTCGCGCGGAACATGTCTCCTTGTTTAACCCTTAACCAGTCTGAGGCTACGTTTAAGCTTTGGCCATGCTTCTTTTTTCCATGCTAGGCCGAAGATGCTGAGGCATTGTGGTGTGATCCAGGTGATTCGTGGTGTCAGGAGCTCAGTGTGGTCAGGGTTCAAGCTCAGCCACGGTAGCGTCAAAGCTAGGATCGAGGTCTCGATTAGTTAATTTACTACTGAGACCCTAGCGACTAGTGCTAAAACACCATTTCAGATTCAACTTTACCTTCGCTACTCTTGGGACAAGGGAAAAAAATAAAAAAACTTTTGATTGAAGAGCCGGCAATTTCTCATTTGGCCTCGTTAAAAGTTGCTTAGCATAGCAGCTTGCTTCTTTTAGAATGAGAATGCTTTTTTCCTTTGTTTTTCGGCGCTTAAGGCGAGTGTCTTACTTAAAGGCGAGTAGAAGTTTAATAGATCTTTTGCATTTTTCAGGATGATATTTTATTTACAATGGTATTATTTCTATTGTCTCTTTCCCCACAGAGCAAACCTTTTAGCCAGTGTATCAGATGACATGACACTATGTGTTCAAGACATCAAAGATAATACTTCATTGTAAGTAAAAAGTTTTTTAAAAAAGATCTATAAATATGCATGGTACTGAAGAAAGACTAAACATAGCTGAAACACAGAACCAAATGAAAGGAGGACCTTGGGCTGTATTACTTGGAGAATCACTAGATTTGTCGTTGTCTCTCTGATCATGCAGACTAGGATTCAAATCCTATCTATTGTGGTATGCCACTTGAGGAAAGATCTATTCAAGTGTTTTCTATTCATGCAAAAGGTTAATAGATATGCATGGTAGAAGGCTTGACATAGCCAAGTGCAAAGCCAAATGGGAGGAGAGCTTTGGAATGCTTGACTTGGAGAGTCAGTTGGTTGTTTCATTTTACTCTATTGCACTCTATTTGTGCAGTGTAGGGTTGGATTGCCATCAATTTCATCAATTGTCGTATGCCACGTGTTCGAACAGTGATTTGATTTTCTTTTAGATTTAAGCAAAAGATCCATGATGACTACGTAAAAGGTTTAGCCTGGGACGACAAAAGCAACTCTTGTTGGACATGTGCATGGGACGGTAGAGTTATTCAGAGTTTTATAGGCAAAGAGAAAATGGAGATCGATTCGTAGCATTTAGAAAATTCCTATAGTAATGAGACTTAGGCCACAAGGTATTCCAAGGCGGCAAATCATCCACAAGAATGAACAAAGTACTAAAGAGTTAAAGGGCTTATTGTGAATCTACAAAGGAACAAATGCTAAACCTTAGGCCAAAAGGTATCCCTAGGCGAGCCTTGTACAAGAATAAGTGAAGTATTAAGGCAGATTTCATTATGGAGCAAATAAAATTCCGAGAGAGGCTAATCAGCATAAGGCACAGGGTTGCAATTGATGTTTCTGAGTGCTGGGTCTGCCTTTGTTCTAGAGCATTTCTAAAAGGCCCTAAGCTTTTCAGAATTGCAATAAATAGCGGAGACATTTCCCAGAAACTAGGAGACAGGGTAAAACAGCATGCTCCTGCCAGCATTCGTCACCACAACTTTGGGCAAAGGGAGCAACAACCCCGCAACTCTAGGCAACAACCCACCCTTAAACATGATTCTGCCATAGGACAACATTTACTAGATCACCCAGGGTGCAGAAAATTACATTGTGGATTGTTTTCGAATAATTGACAGTGCTGGATCCTCGTTTCATCTCAGCCTTTTGGAATCTGTCCACATCAAAACCAACAAATTCATCAAATATTAAACCTACAAAACAAGGCTTTTGGGAAACACTAAGTGGAAACACGTTACCTGAAGGCCTTCAACGTGCATCTTGATTGTTAGACCAGTTGCTTGCAGTAATTCAATTGAGTCTTCAAGTAGCTTAAATGTTATTGTCAGTCAAGCCCTAGTTACTTATTGAGCAGTTGCTTATTAATAGACGCGTATAGAATTTTGCATATCTAAGTACAACCCCACACAGCATAGGTATGGCTAAAGTAGGAAAAAATATATTTTCTCGGAATCGAAAGACAAGACAACATAAATAAATATAATTTGTGAGAGAATTAACATTGTTGTTCTGAAAAACGATTCATAGTACATATGACTCCCTGATGTACAATTTAGTTTCTGTTATTTTATTATCAAACTTTTATCGATTTTTTTAACTCTCTGTACAATTTATTTTGCAACAACTAATATTTGTGTAAACGTCACTACTGTCTGTCCATTTTCCTCTCAATTCCCCATTAAATGCAAGGAAATTATTAAACTATGGCTAAACTAGGGGACATGTCGCGCGCGACATTGTATTCGGCGTGTCTTCCAGGGTGGCTAATCTCCGTGTCTCCCAGTTTGGCTAAACATGCGAGGGACAAGCGAGCAACATGTCCCCCTGTTGTCTCCCAGAAATATTTGTGTGTCTCTCGCTACAAATTTTGTAGCACGCTACAAAGTTGTCGAGGTGGCTAAACTTGGAGATACTGAGGGGACAAATCACGCGCGACAATGTCACAATCCAGAAGTATCTGTTCAAAGCAGAGAAATCAAGAGAAATCATCAACAAGCGAAATGAGAGCTGTATAATATTTCCTCGGTTAAGGCCGGGGGTGCTTATTCTAATATCCCGTTCAAAGAGGAGCAGCTGAAATTTATGAATGAACTGACGTTCTGACGTGCAGTAACTAGCAGAATGTGTATCTTGATTGCCCCATTCACCAATCTGCTTCCACCACCTTAATTTTAACCTCCATCTACCACCTTAAGTATGAAAACTGGCGCGAATAATGGTGCGCAGAGTGAGGCAAGGCAAGTTGAAAAATGAAAACACTGGATGAGAAGAACGAAGAAGCGAACCAAAGAATGTGGTGATAAAAAAGAAGACTATAATTTAGTTTAACGTAAGTAAGGCGAAGAATTTTTATGAAATCATTGCTAAATATTTTAGAATTTTCCTTGCATTGTTTGCTGTATGACTTGATTTGTTATTGATGCCAAAAGTCCGCATGCTTTGCTTGCTTCACTTCAAGATGAGTGGAGGGCTTGGAGCATGGAGTTGGGCCTGGTAGTCAGTAGTCTCCATCCCAGTCTAAGCAAGATACCTTTGAGGCTTTGGACTCAAAGTTTCTAGTTTTACCCAAGAGTCCTGTGGGAAAGATACTTTTAATTCATGCTTGGTCTATCTTATTTCAATATATCTTATATCTATAGGCCTATAACAGGCATCCCATCAGTTAAATGACAAACAGTATTTTTATGGTGTAGACTTGTAGAGTTTGCAAGCAGGGTACACAAAGCCTTTCATATGGTCGCACTAATTACCTGCTAGTATGTGTGTGTGCACTGTGCATGGAAGGCTACTGTTTTAGAAACAATAAGAGTTTTGGCCAAAATTCCGCTTGGAAGAAATTCCATCTGCACAACAAAGTTTCCAACCTGGATTATCTGTACCTCTAATGGATGTGCTGAACCCAGTACCCCCTCCAAGCCAGAACTGTAATTGATTGTCTTCTCTTTTCATAGAGCAATTCAATGAAAAGCAACATAAGAAATAGTACTAGTGAAGATCTGGTAATATCATCACCACTGTTATTCACACCAAGTCAAAAAGACACAAAAAGAAGAAAATGTAAGCAAGAGCTCTTTCGCTTGAGTCTTGGGCAATGAATTGCCATGCATTTGCTGAGCATCAGAGAGAAAAGTCATCCATATCTTTTTATATTATCACAGGTCAGGGTTTCCGCACTCCCCAGGGGTACTTCCATTGTCTGTAATACTAGAGGTACTACCAAATGTGTTAGTTTTTCAGTTTTCACTTTTTCTGAGTTACTTCCCTTGTGTTTGAGAACCTTGCTGTGTTAGGGTTGTACTTGGTATAGTACATGAGACTGCACAGATCTATGGATTTTGTTTCATGGTGGGTTTGGCCCTAAAATTCCTTATGGGTATGGTTTTAGCTACATCCCCATGTAGCAGGATGGGAAAATGAAGAAAACTAAAAATTTCAT
>JACTAT010000129.1:0-19000 GCA_014526335.1 Chrysaora quinquecirrha | reverse complement strand
GTAAACCTTGAAAACACAATACCAATTCAGCTCCACTTTTCAGATTGGTGCATTTCAACCCGCATCTCGTTATTAAAGTCAAGGACCTGGTCAAACGATCACACATTTTGTTGGTCCAACATTTGAGATTTGCTTCTCAAGTAAAATGTTTGACCGTTTAACACAAAACATTGCTCGTCCAACATTTTTGTTTGCGTCAATCAAAAATGTTTTCGAACTTTTTCAAAATCATCGTACCACAAATTTTGTTACTTTTGCTTGACAAGCAATGCTTTTGGACGTGGCCAATGGTAAAAAAATTGTTGTAAAGAAAATATAGAATGTTTTTCCAACAATGTATAGATCATTTCGGTATGACGTCAGACAGCATTAAAATTTTTCGAAATCACATGATTTCAGGGAGCGTGATATCGAGTTTTTGATATGAAAATCTTATAAGGCAGCCAAAACTTAGTCCAGGTACAAAGTTTCACTGTCCTGGCGCTTGTGTTCTTAATTTTATGAGCATTCAAAGTTCCCGATTACATAAAGGCTTTGACCGCAAAAAAAATGAACTTGGTGAAACTTTTTACCCCACACGGTCAAAGCCCTTATAAAATCATAAATTTGGACGCTCGTAGAATCGATAATACACACGCTGAGATAGCAAGACTTTGCACCTAGACTAATTTTTGGGTGCTTTATACGATTTTTGCATCGAAAGATTGACATCTTGCGATTTCGAAAAATTTAAATTCTACCGAAACGATCCATTCGCGGGAATTTCATGGCGGCATTATCGCATGAAACCATTTCCAAAGGTTCCAAAAGTCGTGGTACCTGCCCCTTTGCACAAAACCACAACCTTATTTTGTGTTTGAGTTTCCGTCGCCGTGATCGTATAGTGGTTAGTACATTGCGTTGTGGCCGCAATAACCCAGGTTCGAATCCTGGTCACGGCATATGGAAAACTTTTTGTTTTTGGGATTTGAATTTAACATTGACATGTTTAGCTTATTTTTTTATTTATTCTGCAACTTTTTTGCACTAGCCATCGGGATAGATAAAATAAAGAAAAATCTCTTAGTAAATTTCCCCAAAAATTTAGTCAATTTTTAATCAGAAACTAAAAATTTGGCCTCTTCCTTCATGAAAGTTTCTTAAAATTTTTTTCTTGTAAAGAGAATTTCTAAGAATTATTAAAAGAAAATACGTCGTGTTAAATTGTATATTAATATTTATTTATTTTTTTTTTACTGTATTAATTAAGAAGTTTATTTCAATCTTTTAAATGATGGTTTTCTTTCCTATTTTTCCAGCTACTTGAAGAATTTTGCGATCATAATGACCTCGAGTCACCTTTTCTCAAGAAAGCACTTGCCCTTGATCTTATCCCTGGTAATGAAAAATTATTTAATGTTTTTTCGAAAAATTTTTAAACTTATGTAAACACTTTTTTTATAAGAATACAGTCTTTATGAATATTGAGGCTCAAAATGGCTGAAATTTAAGAAATATTTAATTATAATGCCACGCTCCAGCTTCATGACGACAATTTTTTTATTTCTCTGCCTTTTCCACAAGGCACAAAATGTGTTTGTCGCACTGTATATGTTTAACAATACACATTGGGATTGGACTAAATTTGTTTAATGAGATTGACGGAGTTGAAATTGTACTTCTAACTGTTGATTAGGCTTTTTTATCAGAAAATGGTAAATGAAAAAGATTTGACTTATTTCTCTTGATCTTCAGGGCGATTGGTAACATTGTAAATCAAGAATAATTTAACAATATTTTTAGGCTCAAAATCGCAAAATCTTAAGAATAATCGAGGCTCGGCAAAAATTAATATATTCTTATAAAAATAAGCGTGTATACAGTAGAAGGATTTCTTTCTAGAATGCCGAAAGGCATAGTGCAGACTACACTTTTTTCATAAGAAGACCTTAATTTTTTCCGAGCCTCGATTATTCTTTAAATTTTGCGATCTTTAGCCTAGAAATCTTCTTAAGTTATTCTCAATTAACAACTTTGCTGATTGGCCTGAAAATCAAGTGGAATAAAGTCAAATCTTAACATGTATTTTTTTATAAGAAACTGCTTTATAAGAAACTCACTAGTAAGTTCTCTGGCAAATAACAATTGATTCTTTTGTTCTTTTGTTTCGTAAAACAATAGAAAACAATAGAAAATTTGACTACTGAGGCTTTATCTGGGTTGTTAGTGTTTCTCTCAGTTTATTTTTGTTTGTCTCTACAGAGTATAATGGGTTGGAATCAGAACAAAAAGATAAGCCGAAAGCTAGTTCTTGTTATTATGTATGCCAAGACTGCCTGGTTCATCTTGGAGATCTCGGTAATTGCTAGTTTTTTGTTGGTTTTTTATCTTTTTTTCCATGAAATTTTATTCATGGCATTTTGATTTGATGAGATGAGAGTCCGTAGATAGTCGATCATGATTGGTCAAAGACCTTCAGTCAAAACACCTTTTAAACATTTTAGTGTTGAGGGAAATTTTTGCGCCTCTTGTCCTTACCTGTTGATTTTGTAGCTATTAAAAGTTTGAAAATTTATAAAGTATTTTACCGTGAAAAATCGCTCCGGGTAAATTTTACACCCTCAGTCATTATTCACAGTCAAATCCCTTACAAACTTTCAAACTTTTTAATAGCTATAAAATCAACATTGTAATGATAAGAGGCTTAAAAATTTGCCTTGAAACTAAAGTAAAGGTGCTGAATTCGAATCTGAAGTCGAAATTTTCCTGTGGGGCAATTTTCAAATTTTTTGAAAACGAGGCCCTAAGTTCAAAATATGTATACACTTTGAAATTTTCCGAGATTTTTAGCTTTGATTTGTTCCTCGTTTGATCAAAATTTTCAGTCTTTTGTTAATTCTGTGAAACCAGCAAATTCACTGCAGAGACAGCACTGAAAGAGTCCAAAGCAACCTGCTTTATTTTCAATTTCGTTCTTTTTTCCTAGCTCGATACAAGAATGACACTAATCTAGCGGAATCCTATTACAAGATGGCGTCAAAAGTGGTTGCAGTAAATGGTAATATTATTTTCAAGTAGACTTATTATCACGAGTCCTATTTATCTCTAACAGCTATGCTAACATTTACGAAGAGGACTCATGTAATAAGTCTAGTTTTTAAGACCACTTTGTTTAGACACTTAGACCCATTACATGTCCCAAGTCCCACTCTTTGCAAACAGCGACGGCAGCCTTTAGCAACAGCAATAACTATTGACTTAAAAATTGAATGGGATGGCCTAATGCTCAGAGTGGGACGTACCAACTTTTAACTAAAACCTGGACAAAAACCATTTGCTGTTTGCAAGATGTATGAAATAGAAGTAGTTTTTGCTGATTTCTGTGAGTCCTTTCAAAAACATTGTCCGATATAAATTGTCCGAAAATCTACAACATTGTCTGAAACATTGTCCGAAAATCTACAGGGGCTTATACTGTATGTTACCCAATCCGGTTGTAGTTCATGGTAGAGCTTTACCTCCTTATATACACCCAATTGACTTCAATTTTTATATGATACAATTACCCTGCCAGGGGGGTCATTATTTCTAACCAATAACCATCATTATCTTTATTGCTTTTTTGAAGGTCAACCATACAATCAGCTTGCCATAATCGCCAGCTCAAAAGGAGATCAACTCAAAGCTGTTTTCTATTATTGTAAAAGGTATGAATTCAAAAGGTTTTCTTTATGGACTGGTTGTATGAGCAAAAGCATCACTGTCTGCCAGGATGGGTAATAGAGTAGGCAAGCAATACAAGGTAGTACGAATTAGTAATATTTTAGTAATAAAGAGTAGCCTGTATTAGTACTAAAGACTAGCCTGTATTAGTAATAGAGACTAGCCTGTATTAGTAATATAGACTAGCCTGTATCAGTAATGGAGACTAGACTGTATTAGTAATAGAGACTAGCCTGTATTAATAATAGAGACTAGCCTGTATTAGTTATAGAGACTAGCCTGTATTAGTAATATAGACTAGCCTGTATCAGTAATGGAGACTAGACTGTATTATTAATAGAGACAAGTCTGTATCAGTAATAGATACTAGTTTGTATTAGTAATAGAGACAACCCTAAATTATTAATAGAGACTATTCTGCATTAGTAATAAATACTAGCCTGTATTAGTAATAGAGACTTTTCTGCATTTGTAATAGAGACTATTCTGCATTAGTAATAAAGACTAGCCTGTATTGGTAATAGAGACTTGTCTGCATTAGTAATAGAGACTAGCCTTGTTCATAAGAGAGACAAGCCTGTATCAGTAATAGGTACTAGCCTGTATTAGTAATAGAGACTACCCTACATTATTAATAGAGACTATTCTGCATTAGTAATAAATACTAGCCTGTATTAGTAACAGAGACTTGCCTGTATCAGTAATATATACTAGCCTGAATTAGTTGTAGAGACTAGCCTACATTAGTAATAGAGACTAGTCTGCATTCTGCATTAGTAATAGAGACTAGCCTTGTTCATAATTGAGACAAGCCTGTATCAGTAATAGATACTAGCCTGTCTTAGTAATAGAGACTAGCCTGTATTAGTAATAAGGACTAGTCTGTACTAGTAATAGTGACTAGCCTGTATTAGTAATAGAGACTACCCTACATTAGTAATAGAGATTATTCTGCATTAGTAATAAATACTAGCCTGTATTAGTAATAGTGACTAACTTGTATTAGTAATAAAAACTAGCCTCTTCTCGTTTTAGGGAATAAGCATACTATCACTATGATAAAACTATTGTTTAATATGTTTCAATATAATTTTCATCATAGCAATCATTATAATCTTTTTTAATCAGTGTTTTGGTTCAGAATCCGTTTCCCGCTGCCGTTTCGAATTTGCAGAAGACTTTTAATCAATTTTGCTCAAGACAAAGTCTCGGGTGAGTAAATTTTTGAGTTGTAGCAATTTTTTTGAGACATACAGTAACAACATAACTAAAATATTTATTTTTACGTTTACGTTAATGTTTATGCTTATTTTTATGTTTATGTTTACGTTTGTTTATGTTTATGTTTGTATGAGAGCCTCGCAAATAAGCTTGTAAGAAAATAAATGCCTCCCTCTTTTAAGCACACATCAAATACAGGGTCCCTTTAATTTAAAACCTTTAATTAACGCCCTCTGGCGTTTAATTAAAGTACTATGGTAATCCAAGCAATATATTGTTATTTTTGCAGTGTTTTGACCAAGAGCAGCTCTTCGTCTGTAGATGAGTTTATCTCTCTCTTCCTGCTGTACCATGGTTCAGTATACCTGATGCACAGTAAGAAATGTTTTTTCTTTTGCCTTATCGTTTTATCATAAGCGACACTTGAAGACAAAAAACGTGAACTAACAGCATTTTAAAGTCTTGCGAAAGTCAATACATAGAAATGAAGCTCAGCAGTGAAACCAATAGATACAACTGCGGTGAAACTCGTAGAAACAAACTACCCCGAGCTTTTCTAAGAGCTTTTTCGTCTAACATTTCTCAGAGTATAAAAGTCAGGACAAGACCGAAACAACTAAGGGGGAATTAATACTCAGTTGTGGATCGAAATTCACCACTCAGAAAAGCGAAGCAAGAATGATATTGTGTTTTGGACACCAATCAGCTCGCGGAATGCAGCTGGCAGACCAATACAATTAACTGAAGATTCTAAGTGAGGAAACGAATTCTTTCTGCTTGCACAGTTAAGGCTGTTATTAAGAAGTCAGCTTTGTTTCAGAAAATGAGCCTTTTTCACAATCGCGTATCGTATCTTTAGTACTTTAAATTAGAATTTTTTGTATTTTATGTTTTCTGTTCCTTTGCAGATGTTGATAAACTTTCAAAGATTCAAGAGAGAATCCTAGCCGACTTTGACGTAGGATTATTTTTCATTTTTTGTTTATTTGTTTTCTACTGTCATTTTATTTGTTTATACAAAAGCAGTAGCGAAAATAACCAAGTAATGAGCAATGCTGGAAAAGCAACTCGAGGAGGGCACTCGTAAATATTGGGATGGTGGGGATATGCGGCCAGAATGGGGGACTTTTTCCTTGGCTTTAACTGAGGATGGATATACTTTTTAGTTGTTTTACCTGAGAATAGGCACGTTTCTAATTTATCTGCTAATTTAATGCTAAATCCTGAACAACAATGCGGACTTGATAGCCATTTTTCGGGTGGTTTTTTGTAGTTTTAAAAGTTGTGCGAAAATTTCAGTTTAGTTTGGATGGGTTTTCGTAAAATTGAATTACCTGACGATGGGTCTACAAAATATTCCGGGAAATATTCCGACTTTTGAGGCCAAGAGGTCTAAATATCCTACAATCGCTGAAAATTCTATAATTATATTATTTTGTGTAAAGAAAAATCGTGAAGCTTCTGGAAAAATTGAACACTGGGGAAGGAGATTCGAACCTCGTGATTTCCGCAAGTTTTCCGCGTAATTTTCTTCCCTGGAGATAGTGATTTAATTAACATATTTTTTCTATTTGCCAGGACATTCATGAAGATCTAACCAATGACCAATTACTTCACTTGACTGTTTTGAATATTTTCACAATTTACAAAAACAAACCCAAAGAAGATGACGAACAAGACGACTGTATCGCAGATGACGAAATTGAGGTCTGGAATCTGGTCATCGCTTTCACCTTGTCGTTTTACGGTTGCTTAGTAATGCTTGCTGTTTCACTGTATGATACTGAAGACGAGGCTAATGCTGAGAGATTTCTGCCGAGCATCAAGGTCTTATCTGATTTCATTCTGTGCTCTGGTTCGTCAATATTGATGCAGAAGGCCTTCGAGGATAATGTTGAGTGAGTGCAGAGTTTTGCCCGTTTTACAATTAGGCTGATTTTGCCGTGCGCAGCGGAGCGGCTAGTATTTTTAATTTCCACTAGGAATCAGGCGCTAAGGTGCTGCAGTAGGAATTAAGACGACATGTACAAAAAGCTTTCAATCGGTTTGATTAGCAAGCGCCCTTGGACGCGGAAGAAGATCAATCCAACTTTCAAAGAGTGATATCATTGCAATTACGATAGCCGCTTTGCTGCATGCGGAAAATCAGCGTAGCGGAAACCGGGCTTTTTCCTCAATATGCAAAAAACGTTGATAATAAGCAAATACTACTTCAGTTAAGACCCACTTATGTTGAACGCTCCCTCTAATAAACATGAATTTTGTCAAACGGCCCTCATAAAGGGGAGGGGGCGTATATTTGGATCAGTGACCATTTTCAGCGATCATTTCCATTTACAACTAAACGAGATAAAAAATCAGGATTATTATGGAAGAAGTAGAAGTTACAGTGCAACCTTGATTAAATGGTCAACTCCACAATCCCAGCATGAAACTAAGACCGTGCTCTGCTAATTACTCCAAACCACTCTTTGCTGTAACTCTTTCCACTGTCTTGATCAAGTAGATGTCGATGTCGCCCTGTGTTTGGGTCATGTTTTACCGTAGTTTTTTTTTCGAGGTTGGAAGTTGTTAACCTCTTTTCCGAAATAATCTTTTGTGAATATTAGCTCCAGTGTGCGGTTTTATCCTATGTCTTAAGTTTTTGAAACTCAAATCGTTTATGAAATATTATTTATCTCTTGTTCCTTAAGATTTTATCGCAATCAACACTTGTCAAATCGATTATGGTCCTGGTACCTCGAATCTCAACCGTCAAATCGATTTTGGCTCTGGTAAAAAATCTGCCAAAATACTGGCAATTTTGGCCTAGGCATAAAAACAAGATGTAGATTCCGAAAGCAGATGTTCTTAAAAAGGAAATGCAAAGAATTTCATTGCTAACTGTAAGGCAAGATACAATATCGTATGTAGCGTCATTTTTTGGTTTTTATAGATGTTTTTCACATATTTTTCGGCCTATTTTGGTGTGAAATTTTGAAGAAACTGTGACGTCACTTAAAATTTCTATTGTTTGAACAGTCAAATCAAATTGCGAATAGACAAGGCCGATACCAGGGTCAATATGGACAGCGGAGATTCACGTAGAGGCCTATTCACCTTGGGGACGAGATTGAGGTGCTGTGGCGTCGTGGTGAAATCCAGCTGACTCGTGGTGTCAAATGCTCAGTGTGGTCAGGGTTCAAGCCCAGCCACGGTAGCGTCACGGCCAGGGTCGAGGTCTCGATTAGTTAACCTACTACTGAGATCCTAGCGACTGGCGCTAAAACACCATTTCACCTTCACCTTTATTATGATACATGATGGTTATTTAGATGATAACGATGATAATTTATGATTATGGTCAGGGACGCCGGAGAGGGGGGCGCGGGTGGGGGGAAGCGCCCCTCTTGCCCTTACTTAAGGGGGGCAAAAGTGTCCTTTCAATGTAAATGATAATTGACTTTAACAACGTTAAATACGATATTTAGCCATTATTATGCACTTCGAAATGCGTACATGTGGAGAAAAGCCTAAAAATGTCGTATAAAACATGATTAATATTCGTTGAAATACTTTTGTTGCATCTAAAGGGCGTGGACACAAAAAATTTCCTGGGGGAGTACTACCAAACCCCCTAATTTTTTATCTCAATTGCCCTTACGTTCCTGGTCGCCCCCCTTGCTCTACCATCGCTCCGGCGTCTCTGATTATGGTCATGACTATGATTATGCTTATGCGTATGATACGATTAAAATTATTCTTCCTTACAGCTATTCCTCTTCCGGAAGACCATGAAATCAATGGCTTCTTTCCTCTAAGAAGAATTCACAGGTAAATACCAGGCTCCGTACATTGAATTCGTGTCAGCTTCAATATTTCTGCCATTCCTATCTTGTTTATTCCTAAAATCAGTCTTTCAAAAGCACGTGAAAGTAATTTTGAATATGTTACACATTGACCTGTAAGACATGTGTTCTTTAAAACCACGTTTTCCCAAGATTTGATACCAAATATGTTTTTCAGTTGACTTCACACAACTAATCAATCATTAACAAGAAGGGTAATTTCTCTACAATTAGCTGTTCATCTAATCTAAGTCTTAATTCTCAGTAGTGAGTTTCGAATATTCTAGCAGCTTGTTGCTTTGAGCAGGATTCCACTTTTCAGCTTTTGATTTGATCGGATCTGATCGGATCTCATCTGATTAGCTTTTCTTTGCTTTTGATTTGATTTGATTTGATTTGATTTGATTTGATTTGATTTGATTTGATTTAATTTGATTTGATTTGATTTGATTTGATTTGATTTGATTTTTTTTATTTGATTTGATTTGATTTGATTTGATTTGATTTGATTCGATTCGACTTGATTCGATTCGTTTTGATTTGATCTGATCTGATCTGATCTGATCTGATGTTATCTGATCTGATTCGATTCGATTCGATTCAATTCGTTTTGATTTCATTTCATTTTGCTTTGTCGCTGAATCACCTAATCCATAAATCGATCAGCGCCTTAAGATCATGTAGTTACCCATGACCTATTCGGCTTCATCTTTGACGATTTCATTCACATTACAGTAGATGATTTCTTTTTCGTTGAATAAATTCATGTTTTTCATGACTTTCATGGCAGATGTTTCCTGTGGATGAAAAATTCACAACTTTCTCACGTTTTCTCATTTCTCACTCTTTAACCCTGAAGCCTTTTGTTGTTATCATTCTAGGAAACTAGACTTCAAAGAAAAGGAAATTTCAGAAGAAAACACCAAATCACTAAGAGCATATCGCATCATTTCATATATTAACTGGTTGTGTCAGATACATTTTTTTCAATAAGCAACTGGACTTCGGTCCAGCCCTCAAGAGTTGCTTAACATATCTAGTATTTCAGTCCTCACAGAATGACTGGTATCCCCTAAAACCTCTTATTTTGGCTCTTTTCTGGCTTTTCAATGCAATTGACAAGTTTGCAAGGATGTACTGTATAAAGAAAGCAATTTCACCAAAAATTTTAACAAAATCTCAGCCCTAGTTGCTTATTGACCAGTTGCTTATTAAAAAAAGTAAAATTCAGTGATATTTTTTAAAAAAGCTGTATTTCTTAACTTTTCTCAATTCCAGCCGTAAAGTCAGGATAATGTCGACAGCACGCTCAGTCAGGACTATTTGCCGACTGCTAATCGGGGAATTTCGGAATTGGTTTATCGCAATTGACCTGTCGACAAAAACGCTCTAGCAACAAGCTCCTTTTCCACGACAAGTCGGCGCTCGGCTCAGAACTGGAATGTTCATGTTCTACGACTATTTATCGACTGATTCCCGTCAGTCGCAGTCGACATGAGGGCTACCGAGACCGCGATCCTCTCTATCATAACAGTTCTGACCTATTGTTGACAAGTCGACATAAGTTAGCAGTTACAACTAGTTTGTGTTTGTTCTATTGTATCACAGGTCCGCGCATAGGTCGACATAGGCCTGGCCTTAAGATTTTGCTGGAGTACCTATCTATTTAAACGCTCTGGAAAATGACTTCGCCTAACTAAGCCATCTTGGCTACACGTGCTGCCCCTCCTCCATGCAAACAGGCCTTTAGCATGGAAAACGAAGCGATTTAACCCAACCTCGTCCCTAGGCCCCAAATCGAATTTCCTCGAATCTCAACCGTCAAATCGATTTGGGCCCTGGTACCGGCCGCAAACCGTAGGCCAAATCTGCCAAAATACTGGCAATTTTAGCCTAGGCATCAAAACATGATGTAGATTCCAAAAGCAGATGTTCTTTGAAAGGAAATTCAGACTTAAATTGATAACTATCAGGCAAGATACAATATCTCATCTAGCATCATTTTTTGGTTTTTATACATGTTTTTTACATAGTTTTCGGCCTATTTTGGTGTGAAATAATGAAGAAACTGCGACGTCACTTTAAATTTCTATCGTTTGAGCAGCCAGTCAAATTGCGAATAGGCAAGGCCGGTGGTTGAATATGGACAGTGGAGTTTCACGTAGAGGCCTATTCACCCTGGGGACGAGGTTGGATTTAACCTCGTTTGTATGCATGATGCAAGGAGTGACTCAAGGTGTGATAGTGAACCTTCTGGCTTTTTCCTTATTCTTTAGAACAATCGGCACATTGCTTGATTACCAGGACATCATTTACAGCTGTATTGTCAAGGTCCACATGGCCGATTTTAGACACTTTTAATTCTTATAAACGCCCCATTTGGGCCATTTGGAAGGCAGGTGCAGGTGGTCGTTTACTTTTAAGCGCTCCTCTCTCACCGCAGCTTCAGTCACATCACATTATTCGATTTTTTGAGGGTTTAATGTGGAGATAAAAGAATAAATTTCGTCGGACCCTCGTGATATTTAGGCAACCGGATATATAGACAGGTGGAATAAATTCTGTTTCACCTGTCATATATTAATTAACTTAACCTCAGTTTTGTTAGAACCATCTCAACTTGGAGGAGTAAATTTCAGGGTTTTATCTTCATCCTTTTAGGTATATCGGTAAAGGTGAACGTGAGGGCGAGGCTCGATTCATTTGCCTGCAAGTAGGTTTCTGTTATTATATGCTTATGTTTAATGCTTATGTTTACATTTGCATGAATATTGTGTTTGTTTTGCCTCCTTGATCTTTATTGTCCAATACAAACTGATGTTTAACTCATGTTTATCTTAATGTTTCTGTTATTATATGCTTATGTTTAATGCTTATGTTTACATTTTCATGAATATTGTGCGTTTGTTTTGCCTCCTTGATCTTTATTGTCCAATACAAACTGATGTTTAACTGATTTTTATCTTAATGTTTATGTTTATGTTATGCTCTTGTTTATGCTGATGTTTATATTTTCATGAATATTGTGTGTTTGTTTTGCCTCCTTGATCTTTATTGTCCAATACAAACTGATGTTTAACTGATTTTTATCTTAATGTTTATGTTTTTGTTGATTTTTTTGTTTATGTTTATTGTTATGTTAATGTTTATGTTAATGTTTATGTTTATGTTTATGTTTTTGTTTATTGTTATGTTAATGTTTATGCTTATGTTTAATGTTTATGTTTATGTTTATGTTTATGTTTATGTTTTTGTTTATTGTTATGTTAATGTTTATGCTTATGTTTAATGTTTATGTTTATATTTACATGAATATTGTGTGTTTGTGATTATGTTTTGCCTCTTGATCTTTATTGTCCGATACAAACTGATGTTTAACTGATGTTTATCTTTTTGTTTATGTTTTTTGTTTATGTTTTTGTTTATTTTTATGTTTATGTTTATATTTATTTTGATGTTATTGTTTATGCTTTTATTTATGTTTGCGTATGTTTATGTTTATGCTTATGTTTATGTTTCTATTTTTTTATGTTTACGTTTGTGTTTATGTTTGTTTTTGTTTGTTGTTATGTTAATGTTTATCCTTATATTCACATTTGCTTATGTTTATGTTTATGTTTATGTTTGTTTGTATGCATTAATTTTTTGTTTATTTTAATGTTTTTGTCTATGTTTATTTTTATGTTTATGTTTTCTTATATTTATGTTAATTTTATCTAATTTTCGTGGTAACGTAATGTTAGTGGTTTTATTATTGTTTTTGTTCATCGTGTTTATCATATCTTTGTGTAATTTTGATTCAATTTCATTATTACTCAGTGAACTCATCTCATCTGGATTTGTGAACTATTTTTAGGGTGAAGCAGCAAAAGACGAAGCCACAGCTACCGAAGATTGCAGAATGAGTGATAAAGATTTCGATGTCGCACTTAGAAAACTTTTTGATACATTACCTGAACTTCACGTGGTTAGTAGATGAATGTTTTAATCCTAAATATTAGTTATCTGCCCTGGTTGTACCAACCTCAGCACCATTTTTTATCTCTGGTTTTTTGATATCCTGAAAATGGCTTTTAAATGGTTATGGTATTTTGTTTCAGCAAAAAGACCATCCTGCTAGAAGCAAATCTCCCTTTCGAGAAACAAGGTATGAAATAATAATTCCCATATAATCAGAATACAGTTGAATCTTGTCACGTAGCGAGAGAGGGAGCTAGCAAGAGGTTATACGATAATATATAAGGAAATCCCTGTGTTTTATTGACTGCGATCTAATGCGAAGCCTTTGTGGCAGAAAAACAAAGGGATCGTTTTAAAATCCCATGTCCGTCCCATTTGCAGATCAAGGCAGTGTCTTTCAGACTTAGACTTAGACTATAGTCGACAACCTTCAAATGCCTAAGAACTTATATTTGTTGTCATAGATCGCTATTTCGAACTGATTCTGAAGAACAAGGGTTCAAAGAGGTGCCACAAGTGTCCGGCCCCGTACCATCTTATTCACTCTTCGATTCAAGATGGAGCGTTCCTTTTAACAGATCCCCGACGAAAGGTAAAATTATATGCTTTATTGAATTTAAATTCGAATCTTCTTGATATTGTAACTTCTATGGTGGTATTTTTTGCGTACTGTGGTGGATAAGCACTGCTGTGACTGTGAATTGAAATTCGAATCTTCTTGATATTGTAACTTCTTCATCACGCTATCGAATCCATACGCACTACTATGGGGAATACGCACTTCTATGTTGGTATTTTTGCGTACTGTGGTGGATAAGCACTGCTGTGACTGTGCATGATTTTGTACGCATTTTAATACCACCACAGTAGCTACGCATAAAATATCACCACAGTACGCAAAAATACCACCACATCAAGCATAATAGCCCACCACATCAAGTATAATAATCAACCACAGTAGTGCGAATCCACAACATTACGCACAGTATACCGCCAAAGTACGCTAAAAATACCTGTGAAGCACAGAAAGAGACAATCTTGTATTTTATACATAAATATATACAAAACAACCTTAAATTCAAAATGTGACTATACTTGAACGTGGCTAACTACAACATGACTAAAACTAAGAATTAGAAAACAGGAAAAAGCGTCTTATCACGTGACTCGTGCCCAGTACTCTACAATACCGCCATAGTAGTGCGTGTAGACTGGCTAGCGTGTACATAAACGCTTGATTGTTTGTGTTTGTACAGCATTTTTGACATTCGCATCCATCCCAAGCAAAATGTTTGACCGTTGCTTGGCCACGTCCGAAAACGTTGTTTGTCCAACATTATGTGCTGCAATGTTTTTGAACTTTTCAAAATCATTGCCCAGTTATTCTGCTAGTCCAACAATTTTTCGTGACGAGATATAACGTTCAAACATTGCTTAATCAAATTTCAAATGGTTGACCAACAAGATTTGATCGTTAGGTCACGGCTTAATAGAGGAACCAAATGACCTTGTGTGCACCGACACAACCACTGTTATTTTCTGTTTTGAAGAACCGTTTTTTTTTTTGTCACAGATTTGACCACAGGAGAACAAGAATACCCGGAGATATTCGAGAAACTCTTCGTCTCAGTATGCAAAGCCAACACAACAACAACACGTACAAGCGAACAAAACACTACTGAAGCAAATCTTTTCCCCAAGGCACACAGATCGTCGAATGTGGGTGTTTTCCCATCGTCTGCATCAGTAAGCCGCCCTCAGCCAAGACATCCCCAACGCCCCCATAACCCCCACCACCTTTGTCCCCAATGGCAAGCCAAATCCCAAACCATCCAATTCAACAACAGTTATCAAGAATTCCGCAAAGTGCTCCACCGCAGTTACAACACAATACTCCTCCACAACCACCAGCCAGCTTTTTGCCAATCAGCAGTCTCTGCCGGTACATCAAAGTAGGATGCAGTTGCCAACACAGATGGATCCATCCATGAACCCCAATGGAATGAACCCTTCTCCCTTTCCAAACCCTGTTTCCCTCTTGGTATCAACCAGCAGCCTCTACCCTTTGTTAACCAGCAGCAACCCGTGTCGCATCCGATGTCATCAAATGCACCAGTCCAGCAATCCAACTTCCCTGGATTTGTGCCAACATTGATACCGAATGGTGCGGTTTTTGGAGCCATCGGACAGACGCCTCGGTCACAGTTTCAGAATTCCGGACCGATCAACATGACTCCTCCTGGATCACCAGCTATGGCCCGGACTGGAAGCAATTCAAATCAGGTATTCTCTTCGGGTGTTGTCCGCTAGCAATTCGAGTTATAGTAGTCATTCTCAAAGAGGTCTGGGTCAGCGCAATATTTTCTGGAAGACGGTTGACATCTTGAGTAAGGGAATCCTCTCTTCGTGCAACGACCTTCGTTCTCTTCAGGAGAGGTAGTGCAGCAAATTTAAATCACGTTTTATTGTAGTGAGTAAAAAAGAATTTAAGTTGCAGCTGATCTGCTCAAGGAGGCATTTTATCAAGTATTTTTCTACATTTTCAACATTTAAAGTCGCAGATTCCTTTTCTCTCTCGGCCTTCCATTTTTCGTGAATTTGAAGAAATACTTGCTGCACTACCTCTCCTGAAGTGACCGCGGTCCTGGTCGTTTCACGCAGAGAGGATTTCCTTACTCAAGATGTCCGCCATCTTCCAGACAAATGTCGCGCCGACCCAGACCTGTTTGAAACACGCTTCTCAGTTCTTATGTCTTTTTGTTTATCTAATTAGTTTATTTATCTGTTTATTTGTTTGTTCATTTATTTCATATCTGTTGCAGTCAATTTGGAGTTCCAACTATGGCTTTGGACAGGGAGCAATGTCCCCCCTGGAACAGCTGCTCAGTGACCAGAAGAAGACCCAGAGGCACCCCCTGCCACCAAAATGAACAGAAACGACGCTGATTGGTCAGAATATTTTGGATTGTCTTATCCGTCTTGAACGACCTGGTGCCTCATTCTGAAAAAGAAGCAGGAATCAAAGAGCATTCCTCGTGCACTGGAACTGATTTGAATGAACTGTAATTGTGAGTCAAATATAGATCTATAAGCCTACTCTTAAATTCACGAATCTTGAGATTTATTAGACACGGTTCGTTCAATTAGGCAGGACTACAGTATGTTACAAACAAAGTTCAAGACCAAAGACTTCAAGAGCCATTGTAACTCTGCTCTAGCAGTTTGCCGTGCAGTTTTTTTACTGCTAATTTAGGTTTCCAGCCATACGGAAGATTTATCTAAACTATAATAGTTTATGATTCGATCTAACTTTTCTTGTATTGTTTATTAGATATTTAGACCGTAATATTTACAGCTAATGAAGACTGTGTTCGTAGCTTTAGACTAAAGAATCGACAAGTTTTCCATGCGTAGCTTACGGATGCTTAGCAAGAAGTTTCGCCGTTTGGGTCGGTTAGTCGTCAACATCACATGTTTGATTTACTGTATTTCCTCAAGTGTCCCCTTTGGATTGAGCTAATGGTCCCAGACACTCCTTTGATAGCGTACACGCATTTTTTTTATAAGGAAGTTCGGCTCAGTGTCAGTACTGAAAACTCCTTAACTGATGGTGAAAATTGAGTACTCAATATTCCTTAGCAATTCCTTAACTTCTTACTTTGTGATTCTTAAAAACAACCAATGGTCAAGGAAATATAGGTCATAAAGGTTTCAGAAGACGAGTAGAAATGAATACTGATTGAAAACCATTGGTGATAAGTATTGCTTGCTCTGCTAATTCAAAACTTCATTTTTTTAATCGAAATGCTAAGTTAAAGAAAAAGTCAGATTCCTTAGTAGTCTCCGGTCCAGTACTAAAAATTCCTTAAATTTTTGCCAGCCCGAGTACTACCTTCCTTATAAAGCACTTCCTTATAAAAAATGCGTGTATGTGCAATCTCCTGGTGGAAGCAAGGAATAGACGCCTTTAGCTAGTAGCGGCAAAACTTGGTTTTCGTCAGAACGTTAGTTTATTAATGACTTTTCTAATGATTGCTCCTCTTTGAGACGGATTATTAATAACCGCCCCTGGCGTTTAATTCAGGAAATACGGTAGCCTGTTTGATATCAAGTATTCTCGTAAGTTTGCTATCCTGTACAGAGTTGACAACGAGGGCTGTTGTACTCTACCAAACGGTCTACAAGATTCTTAACAATAGGTTTTCCAGCAAGTGCGCCCCTCGGTTGGTTATATTAAGCCAGATACTCATTTAGACCAAGCGTCCGCGTGAAATTCGCTCCACTCGTTAGCCTAGGCTTAGCAATTCACCTTAATTATTGTTGTTTGTACTTCTGTGTTAATGTTTTATAATTCAGCCTGATAAAACCTTTGAATGAATTAATGCACGTTCATTGCATGATCATTAGGCCTAGTTTCTGTGAGAACGTAATCCTACAATTGTATGACTGTACGATCGTCAGAAGATTATAAATATCGTGAATACAGTCGTCGCCGGTCGTCGCTGTAATCTCTCTGAGCGCGGCGAATAGCTTCTTGTTAGTCGTCGACAAATGCGTATTTACCGGTACGACATCAAGCGGCGAACGCGGGTCTCCACCATAAACAAGAAGCGCTAGGTAAATAGAATCCTACATTGCTGCGTGATACGCGAATAACGCAAGATAGCTAACGGGCGATTTCAATGTCTCAGTTGCAATGTACACGCTTTTTTTATAAGGAACCACTTTATAAGGAACCTACATGTAGAAGGCCCGAAAATTTAAAGAACTAATGCTACTAAAGAGAAAATCACTAAGGAATTTTTCATTGTTGAATATTTTTATCACTGCAAGCAATCAAAAATTAGAAAGCCAGTTCCATTCATTTGCAGTCGAAAATCACATAAATTGTACGTTAAGCATGTATCCAATGTTTCTTTGAGTAGTCTCGAGCTTTGCTCGCATGCAAATGTCTCTCTTTTATTGTTAAGACCACTGTATGTGCCGTTAAAATTAAGGAACTATTAAGGAACTTCTGGAACTACAATTGCCTCAAAAGAGGCCCAAAAAAAAGCTACTTTAAGAACTAGGCCTATAGGTAGGTTCCTTATAAGAAAGCGTGTATAAGTAAATACTGAATTGTGTGTCCAAAGATTTTTCGCTATTTCTCGCAATTTAGATGTCAGTATGTAAACAAACGACTTTGTGACTGAAAAATATAATTTTTCTCTTGTCTGTAATCATTTATGATATAAGTATTCAAATTGTAATGAAATTCTTTGAAAGAACATAAGAAAATAATAGCTCAAATTTGAAGAAATTCTTCTGTTGTCTAAACTTTAATACTGATATACTGAGATACTGTAGCTGTTGTTGGCTGAAATGAAAACGTTAGTTTGAGGAAAAGCAGACTTCCAATAAGCTTTAGAACCATCGAAAATGGACTTCGTGGTCAATAAAAAGCGTCTACAGTAAGAATCAGTTCATAATAACAAACGGAGGTTTTTTAACACTGCACTGCGCCTACACTTTTTTTCAATAAGCAACTGGACTTTGGTCCAGCCCTCAAGAGTTGCTTAACATATCTAGTATTTCAGCCTTCACAGAATCACTGGTACCCCCTAAAACCTCTTATTTTGGCTCTTTTCTGGCTTTTCAATGTAATTGACAAGTTTGCAAGGATGTACAGTATGAAGAAAGCTATTTCACCAGAAATTTTAACATCTCAGCCCTAGTTGCTTATTGACCAGTTGCTTATTAAAAATGTTCGGAGTGAATGATGGAGCGAATTTAGATCTCTGATTGGCCAGTTTGCTGAATGATCCATGAAAATGACCCATGTGACATATGATTTGCGCAATTTGCGATCGAATTGACTGAATCGCAAACGAGGTGTGGCATGGAAACGAGAATCTTCAGAACACGAGAGAAATGGCGGCTGCAAGAATTGCAGCAAGGCATTTGCAATGTTCAGTAAAACTCAATAAATATGGTCTTCAGGGCATCTATGGTAGCAGAAGATATCTTAGTGATATTTCTATTCCACCTCTGAACATTGCTTTGCATGGTGTTCCTGGCACACCAAAAATTTGGAGCAAAATGATCGACAGAAGTTGAGAGGTGTTCAAGTCACGCAGCTTCCAAATGGAATTAAAGTCGCCTCAGAAGACTCTTTCGGGCCGTTTTGTACTGTTGGTGGTATGAAGATATTTAGTTTATATAACATTTTTTAATGCAATGTGGGTAGTATTTTTGCATGAGACACCTCTGGTAGGGTAGGTAGGCCTACCGTCAAGGGGGTGACTTTGGAC